>CM020518.1:9185000-9580000 GCA_009823395.1 Thamnaconus septentrionalis
TCTCATGGCCCAGAACAGGTTGGCAGTGGAGGAGTGAGTGTAGAGCTGGTGAAGCTCTGCTGGGGACGACTGCAGGAGGTGGAGCCACAGGTGTGACTGATTGACTGACTGAGTGACTAAGTGAGTGAGTGAGGGCAGGTGTGGCCTCAGTGGAGGAAGGCAGAGCAGCGGGACGGTGCTGAAGAAGGCAGGCCGACACGCCGAGACAACCAATCACATGCTTCGGTACGCTGAAACTGCAACACCTGATTGGCTGTGATTGTAGCCCAGTTTAAAAGTCAGAGTTTTAAAACTGATTTTCCTGGTTTTCTTTGTTTTTTTACCATCCTACGTCACATCATCTAAAAATGCAATAAATTAAAAAGCTGGTTGGTTTAAAAGTTGCTTCAATTCAACATTAGGTTAAAAACCAATCAGATTCTGGCCATTCACTTTACACAAATTGAGATTTTCCAGGTTCCTGAATGATCCTGCATCTTTCACATGTGCCAACAGCTGTGACCAGCAGTTTAAAACTAATGCATATTTAAAAGTTTGGCTGTTAGTATATTTATGTGCGCAGGGCCGTTCGTCTATTTCCGATGCCACCATGTGATCAGCACTGAGTGCCGCTGCCGCAGCATCGATGCCCTAATTCTCCAAACCTGTCTCTCCACTCTGGCCCACCGGCTCCTTTCAACGCAATGCTGCCAGTCACCGTTTCTCATGAAGTCGCTCCTCGGGATCAGCGCTCGTCGGTCGCTCATTACCGGCCGTCCCACTGCGCCGCCGCCGCCGCCAGTTACTGACTTTGCTGGCAGCGGCCGGCCTACATGGCCAGGAACACTGGGGACACAAGTGCTGCGTTTGTTACCGGCTGGCAGTAGGGGAGGTTTTTTTTTTTTTTCCCCTGTACTGACACAGTGAATAGATGGGGCTGCGCCGGCCCCTCTGTTTTCACAAGAGCCGGGGGTTTGATGTCTATTGCAGCTGACTGCTCTTCAAAAGGACGAGCCATTTGTCAAAGATGCCACAAGAAAGGTTCGCTCCCATTCTCATTCACACACACACACACACACACACATATTTTTCACATTTTTGCAGCAGCAGCAGCAGCAGCACAGACTGGCCCAGACCCTGATTGGCCGGTCAGTGGCCCCCAAAGTGTGATTAGAAATTCTGTTTGGAGAGTGACAGACGGGGAGGGAGCTGTGTCTGCGTCTGAGCCACAGAGGAGCCCGGACCCCCGGTCCCCTCTCCCTCCACTTCCTCCCCGTTGGCTTCGCCGGCGCGTTGTGCAAAAAGGCTCGGCGTGATGTTGAATTAGTCAGTTAGACGCCGCCAACAAACAGTGTAGCTGGACAGAGAGGAGGAGAGGAGAGGAGAGGAGAGGAGAGGAGAGGAGAGGAGGGGAGAGGACAGGAGAGGAGAGGAGGGGAGAGGACAGGAGAGGAGAGGAGAGGTGAGAGCGGAGTGCTGAGAGATGTGCAGCTGTGGCCTCTCCATCTGGATCTTTGGAGATTTGTTTCATGGTAATTAAGTTTGGTCTACTTGTTTGCGTCCGAGTTTGGAATGAATGTGCCTTCCTCATTGTTTTGTGTTGTGTGTGTGTGTGTGTGTGTGTGTGTGTGTGTGTGTGTGTGTGTGTGTGTGTGTGTGTGTGTGTGTGTGTGTGTGTGTGTGTGTTTTGGACTTTGGCTGGAAAAGTGATGCTGAAGTTAGTCACAACCCTTTACAAGTTTCAAATTTCTAGTTTGTTGAACAAGCGTTGCGCTGACAAGTGACATAAATCTCTGATGTATAATTTACATTTCGCCTCTGAGCTTCATTAATTTGTAATTTCGCACAGGTTTGCTAAGTTTCCATGCGTGTCCATCAGGGACTCAGGTTTGACCTCCAGGTTTCAAACTTGCCGCCGCTGATCTGCTTTCTTCTAAATATTTAAAATGCATGACATCTAAAGTTATTTCTCTTCAAAGTGTTTCTGTGCGAAATGCCAGAGGCTTCGGCGAGAGTTTTGAAGCTTTAGCTTGAGTTTAACCGGAAGGCCCTGAATTATGCAAGCCTCACTCTGCTAATGTTGTCTGAGTACGATATTTGTCTCTGGCCTGTCTGTGAACTCCTCAGAACTGAGAAAAGTCCATCCTTTACTTTTCAAAAATACATTTGCTATTTGCACATGATTCCTGAAACCAGCTCTTTATGACATCACAAAGGGCACTGCTACCTCTTGCCACCTTAGCGACAACTCTCCCCAGCCAGGTTTCCAATGAGGCTAATCTTGCAAACACCTTGCTGTTGTCCCGTTTTCCATACGTCAAAGGAAGTTTCAGTTTTAGCAGGAAGCTAAAACCCGTCGATTTTGCAGGATGCTGTCAACACAGGGCTAATTATCTAAGGTTTTTTTTTTATAACTAATCATGCAAAGTTGCTCCACTGGAGTCTGGAATGGAAAAAAAATCAATGTAAAATTCTATTAGAGAAGAAGATTCTTAGCTGTGATCTACGGTATATATGGGTTTGTGTGTCAGTGTGTCACGTGTCTACAAAGTCCACGTCTGTGTCACCGACCAACTTTTTTTTGGAGATGCACCGGAGGTGTTTATGTGGTCGTGCTGAGCCGCACCAGTTGAACCGGTGCAAACATACTTGTAAACACACACACACACACACACACACACACACACACACACACACACACACAGACACACTCCCCATAAGCTGGTGCACACAGGCAGCTACATGTGACCCCCGGGAAAACATTCCTCCACTCATGACTATAACGTCTGGAGGAGTGACCTCGTTTTTCTGATTCAGTCATTTGTTCTCGGCGTGCGAGGATACTCCGCTCGAGCGCTGCGTTCACTCTCCAACTTTCAGACAGCTCGACCTGTCGGCATTTCAGTCGGATGCTTCCGAGAGCCGGATGACCGACGCTGAAAACTTCCGGCTGTTACTCATTTTTGCTGCTGCAAAGAGAACTTTGAAAGCAGAGAGTTGTCTCTTCACTTCTTCTTCGTTCCTCTTTTTTTTCCTGGAAGCAAAAGATGATTTTTAGAAAAAGGTTCTCAAGGTAGCCCATGTGAACTTTGACCGACCGGCCGCAGCTTTTGTTCCCGCGGTTTTATCTCCGCGGCGCCTCGGCTGGAGAATGTTTCAGAGCCGGGACTTCAAGCTGGCCACCTGCAGCGTGATATCTTATCACAACCTCATTAACCGCCGTTTCCTGCGGAAGCTGGCGCGCTGCGTCACCTTGGAGAGCGGTGAGTGTGACAAACGTGCGCGCCGACTCTGCGACTTCGTGCCTTGAGCTCGGCGTGACCGCTGCACTCGCTCGCCCCTCTGGCCTGCCGCCGCACCACGTGCGCGCCCGCGTGCGAGCCGCCTCTGTCCGTATCTGGAGACCGGAAAAGTATGCAGACTCAAATCTCTGGTGAAGGCCTAATCCCCTCTTGTGCTCACATCCACATGAGACGGGTGTAAACGGACAAATGGAAGCAATTTTTTTTTTTGAAGCCCCTCCCCTTTACAGCCACTGACTCACACAAAAGGCAAGAGATGCTGAGCAGGAAGTGAGGGATTTGGTCATTGGACTCACAAGGCTTTGTGGGTGTACTTTTTTTTTTTTTTTTTTTAGCTGAACTGTCTGGCTGTTCTTATTGGAATATTTTTCTTTTTTTTTTGATGACTTGCCTGTTTGATGTCCTCCGATTCCCAGATGCTTTTCTCCTCTGACTGTGGGAGAGGCAGTTAAATATTGTAGGATATTAAACGGTATGAATATTTTAAAGGTTAGGCGATAATTTTTAACATTTTAAAATAAATAATTTAGCCCTGAAGGGACTTTTCAACTCAACAACAAAAAAGTGCTACTATTTACTACTTCTTTATAGAGCTGTTTGTCTAACTTGCTAATTTGTGATTTGTCCAAAAGTTTGCCTGTGTGTACTACAACACTGCAGTACAAGCCAGGTTTCCATGGTTTTGGTTTTTAAGCTGTTGGTTTGTTCATAAAAAAAGGATTTCTGGGCGTTCAGGGGGCCCATGAATCGGTGTCTGTGTTGTCTCTGTGTCATCTTTGTACAATTTGGCTCCTGTCTGATGTGGTGGATGTCCGCCTCTATAAATCTGGAGGATGTTCGAAGGGCCAATCTTAAATCCAAACATCTTGAAGGCACTGTTGATTTTTTGGTTTGTGAGTCATTTTCTATGTGCCACAGAGAAGAGGCCTGCTCTGCTTTTATACCACTTTTGGCTCAGCACACTCAGCGATGACTTCACCCTCAGTAGCTCGCTTGAAGTTGTGTTGAAACTAAATAAGTGTCTTTGAATTCCCTCCCTGGTAATTTTTCACATTGAGCAGCTCGGTATCATCATCCTTTCCTGTGTTTCAGGGATCTTCGGGCAGAAGCTGGAGGAGACGGTCCGGTATGAGCGCCGCTTCGGGAACAAGCTCGCCCCCATGCTTGTCGAGCAGTGCGTGGACTTCATCCGGCAGTGGGGCCTCCAGGAGGAGGGTCTGTTTCGGCTCCCTGGACAAGCCAACCTGGTCAAAGAGCTGCAGGACGCCTTCGACTGCGGCGAAAAGCCCTCTTTTGACTGGTATGGACCAGCAGAACGTTAAATAAGACAAGAAAAAACATGACAACCACAAGCTAATTGTGGATGAGAAAAAAATGACTCCCACAAGCTGAAATTGATCCAAAAATGGGTCAACAGGATGAGCTTTGTTAAAACAGGAGTTTCAAAACTTGCCCTAGCCTGCGAGCTAACATGCTAGGAAAACAGGAGCACCTCTGCAGGTCACGCTACCTCCCAGTTTTTGTTTGGCAATCTGTGAGCCACGACGAACTGTACAACTACAACAACAAGACAGTAGCCACACTCAGAGCTTCAGCATTGGCGCTGAACGCGACAGCAAACCATCGCTAACTCAAACTGACAGAGGAATGCGGCATCTCCCTCCCTCCCTCCCTCACTCACTCGCTCCGTCCACCTCCCCCAACCAGCATGCACCACGATGACCATCAATAACAACTCAAGTCAGGGTCACGTCCATACATTATATCGGCTCTTCCCCCATCGGAGACACGCAGGGTGCAGGATCAGCCCTCAGAGGAGCTCCCACGCACTGACAAATGCCTGTTTGTTGAGCAGCGTCACGCTTCATCCCCATCCGGTTCGTTGTCAGCGATCACATTGACCTGACAATTTGATCTGGACTGAGAAATCCGCGCAGCTCTTTCTTTAGCAAGGCTGTGCTATCTAGCTAGGCTAGGGGCTAAAACTGGAGGGGAAAAAAAGATTTAGCTTCCTGCAGAAACTGATCCACATGGGGTGGAAGGTCACTCCACTGTGGTTTCAGAGGGCTAAACAAACACCTGGCTGGCGGTGGTGTCACCAACCTGGGAGAGGGCCGTGCCTTTTGTGACATCACAAAGAGGCGATTTACAGAACAGGGCATTAAAGTGCACTTTCTCTTAACTGGAGGCAACAAAATAAGTAAACTTTCTCACTTTTCTTCTCAGACACATTATACTAGGCCTTTGAAGAGTATTACTTTACAAAAAAAAGTGATTTATGTTTTCCACCACTTAACGCTTCTTACATTACTCCCTTCTTTGGCCTCCTTTGACCCCAGAGGTCGTCAGTATTCATGGTGATTTGTGTTTTCCCGCTCGCCTTACAGCCAGAATAAATAATGACCTCGACCGGCCGGCCGTCTCGTTCACCTCTGTTTGTCTTCCGCAGCAACACAGACGTGCACACGGTGGCCTCTCTGCTCAAGCTGTATCTCAGGGAGCTGCCGGAGCCCGTCATCCCCTTCCACAAGTACGACGATTTCCTGACCTGCGCCAAGCTTCTCGGCAAAGATGATGAAATGGTGGGCAAGAGAACTCGCCGAGCATTAAATTGCTTTCCGCGCACTTTTATTCCTACTTTTGTAAAGTCTTGTAAAGCTCAAGTTATTTATTATCAGAAGTCCTCGCCGACATTAATCTCACACTGTCTGGTCCTCGGTCCCCTGCTTTGCAAGAATTATGTCTGAACATACGGTTTCTCATTTCTTCAAGGGTTTTGAACTGCAGAAGAAAAACAGAGAACAGAACTTGAGACGTGAAGAAAAACTTTAGCGCTTCACTGGTTCCTCAGTGGTTCTTTGGTTTGCTTGTGGTGCTGTTCTCTGAGAACAGACCCCTGGAGAAGAATCTTGTTTAGATAATTATTCAGAGACTGGCATCAACTTTGGTGAAAAATCAAGATTTTGCAGCCGCGTTGGTGTAAATAAAGCTCATTTTGTGACATCAATCGGAGTTTAAATCGATTCGACCACCTCTTCCTCATTTCACTCCCATGACTTGCAACATGTTTCTGCAGGGCATCAAGGAGCTGAGGAGGCTGGTGGAATCTCTACCTCCAGTGAACTTCAACCTCCTCAAATACATCTGCAGGTAAAACACTCTCTGCAGTTACAGTTGGGGATTAATAAAACTGCCATGATAAACATTTTTTTCCCCTTTCTTTGCCTGTTTGCCAGGTTCCTTGATGAAGTCCAGTCTTATTCAGGAGTGAACAAGATGAGCGTCCAAAACTTGGCCACAGTCTTCGGGCCCAACATCTTGCGGCCGAAGGTCGAGGATCCGGTTGCGATCATGGAAGGTGAGCAACGTTTCGTAGTTTATCATCGTGATTGGTACTTGACTTCAGAATTTCAAAAAGACTCTCGTGTTGCCAGGTACGGTTCTGGTGCAGCAGCTCATGGCGGTCCTCATCGGCCGCCACGACGTGCTCTTCCCCCGGGACGAGGACAGCCCCTCGGCCCTGGAGCTGCTCAACAACAACTTCGAGCTGCAGCAGCGGCGGCAGGCGGCGGCGACCATGACGACCTCGACCTCGGTGACGGTGTCTCAGAACGCCGAGAACAACAACACGCAGGCGGTGCGGCAGTGCGTCTGGGAGGCGCCCGACTCGCCGTCGCACCGCCAGCACGTCGACAACAACGGCGTCAACGGCAGCGGCGGCTCTCCGCGCTCCGCCAGCCCTCGGGGCAACGGCGTGGTCGGACGCTTCGACTTGACCCGCAGCCCGCCGCTGACCGTCAAGAAGAACCCGGCCTTCAGCAAAGGCAGCGGCATCGTCACAAACGGCTCCTTCAGCTCGTCGCCCTCGTCGGACGCCGTGCTGGAGAAGAACCAGCAGACTCTGACTGGCGGCAGCTTACCCGTGAGGCGCGGCAGGGAAAAGCGCCACAAAAATGGGCACCGGCGGCGTGACGGCCGGCGGCAGCCCCGGGGGGAACGTGCGTCTGGGCGTCTCGGGGACGGACGCGGTCAACGGCAGGAACGGACTCTGGGTGGCGAACGGCTGCGTGACGCTGCGGGAGAGCGGCCGGACGCGCGACGGCGAGCAGCCGGCCAATCAGAACCGGCTCTCCACGTACGACAACGTCCACCTGAACTGCCAGAACCTGCAGAACCAGATGGCCAACGCCTGCCTGAACAGCAGCTGCGAGGACAAGCAGAGCGTGGACAGCGCCACCTGGTCCACCTCCTCCTGCGAGATCTCGCTGCCGGACAACTCCACCTCCTGCCGCTCCTCCACCACCACCTGCCCCGAGCAGGACTTCTACGGAGGTCACTACGAGGACCTGGAAGGGGTCGCGCAGGACGGCGAGCCTTTGCGAGGGGGCGGCGGCGGCGGCGGCGAGGTGGAGGTCCGGAACGGAAACCGAGAGGGGAGCGGCGACGGGGTTGGAGGGCGGAGCAGCCGGGGGACCAGCGGCAGCGACTCCAGCGATGTTTTCCCCGCGGGGACGGCGCCCGGCAGTCACAGCGCCCTGCACAGCCTGGTGGCCAGTCTCAAACAGGAAATGCTGAAGCAGAAGAGCGAGTACGAGGCCAGGATCAAGAGGTAAGGAGGAAACACGGCCAGGAGGGGGAGCTGCTGTTCAAAGACACAACTTGGGGTTGCCTGTTACTGGGTGGGTGGGGGGAAGGAGAGGCGATGCAAGCAAAACAGTTGTAATTGTACAAAAGAAGCAGAAAAAACAGATGTGTGTTTAGAGAAGTTTACAGTTACATCTCTGGGAGTCAAGCGAAAGCATCTCGCAGTTTGATAAAACTGCCACTACTAAAACATCTATGCTGGTCCTGTGAGCAGCCGCAGCTACAAGGACACTGATCAATTAGCCAAGGAAAATTTGAATTGCAGCTGAAAAAACGACCGCGGAGCAATGAATTATTGAGCAGCAGGACAAACGGGCATCGCAGTCCCTCCTGGCGAATGCAGCACACTACCGTATACACTAGCAAATGCCTGATGACTCATGGCTGCAGTAGGTAATTCCCCAACTCTTCCTTCGCTCCGCAGCCTGGAGCAGCGCAACACGGAGCTGGAGTCGGAGATGGTGAGCCTCCACGAGGAGCTGGACCAGGAGAGGAAGAAGTACGCCATGGCCGAGATCAAGCTGCGCAACGCCGAGCGGGCCAAGGACGACGCCGAGCGGCGAAACCAGATGCTGCAGAAGGAGATGGAGCAGTTTTTCTCCACGTTCAGTGACCTCACCGCCACCGGTGGCAGCGGCGGCGGCGGCTCAGCCTCCGACCCTCGCCGGCAGGATCGCAGCAACCCCATCTGGATACAGTGATGGCCAGTTTGCACAGTGTGGACTGATGACTGAGGGGTGGAGGGACAAAAAACACAGATAAACGTGTGATGTTTTGTGATGTGAACAGCTCCAAGCAGGATTTGGCTGCAGACTGTCAAGAGGAAGTCTGGGGTTCCGCTGCGACGGCGTGTATTAATTTAATAAATGGTAGGTGTAGGCTAATGCTAGCCAGCTGTATAAACGTAGACATCACCTGGAGTGATGCTGGACAGACGGAGGTCTGTGAAAATTCACGACAGTCAATCTAAGTGGCTCACAGACCTTCCTGCTTCTAGAGCCACATAAGACGAAATCGCTCCCTGCTGAACAAAATCCGTAAAAAAAATAAAATGTAAAGCCGGGGATAAAAACTACTACTGCTATCCTAAAATTGAAATCGAGCCCAAAAAATAAAGAAAAAAGTTCTACGTTCTGTACTTGCTGGTGTACATAGAGGGAACGAAAAAGCAGCGCAATGTGTACATAAAAAAATGAAATACGTAAATGATTATCTTGATATTTATGCTTAAGTGGTCGATGTTTTGATGTTTTGTACTTCTTTCTCTTGCACTCCCGTGTCTGTTGTGTTCTCTCCGCCAGGTCGGTACCTAAGTGTCGTGTCGGTCACTGTGACTGTGTCTGTGTTTCTGTCTCAACGTACACCATGACCAAAAAAACAAAATGAAAAAGAAAAAAGGAGCCTGTACTGTATATATTGTATAGAATACGACAGTAAACACTACTTGTTTAGTCGGCGCTGTGCTTTTTGGATGTGTCTGTAGACGCTTTAGACTCCGATCCACTTGTCGCCCGTAAAGACGAATTCAAAGACTTGCACGGCGGGTCAGCGGCCGGAGGGCAAACAGTGTTTTCCCCTTTGGAGGTGCTGCCGCCCTTGTGACTGCTCTTTGGAAGTGCAGTTTGCAGGCTAACTACCCCCTGTCGTGGTTGTTTATAAACCTGTAAAGTAGTGACCCGTAGTTATGTTGCCGGGAGTAAATAATAATAATAATAATAATAATAATTATGATGATAATAATAATAATTGGATATGCATATCAGTGAGAAGCATTTATGTAGCTTCAAACCAAATGTCTACGCCCAAATAAAAAGGTACAGAACTCACCTGAAGGGGCCTTCTGGTGGCAGAAGAAAGGTACCGGGAGGGTTTGCACAGTTCTGCTGCTGAGACCCACTCAAACCTGCGGCTGGTTCCACGCAGGACATCTGGAATGTGCACGTGTTTTTGCTTTCTTTCTTTTTTTTTTGTAATTGTTATTTTTAAAAAGGAAAAAGTGCCTGAACAGCCCGAAGGAGGGAGGCAAAATAGGTAGCAGCAGATTTGTAGGAGCAGGGCGGGAGACGGAGAGGCCTGGGAGAGTGAGACATCCTCATGACGTGATACTTGATGCATTAAAAGAATAAAAATATATGACTACATATGAATAAAACGTCAATTTTCCTCCTGTGTCTTCTGTTGGTTTTTGTGTCTGTCAAACATTTTGTTCTTGCAAAATCATAACTATAATAATGCTAGCTTATTTTTTTTACAATCAATTATACAAAAACTTAACCTATCGCCAGGAAACAGCATATTTGGCCCTCTGTTTCCAGCCATGTAATCATGGCCAAGCATGTACTGTGGTTATTATACATCTCAAATATTGGTATTGGTTGTAATATTGGCAACCGTAAACACTGACGGCAAATCCAACTATCGCAAGATATGAATGAAAGCAGGTGAGGGACAAAAGAGCAGACAACAGTCCATGTTCAAAGGTTTTGTTTCATTTTAATCACATACATATACTATTTTTACATACACAGTTCCTTTAAAATGTGTTTACAGTAAGAGCTTTCAGTATTTTTTTTCTTTTTCTTTTGCATTTGTTTTGGCTTTATTTGAAACGCCGTAGTCTGAAGCTTTTTGAAATTAGCGTGAAACAGATACAATTCACCCTTCATTTAATCGTGGTGTTTTTTCTCATTTCATTTCTTTTCCCTCCAACCCGACAATGTCAAAAGGATGGTTTCGTTTGTTTTTTTTCAAAACAGCACGGAGTCAAAGAAAACGAGAGAGAGAGACAGAGAGACAGAGAGAGAGAGAGAGCGGGGAGGAGGGAATCAAAGTAAACAACAGCACCTGATTCAGATGAGCTGTACAGGGGTTTCATCATTTATAGAGTTTCCACATTCAAGTCCACATTTAAAGACTAAACATTGTTAGCGTGGCAACCAGCCGCTGCAGGTGCTCGCCTCCCTGTCCGCTGAGTGCAATAAAAGTGTTTATTGCATTGTTTGGATTGTTGTTATTTACAATGTGACGTAAAAGTAAGAGGTGAACGTCAGAAAAGGCTGAAGGAGGGGTCGGGCTGGGGGGGGGTCACAAGTGTAGCTGGGAACAGAAGAGATCCAAACTTGTGACACGTTTTTAGAATATTGGCAATAATATTAAGCTTGCCCCCCCCCACCACCCTAAAAAAAACAACATATGGCTAAGAGACGTGTTGTTGTCGTTTTTTTTTCTGGGAGGCCCATCCTGGATGAGGAACAGCCGTCGACACTATTACTAAGCTTCGATGTGACCAAACATGGATACACAAATGAACTACTTTCAAACACATGACACTCTCTGGCAAACATTCCTAAAAGCAGTGCAATAAAAGCTCCCCGTCCTTTTTTTGCAGGATAAAAATAAACCTGGAAAAAAGAAAACCGCCAAACGCTCCGCCGCCCGGATGCCAGATCGCATCCCGCACATCCCTCAATGCTGGTTAAAAACTGCACAAACACACACGCACACGCACCTATGTTTGATGACACGAGTGAAAACATTTCTACATTCATTCAGTGCCGACAAGCCAGCTGCTCCTGTGCTAAAATCATCTCTACGCGTCCCAAGGCTGAATTGTCTTGGACGGGAACATCGAGGAAAAACAGATTTCAAGTTCACATTCAGAGACAAAAAAAATATATTAAAATCAAATAGAACCGGACTGAGCTTTGTGAATATAAGAATAAAGTAGTTGGAGTTGTTATAAAATGCCCTGTAGTAAACTTGCAACAGTACCGTGAGTGTGTGTTCTTGTGTGTGTGTGTGTGTTTTTTCGCAACACTTTTTCAAAGTAAACCAGAAATCAGACTCGTTTGCACCCTGTTTTGAAGGACCGGCCCTGGCCAGACCCTGAACAGAGACACCGCCCTCAGTCGCCCTCTGTTGCTGTCTGACTGTCTGTCTGTCTGTCTGTGTGTGTGCGCTTCACTGGACAGAGCTCCCTCCCCCCCTCCAGGAGTGCTAACCAGGTCTCTGTCAGGTAGCGGCGGAACTCTGAGCCGCGACACGGATTGAGTTGGTCAGCAGTCGGTGTTTTATCGTCCCTCCCTCTGCCGCATCGCAGGACGGCGAAGGCATCCTCGAGACGAAAGGCTTTGATTTAAAGTCGTTTGCTACCGTGATTGTCGAGTCGTAAAAACGCAGCGAGAGAGGCGATCGATTGTTGCCCCGAGCGCCGGCAGAAAACACTTCAGGAGGCTCCTCCCCCCCCTTCAACGGCCACCGAGAACGACGACTGGACTTACGGCCGTGGGGGAAACAGAAACAAGATACTGATAGTTTCGAAACAAGCACGACTCTACAGCGATAGAAGATGTTAGAATAGACCAGGACAAGGTTGAGTTTGCAGCATAATTTTTAACGGATTGGGACCTTTGACCTCTTGCAAGCCTTTTTTTTAGTTGACACTTTAGCTACTTACGTCAGTGAGAGACATACATTTAGTAATTACATTTAGCCAAATCAGAGCACAATCCATGGGGCAATCTTGAATTCAGCGAAACCTGCAACAGTTCCAGCACCACAAAGCCAGAAAAGGCTGTTCTTGTTGTTGTTAAAGGACCGGTGCAGGTCATTTTAAAGCACAAATATGACTTTTCTGATCCATTTCATGCAAACAGACGTCTGTAGACGGCTACTTGTGTCTCAGTTTTAAGGCAGAAACAGAAGATTTAAGAGAGGAGAAATAGTCAGGCGGAATGTTTCTTTCCTAAAGGCACTTGCCACTTTCAAGTTCCACCTTTATCGACGAATGAAAAAAAAAAAAAAAAAAAATTTGCCGGGGAACCTCGTCGAGATGCCTTCCTACGGTGTTTGGAGCGCCTATGTGCCAAGAGTTGCGCCGCTACCTTTTAACCACCCAAATGCCCAACCTTTGACTTCCAGCTGTATCGTCTCTTAACTGTATAGGAAAACACCTTTGAAAAGTGAAATAGTCAAGAATAGTTCAGAATAGTCTCTGTGTGGTACCAACGGTGAAACGCACCAAACCGCCAGGAGAAACGTGACATGCAGTGTTGTCGTCGTTGTTGTTGTTGTGATGGGGGTGATGGAGGGACTGATCCTGCACTGCCACAACTTTCAACCCGTGATTAGTGTTGTATTGTCGTCTTTTTAAAAGCACATGAAGCAGCGTATTGTTAATAATTTGTCTCCGACTCCACCAGGGTTTATACACACACTCACAGAGATCTTCCTCCCCTCCTCAACCTTCCTCGAGTTGAGACCTTATCACAGAAAAGTGCCTATATAGCGTTTTTTTTGTTTTTGTTTTTTTTTTGCATACAGTGAGATTACCAATGTTTTAAATCTAATCATGCAGGACTACAGCAATAGGCAGGTAGGGACAGAGAGGGGAGGGGCAACTGAGGTGAAAAGCAGCAGCGGTGTGGCAAGGTGCGCTGGTGTGACAATTAAACAAACCAATCATAAATATGGAAGACAAAAAAAAGAAAAACTCCCAATGTACTGGCCGTCAGTCCCACTCTGCGTTGCCCTTCGACTGTACAGAAATACACTATTTACAGGTAGCACTGGGTCGGTGCCGGACGCACCCGTGCGAGTGAGCCAAATAATAATTAAAATAAATACCCCTCACAAGTCAGTTTAGTGGGGTTTCAGGAAGGTCTGTCTAATTCTAGAGGTTGGAGTCACAGCAGTTTCATTACATGAGGCCTCTAGAGGAGGGAGGGACATTTGTGACGGGGATGTAACAGTATCGTCAGCTTTACTTTGACACAGTGAAGTGGGGAACTACAGTGACCATCATCCCTTGCTCTGGAAAATCTGACTGGCAGAGGCATTTTGATTCTCTCTGTCAGGAAATGAAGAGAAGCTTTGGGAGCCTGTTTCTGACACCTTCGTCAGGGGGGAAAAACTGAGAGAAAATTAATCTCAAATTAATGAGAGAATATTCCAGCATATCGAG
The DNA here is from genome assembly GCA_009823395.1 of Thamnaconus septentrionalis. Lineage (NCBI taxonomy): Eukaryota > Metazoa > Chordata > Actinopteri > Tetraodontiformes > Monacanthidae > Thamnaconus > Thamnaconus septentrionalis. Next base: position 9,198,888 of record CM020518.1, read on the forward strand.
AATATTTTGACAGTACGTCAATGTACTGAGACCAACTTCCCAAGTTCAATGACTGGGTCTCTCAAAATATTAAGATTTCTTGAAATTGGCGTCTGTAAAATATTGACTTTGTTGATCAAAACCATGGGAAAGTGTCACAAATTAATCACTTCATGTCTCAATATCTCAAAATAATAAAATAAGTGCGGCCTTTTTGAGATACAAAGGAGGTATTCTGATACCAAGCCTGAAGAATCTCAGCTTGCTCAGACGGTGGCAGAAGCAGGTTTCCACAGAAGCAAAGACACAGAGACGACAACATGCCACAGACACGGCCAGACTATACATCCCGATAAATATCGTGCCCCCTCACCTTTCATCATTACGACAAATATCGTCCGACATCGTTACATCCCCGACGGGTGATGAGCAAAAATTGGAGCCCACCTTGCCACAGCGACGGCGCAAGTGCTTCTTTGTAAGTGAGGGAGGCCAGCAGCCAAGTCAATAATGCACTTTTACAGAAGATGCACGTTCAAAGCGTTTTCAGTCCGGATGCCATATACAAGATATGTGGGGGGTAATATAAGCAAAAGCAACTAGGGGATCATTAACATATATCTCGGCTTGTTTACTTCGGTTTAGATACCGCTGCCATTACAGGCTCGTGTTGTGTTTCTCATATATTTGTTCCTTAATTTTTCGTTTTTTGTTTTTTTTACTTTTCACACTTTTTTTTAATCCCTTTTTCAGGTTGAGGTTGGGCTCTTCAACGGCGGAAGAACACTGGGTTGCGCAGGCAGGCGGCTAGTCACCTACAACACCCCAGGGGCCCTGCAGAGGTCTCCAAGCTGCTGTCAGTGTCTGATGCCAGGGTCTGGTCGGTGGACATGGATGAGATGTCGTTGATGGAGGAGGAGGGAGGGAGGCTCTCGCTGCTGTTCACGGCTGCACCTGTGCTACGGGAATGAACGGCGGCAGGGGGTTACAACGTATAAAAACGGCCACAAGGTGCAGCAGCACAAGACTTTTTCTTTCTTTTTTTTCTTGTTTTTCCGTTCTTTAGAATATAAAGTTTTGAACACGACAAGAATTTTTGCACACGACATCAAAAACAACAGCGACTTGTGAGGCGACATTAGTGCGTCTATGATGAGACAACGGTAAGTGCGGTTTTGGGCGCAAAAGGATTGTGCAGGAAAGATGCTCCGAGGCTGCAGCTGCATCTCAATATTTTTAGATTAAGGATAGAAACGTGAAACTTAAATTTGGTTGCGGGAAATTTAGCACTTGAAAATCAACAATGGACAGTTCGTAAAGCAGTGCAAACTTTCGTCTGCAGTTTTTGCTCCAGACAGAAACGACGAAGCAGCCAGGAACTGCTGCTGTTCCCATTGTGGACCAGCACAGTGTGGGCAAACTATAAATCTGCTGTTTGTGTCTGTTCCCTGTGGGAGGTAATTGCTTAATGGAGACTGGCGAGCACTTGAGCTGACCCAAAATAAAAGGCAGAACAAAGCAGGATTAATGGGCGGCTTTAAATCCTGCCGTCAGTCTCGCTTTACCTGCCGTAAAACACCAGAAATGGAGGCCCAATCTTCAAGATCCCTTTCTAGACAGTGAGAAAAGCATTTACAGCCTGACATCAAGTTGTGCGATACTCTGGATTTTGCTATATGAATGCAAGAATGAAATAAAAGGATCATGATGGTTGTAGAACTTTCACATAAAAAACACCTTTCAGATAAAAACACAAAGTTTAAACAAACTGTATGTAGATTTAAGAAATGCACCAAAAAGTGACAATGTCAAAAATTATTAATCCAAATTTCCCTTCATGGTTTTATTAAACGATCCGTTGTCTGCAAGCACTTAGGCTTTTCTAAGGCCTAAGGCTGCCTGTCTATTAGGATCAGTGGACGGTCACTGCCCTACCACGAGTCCACACTGCCCCCCTGTGGAGAGCTGTGTGAGTGACACCAAACGCCTCCTGCAGGGAACAGAAACTGTACTAAATGTCAGCTGCAGCCCAGGATTGAATTTCCTGCAAGTACCCAAATATCAGGTGATGACACGTGACACACAGATTCATACAGACACACACACACACACACACACACACACACACACAAACACTGTAAAGCACTGCGCACCGAGGGAAAAAACTGACTGGGCACGACAACGACCACATGACATTTCACTCCAGCTAAGGCGGCGGGCGAGAGGGGTGGGGGCAGGGGGTGGGGGGTGCAACAGAGACGGAGACACATGGCCGACAACATGATGGAGGTCGTCTATTCACAAGAAACTGCAGTAAAGTTGTAGTAAATTCACTTACAGAGCGATTAGGGTTATGCACTGAGAGTACCTGAAGGTGAAGGCTGTCCCTTCACAACGCCATTCTTCGTTCTCTCCTCAAAGTTCATCACCTCTTTGTAGATGAGCTCTGCGGGAGACGCGCGGAGTTAGCAGACAGGGAGAGCACGCACGGATCAAATACACTTTTCTTTCTAAAGGCTGAGTATGTGATATTTAGCAGCACCTACTGGTAGGAATGCACATAGCAGTCAAACAGCTGCGCAACTTTGGATTTGCAATGGCGCAAGGTCGAAGAACTTGGACATACAGAAGGTCTATTTCTGAGTCGTTAACTCTCACCTTTCCATTCATCAATGGAGTGTTCTCTCTCATCCAGCTGCTTGTCGTAGATCTGTGGAGGAGGCTGCGGGGAAGAGAGCGCATCCTTTAAATAGCACTCAACACACTCATAACACATGACCTCTATGTAGCCGGGCATCTCCAATTGTATTAGTTATCTACCATATATTTAAGTTTGCCAACAATCAGTTTTGTTGATGTTGTTGTCACTATTTTAGCAACTGTGCACATGCTCTGCTGGTAAAAACAAACAAACTATGATGAGGTAACAAATAAATGATTATGTAAAGTATAAAGACAATGAACAACAAGGACAATAAAATCCCTGATTGTACGAAACTGTGGTTGTTTCTCGATAAAGATATTTTAATATTTGGTGCAATTGATTCTTTCCAAAGCTGCAAGATGGCTCCATTCTGTCTACTAGAGGCCCCGTCAATATAGTGGTGAGCGGAAAATGGGTGAATATCAGTTTTGGCTGAACTATCCCTTTAAGTGACATTAATGTTCAAACTGCACCAACCGTCTTTGTCTAAAAAAAATAAAATAAAAAAAAAGACAAAGAAAAGTGGGGAAAAAATGGTCAAACAAAACAAAAACTGTCCACCAGTGCTGCTATTTTTTTTCCATCCATCCGTGCACACTACAGGGTAAACAGGCGGCACGCCCGTTCAGAGCCCAAGCTGGGAAAAGAAATCAATAGAGAGCTCCTCCTCCAGCAGCCCACTCACCGCCTCCACCTCGGCTGGATCGTACCACACGTTGATGTAGGGGTGCTGTAAGGCCTCGTCCACCGATATCCGCTTGGCGGGATCGATGATCAGCATCTTAGACAGCAGGTCTCTGGCCTGGCTAGCTGTGGAAACAGGCAGAAGCACGTTAAAAACATCCAGTGAAGTGGCATTTCTCCACGACCTGGTTAATTCGAGGAGGGGATTTTGCTGGATTAGGGGGCGAGAAAAGAAAACAGGGCAGGTTTCTATTACAATTTTGGAATAAAAATAAGAGTTGGAAGATACTTTGTTTTTCTTGAGTTGCACCGATATAATACCGTCTTTTTGTTTTAAACTGTTTCTTATTCAAATTATGAGGCAAACATGGTAATTTATGCGCAAGGACGACTTACACAAGACTTATCAGCCATCCAGATCTCTCCTTCTGTTTTCAGTCTAATTCAAATTCATGCCTCTGGCTCGTCACAGTGGTTGTGCTGTTTATCTCAAACTAATCCAGGACAGAACTTCGTCCAAAATGAAGGATTAACTTTTGGATGTTATCACATTGCACTCTTTTTTTGCACCTTTTAAAGGGCGCCGCTGCTCACTTTTAACACTTGGACAGGGCCACAAAAACGCTGTCCGCAGCATCCGCTCCTCACTTGAATCTGCTCAGGCTTGAACTGAAATCGAGCACCTTGAAACCACACCTGCACCACTGGCCTCACTATGAATAGGTCGGCGGCAGCGAAGGAAACAGAACCACAGAGAGACGAGACAAACCCCGTCTCCATTTTGTCTGTGCTATGACAAATAACCGATAATAGAACGTGTAAAACGACTCCTTGCTCTCCTTCCACCTTTGCTTCCTTTCCAGCTTCCCTTCTCGTCATCCCACAATGCCCTCCTTCAATCACTGCCTCCTACAGAAAAAAAAAAAAAAACCTACCAAACCCCAAAGGACAAGCGCCTCAGCTTCAACCTGCAACGGTACAAAACATTCCTCAACTCACACTCGCACATTTCTTCCCGGTCTCCGTTTTCCTTTGAGCGTGTTTCCTTTAGCGCTGTCACTCAGTGCACAAGGCAGATAGAAAACTAAAGTCCTCCGTGAGAAATTCACCAGACAGGAGCGTGACGGAAGGCGTGGGGAAACACAAAATGCTCTTTTTGTTATCGATGCATCTTCGTGGGAGCGTTTCGTACACGGAGGAGATGCTGCTCTTCAACTGAGAAAAACCAACGACAACAACAACAACTTAACAGGGCCTTTTTTTCAATGGATGTACTTGGAAATGTTAAGAAATGAAAAAGATATCCCATAAATTGTCACATTAACTACACACTAAAAGCCAAAATCAGGTTTCTTATCGATCACGGGTAAAATGCTAACATTAGCATGCTAACAATGGAATTTCTTATTTCGTTTAGAAAATGCTCCAAGTGACTTTTTCACACACACCAAAAGTGTGAGTATATCTTTCCAACAATGGGATATTATTCAACTCCAAAAATAAAAAAAAAAATAGACTTTTAATGCCACACCAGTGACTCAGAACATCAGCAGCATTTCCCATCATTTGAACATCTGAGTGGATTCCATCCTGCGGCGGGTTCAGAAACTGGCAGTAAAAAAAAAATGTGGGACACCGTCTCAAAATGGAACACAGGATAAAAACGCTGCGCAGTCCCAAAAATAAATTGGTACAAATGACCATCCTGGCCAAGACAAGATAACCAATCCCTATCTGAGCTTCAGACTATGTCTGAATCTGGAAATCTTACAATTCTATAATATTCTGCTTCCTTTTGAAGTTTAAAATTATTTACACACTTTTTTTTTTTTTTTTTTTTAAAGAGACACAGAGAGATAGTTGTTTTAGCTCCGTTGCATATAAACTGTGATTTAATCTGGGTCATTACACATTTTACTGCATCTCCCAGGTATGTTAGATCAAAGTAATAAAGTCGCTCACGTTGCGTGTCAAAGGAAAAATTACGATGCCCTGCGTGAGGGATAAACTTGCGTCTGCGGTAAAAAAGAGTGGCATCAGGAGAGATCAGCGGAGTGACATAATGACGCCGGCCGTGAATGTTATGACACATCATTCCGCAAATTCTGCGGGGACAGTGGGCAATGGCAAGCCAGGGGGCGCTTTTGAACTGGACTCAAACAAGACAGTACCTGCATGACTTGTGTCCTTACCTTTGAGTTTGTTGTGCTCGGAGTCGGCGGGGAAAAGGCAGTCGGGGAAGAGCTTGGGGAACGTGAGGCCCGCGTACTTTGGCCGGTTCTCCACGTAGTTCCTCACCGTGGGCTGGAGCTTCTTCATGAACTCCGGCGACGGTGTCCCCAGCTGCTCGATCACCTTGTTCCACTGGTCGATGTCTGACCAGGTGGTTCGGCGGTTAAGGGAAACACTCGGGAAGTACGGATGTTTTTGAGAGTCTTGGGTCGGGTATATTATGTGATCATGACGCACATAATACAGCTTAGTAAGAAATCAGAATAAAAAACAGATACCAGGGCTGTTGGAGTGTTTTTAGGAGGTAAGCACAGAGTTGCTGATTGATTGACCACACTGCATTACAATTATAGGCAACATGTTCACAACTGTGCGTTTGAGATTCCCAGGGCTCGCTGGGCGCGTCAGCGTGTCGGAGATTATGCAGCACTTCCTGTCTCGAGGGCTCCCTCCTCTCGCCGTGTTCTCACAGAGGATGCCAGTGGAGGCAACGAGCTGCCAGACATCCCCATTACTTCATCCTGCTGGAACGCCGCACACACTCGCGCACACACACACACACACACACACACTTCCACCACCTTTTTGTCTACACTGCACATTGGCTGTGATCCCTCAGCGAGTACAAGTTGGTTTTTTTTTTTGTTTTGTTTTTCTTCCCAAACACTAAGGTTCCTCTTCATGGTTCTTTTGCAAGTTGTCAGATTTTGCTCGGGCTTCTAGAGCCGTCTGTCAGCTGCTCCGGTGATGCACCGTTCCCGGCCTGAACCGAGAGCGTCGGTTCAGGCCCCCCCACCCGGCGCTCCATGGGAGAGAACTCTGTGGCCCGTCTCTGGTCACGTGAGCGGCCGTGCGAAGGATACGGTCGGTTCCGGGGAACAGCACACTCCCTCTTATCACCTCTCCAAAGATGCAGCCTACTGACCACATGTCCACTAGGGCAACACACAAGCACATGCACACGCACACACAGACACACGTTCAGGTTGCAATGGTCTGTTTAAAAAAACAATACAACCTTTGACTTAAAAAAAAAGAAAATCCAAGAAATTTTATTTCTACACCCTGCTGATTGTTTTGAGCTTGTGATTTTTCTTAGAAAATAAACAGAAATACCTAATTTAAAGAATCATGACATGAAATTTGGAAAGGCAAATTATACAATTAAACCAAATTGGAAAAGGCTGCAACATATTCAGTCCAACTCACATTTTCATTTCCATTTCCATCACTTCCTGACTGACCCTTACTTCATTTGAATTGTCGAAGCTACTTCAGTGTTTCCTGTGACTGGGAAAAACCGTAACAAACTAAAGCTAGAGTTGCTCTGGCAAGATGACAGACTGGCTCCGTTCGCACCACATGCGGCCCAGCACGACATTAACATAATTCAGAATCAGTTCCGTTTGCCGCCAGACATCCGCAATAATCGTCCATTATTGCTGCGTTTCCTCTTTTGACAGGCCCAAAGAGCTGAGACGTGAATCGGGATTAGCGACAGGTTAGCGGCACCAAAACTAATCGACAAACAGCAGGAGGGCGCACTGGTTCTACAAGAGCGCTGAGCCCCGGTGAGAGACGGCGGGGTGTTAGGAGAAGGGAGAGGCGCAGTGGTGTTTTGCTAGCAGAGGAAAGAGGGAGGAAGAGAGGGAGGGAGGGAGGCAGGGAGAGAGCTAGGGAGGTGCTGCAGAGCAGAGCTCGCTGCAGGGGTCTTCTGTTGCGTCACACCATTAATCTTTCAGTGGCCACGTGAGCTGCCACTTACAGAGGGGGAAACGAACACCTGTAAACACACTGGGGCGCCGTCTCAACCTGCTCGTCTGCCTGAAAACCTCCCACCAGGAAAATCCAAGTGCTTGGCAGTATTAAATACCAGTCAGCTATAAAATAGACTTTAAAGTTCTGCTACTGGTCTATAAGTCACTGAATGGTTTTGGTTCCTTCCATTTCGGCTCTATTTATGCATTTTTTTGTCTTTTTTTGTCTCTGCATTTTGTCTTTGAAGACTGTGCTTTCTTTGCTTTTTAAATGCTTTTAAAATGTTTGAATTTTTAATCATGTAAAGCACATTGAGTTGCCCTGTGTATGGAATGTGTTATATAAATAAAGCTGCCTTGCCTTGCCTTAAATCTATTTTAATTTTTTATAATAAAAAAAAAAATAATAATTTAATTTTTTAAGTTAATATTTATAAAAATGATGTTAGATAGACTGTAATATTTGGTTTGAGAGTTAATCATTTCTTATTTGGAGTTAAAATAATTTCAATGGTTTTATAGTTGAAAAAAATTACAGAGAGCGCCACTTAATTATCCTCAGATAAAGACAGAGGGACCTATTGATAAATTATAATCTGAGGATTAACTACTGCACCCATGTTACAATCACCTAATGGGGCGGCTTGTTGTGAGAAATATCCACTCTAAATCAACTGGGTTGCCAAATCCAAGATTCATTACCCCCATTTGAAATAATTAGCATCAATTTCTGTAATGTTCAAGAATTCAAAATGATTTTGTTGGACATTTCTTGAACGCACTTTAAAAAAAAAACAAAAAAAAAAAAACATCACAGACATTCATTTGACAGGAGCGAAAAGGCAGAAATCATCTGCTTCCCAGAATATTGAACTGTATGAGACAGTATTCTAAAGGTTTGCAGCTGTCAGGTGACTTTGTGAAGTTGAAGCATTTGCAACTAAACTGTAGCGTGTTGCTGAAAAAGGCAGATGCGAGTGGGTTTTAACTGACCTCAGTTACACACAGAGAACATCAAGTCAGTCACACAGTCAACGCTGGGATAATTACGTATACTTCAGCACTTGCAGTTGGCATTTATTTTAAAGGGGAACAGAAAAAAAAACACTTTTACCATCTGTATATTAACAAGGATACAGTCCCGCCCAGGAAAGAGGATTTTGTGGCGCACCATTTCTCCCATAATGCACCCCACCGACCATATATCCACTGCGTTGACCAGGGTGAGAGAAAAGAGAAAGAGAGAGGAGGCAGAGATCAGTGTTAGGCACAGGAAGCCATCTGGGAGAGAACAGAGCAGCGATAAGAAGCTAGCTGGTCAGCGAAGGATAATTAAGGAGCGTGAACGTGTTACGCAGAGATAATAAACCAAGTTGGGGAAAAAAGAGAGAGAGGAGTGACAGAGGAAGAGCAGATATTAGGAGAGAAAGTGCAGAGTGGGGGCGGAGGAGTGAATTGAAAGCCTTGGAGCCTTCCTGATTCTGGGAGGAAGGCGGCGCAATTGAGCTTCTGGTCAGTCACATGACTGACCTCCTGAGGGCCTCACCCTCAAGTCGCTGCCTTAAACATTTCACCGTTGAACTACTTCCTGCTTTTTTCCTGATGGTTTCCCACCCTGTGCATGGCACGGAGACCCTCCCATGTCTCGTGATGTCATTTCCTGCCTGCCTCCGCTCTTGCCTGTTCAGTGACTAGCTTGCTCCGCCTCGCTTTCACTCCCTAACGGTTCCATCTGTGTCAATTTCTACTGATTCAGTTTCAGAACATTCCCAGTAAAGCATCAGTGAAAGATGTTGTCTGTGTGTCAAGCGTGCACACTCACCATTCTCCTTGTAGCCCATGCCCAGGATGACCTCTGGAGCTCTGTAGTATCTAGTCACCACATACGGGGTCATCATGAAGCTGGTGCCGGCGGTCCTCGCCAGACCAAAGTCCAGGATCTTCAGGGTGCAATCCGATTTGACCACTATATTGCTTGGTTTGAGGTCCTGGGGTTGGGGAGAGTCTGTCATTAGAGCTCATTTTCTCTTTAGTCTAGTTTAGCCTTTTCTTTTCTTTTCCTTTTTTGAAAAGAAGACACCACTGTATTTGTATGACTAATGTTAGGTTTTGATGTGAGGCTGTGCCTTGGCAGAAATAATTCGGGACTGAGCCACAGCGAAGGCCTGCTCTCATCAGAGCAGGTCTTCGCCAGGCGAAGACTCGATTGTTATTCGTATGTTTCTTATTATTATTATTCCGTAGTACATTTCCGCAAATTTGACCCCCGTACCAAACAAAATAAGTAAATTAAATCTGCCACATAGGTCAGAAACTGCCTAAAATTTCGTAAAATGAAGAGAAAATGGCAAAATTCCACTCTCTAGCGCCCCTAAAGGCGTCCAAAAATTAGAAATGGCCCGAGCTTCCACTAGGATGGTTGAAAAAATATGGGGAAAAATTCCACGCGTTCGTCTCTTCAAGCCCGACAGGCGTCATTCAAACACAGACGTGTTTGTCTCATCAAGGCCTATATTTTAGATTTTACAGCCACTTCAAAAAAAAAAAACTGGTGGTAAAAAATCTGCATCATTTGCATAGACTTCTTTCAGAGTCAGCAGATGTCGCCGGGTGTCAGCAGAGGACGGGGGTCAATTGCAGGCGTCGGCAGAGGTCGGGGGTCATCGGGGGTTGGCGTCGGCCACGGCGGCACAGTCCCGCAAACGCTGCTTGCAGCTTTAATTTTGTTTGATTCAGTGTTTTATTCCTTGTGACACTGAGCCAGCGGCTCGGCCTCTCTGGCCAACACCATTTCATTCAAATTAAGAAAAGCTGGCAGTACAGTGACAAGTTAACGAGTGGTCTGCTGCCCTGTGGCCACTGCTGACTGTTCTGGGAATTGTCGGGGCCAGTTGGAAACAGTAGGACTGCAGCTTTGCCACAGCAGTTTCCTTTTTACCGTCTATAGACTTTTACTTGCCAAATATCTGACAGCTGATGTTAAAAGCTTCCATATTATGCAAAATTCATATTACAAATGTACTATAACAAAAATTGTGTCAGTAAACACTCCAGAAATGTCCATTATCATCTTTAGCTTGACCTGCTTTCTATAAAGTGTGAAAAACAAATGATGTCAGCACTTTGTGATGTCACACAGGGCACTAATACAACTTTGAGACTGGACTTGTTCATTCCACCCTAAAGCTGTCTTGTTTTCTCTTTTTTACTGCCACTTTCCTTCATGTGGAGGTGCAACCAAGCAGCAATTTTAGCAGGAAGCTGCTTTAATATAAGCTGCAAAAAAGGGATAAATGTGCTGTTTTCTGGAGTTCTATATTGAATCAAAGTCAGGAATTTAAAAAAGGTCCAAACATGGGTGTAATGGAAATAATTAAACTCCCAGACTGAAAACATGACAAAAAAAGCAACTGTTTTCCCACCCTGTGTATGATGCCGGCCGAGTGCAGATGTTTGATGCCACACAGCATCTGGTAGAGCAGGTAGGACATCCTCTCGTGGTCCAGCTCCATCTGAATCACCTGGCACAAGTTGGCGTCCATCAGCTCCATCACAAGGTAACTGAGACGGGAAGGAAAAAAATATATATATCCAAGTTCCCGGAAAGAGTTTCCCAGCTGAGTCACTGAATTGTTTTGGAAAGAAGTTCACAAGCTGAGACTTTAGCGGTTAATAATTGCGTGAGGAGACATGAATCCCTCTGGCAAAACTGTTTCGAGTGTGCCTGTCATTCATCTGTCACTGTAAGGGTGAGAACACGTCCATCAACTGAGATCACGCTTTTTGAGATGACTTCATCGCTGCCAGACATGCGAGGATCTAATGGGTACATTCCGCTAGTTAGAACCGTTGTTTCCTTTTGTTGCCAGAAATTGAAATCTCCTTAACAACAGTGAAGAGTTCGCCGATACTCACACATCTTGGAATTCCTCTAATGATTTCTGCGGCGTGAAGACATTTAATAAACTGATGATCTGGAAGAAAAGGGCAGAGCAGACACACAAACAAAAAAAATGTGAGTTCCAAGTTGGAGGCGGCGGTCGCAACCCCTGGGAAGGGGCCCACTCGGAGGAAGTGAATAGATGGACGACAGGGAGGGAAGATGAAAACGGCGGCATGCCTTGGAGTGCTCTCAGTATCACTCCGGCTGCCGGTTGGGAACATTTCTGCAGGCGTGGAATTTAGCACGGTCACAAGACCGCAGTCGCCGGTTCCCTCTTTTGTAGTGGCGGAGAGGATTTATCGGCACCAAAAATAGACGCCGACTGGGGCAAAGTAACCACTTCAGTTTTCCTGCTCGCCGTGCAAACCAGTTTACCCCTCCCCGTGCCACCCCCACCCACCTCCCCTGTCCTCCCATCGGATCGACACACTTACATTTTTGTGATTGACACATTTCATGAGCACCAACTCCCGGTACGCCCTCTTGGCGTGGGTCTGGTTCTGGAAAGGTCTGCTCAGCTTCTTGATGGCTACATTTCTGTCCAGGACAGCGTCGTAGCCGGCGCTGCAGGGAGGGAAACACAGAGGGTTTGGATGTGAATGGCAAGGGTGCAACCAGGCCAGTTGGAATCAGTAGGACTGCAGCTTTGCCACGGCAGTGTTTCCTTTTTACCGTCTATAGACTTCTACTTGCCAAATACTTTTAACCACTGATGTTAAAAGGTTCCATATTATGCAAAATTCATATTACAAATGTACTATAACAAAAATTGTGTCAGTGAACACTCCAGATAAGTCCATTATTTATATATTTTGCTTGACCTGCTTTCTATAAAGTGTGAAAACTTGATTGTCGATGTCAGCACTTTGTGATGTCACACAGGGCACTAATACAACTTTGTGGCATCCTGAACGTCATTGGCAATGAGTTCTCCAAAGATTGTATTTATTTTGTCCTGTTTATTTCCTGTTTTATTTTGAAATCTGTTTGTTCTGTTGCCAGCATCCTTAGTTTTACTTCATATCTTTATTTGCTGATGTCTTTCACCCGTGTCTCGTTGTCAGCCCTGCCCTTGATTGCTCTCACCCTAGTATACTGTGTGTATAGTCCTTGTCTCCCTTTGCCTTTTTTGGTTCATTGTTTTCTGTCCCGGTTTGTGCATTGTACTTCCTGTTCTCGCCATGGTGTTCAGTTGTTTTCAGGTCTGTTGTTTCATGGGTTGCAACTTTCTTTTGTACCCGCCTTGACCTTTATTTCCTATTTAAGTATCCCGATTTGGTTTTGTTCATTTTTTACTTTTTTGGACGTCCTTAGTTTCATCTTTTTATGTCTGCAAAAATCTGGTCTCCATTTGGGTCCTGCCACCACGCTCTCGTTTTGACAGTATAAGATCTCAGGACAGAGAATCACGCTTATAAATGAGTTCATTAAAGAGATTTGAGTTGAAACCCCAGTTATTGACCGTTCATCTTATTGATCTTTCCTATGAACCTTTACAAATCCGACATTTTGTTTAAACTTGCAGCGCCTAAACATGAGGAGGGGGGAAAAAAAGCCTCTACAAATCTCCTTGTCATCACATTCTCGTCAGCGTGCCGGTCTGCGACTTTTCTCCCTCCGACTCTCCCCCAGCGAGACGTCGCAAATTGAGTTCTGAGCCATTTGTATTCAGGCTTACACTGCAGCCTCAATCAAGGCGAGGCCGCATGCGGGTTTGCGGACAGCCGGTCCGGTCCAGTTGTGTTTTTTTTCCCCCGCGTCTCCGGAGTGCGGGCGATGGTGCGGCACCGTGGAAACGGCAAAGTCTTAGTAAAAGCATCAATCCAGCAGGGATTCTGAGCGCGTCATCGCTTTTCTAGCAGAGTGAAAGATGATGTCATGACCAGCCAAAGTACTCGAGGCCTTCGTCCCTCAGCCAGTCTGAGTCATTACCACATTCTCAGCTTTTACAGGGGCGGGGCGGGAATCGCTGAGAACTGTGGAATACAAAAGAAAAAAATCCGAGATGTTTTCGGATGATGCTCCGTCTGCGTGTTTACGTGTGTGCGGCTGCCGTCTGTGCAGCAAATGCAATTGAGAGAGTTCAATACGCGGAAGCAGACAGATGTTTACGTGATTATGTCATCAATTTGACGTATTAATGCAGGGAAAAAAGGGCAGGCAGGGAAATTAATTTGAATTATTCCATCGTTTGCAGGACAAAAACACACGGCAGGTCACAGCCTGGTGCCGTGTTGCCGATATTCTTGTTAACATGTACAGTAAGTTGAACTTTTCACGTTGCTTTAAAAACCTGTGTAAGAAAAAAAAAATCTGCTTGTACTTTCTATGTATTTTGTCTGAATACAATACAGTTTTTTTATTATTTAAACAAAATGCAGAGAAATATAAGGAAAATTTCTTTGTTAAGCTGGGAACATTTGGTATTCCACAATTTAAGACGTCTTATTTTCCCAAAGACGCCAATAGTGTCATTTTATTAGTCTTTTTTCTTAACATATAAATTAACATTTTCTAGTTTCTCCCATTTATTTATATTACCAGTAGAAAATCACATTGGTCCTAAAAAAAGGTAGCTTTGATTAAGCCACCACCATAAGATCAGAGATGACAGCTGCGCATCGAGGACACACACACACACACACACACACACACACACACACAATTAAATCAGATTGAAACTGTCTCTCAGCCTCCCATCCCAACGATATGACCAAAATGGGCTCAGTCCCAGGCTGCGCAGTATAAGCGGTCCATCCACTCTAGCCAAAACCTCGGAGCGCACAGAATTACTTGTGAGCAGAGAGGGGAGAAGGGCGCCGGGCATGGGAAGCACCGGACAGGACAATGAGCCGGGGCAAGCGGAGGGCAGCGGGCCAACAACGTTCCTGGAGCGCCTCGGAAGAAACTGCATCATCATGAGATGGTTTTAGAGGAGGGGTGGGGGAGTGGTGGGGGCAGGCGGGGCGGGAGGAAGCTCTTAGAGGCCGGTGCGGGACACCACTGGCACGGCCAAGTAAATATAACCTGAAAATGTGTTTTGGCCAGTCGAGGGAGGCTGTGAGATGCATTCCTCCAGGCCTGGAGGTTGTTCCACCGCATTCTGATGGGACGGGCATGAGATGAATTACAATGAATACGAGCTCTCCTCTCTCTCTCTCTCTCTCTCTCTCTCTCTCTCTCTCTCTCTCTCTCTCTCCCTCTCTCTCGCTCTCCCTCGCTCTCTCTGTACAATCCGGATTAAGGATTCACTTAAGTACCCGCCCTGTTAGGGCCCTTATGGCTCTCACATCCAGACATGTCAGCAGCTCAGCGCACCAAAGAGGACATGGAGTCTTCAGCAAACCAATAAGAACAACAAGTCCGTCACACACGCAAAGCCATGACAGAGCAACAATTAGTTTCATCTTTAAACAGAGAAAAGGCATTTTTTTTGAGGGAAAAGGAAAATTAATATCTGATTTTCTGTGTAAAGAGGAAGCATATTTATGATCAACTGTGGATATTTTACATCTTTTAAAAAAAAACCAAAAAAAAAAACTTAAAGCATTATGCAAACTTCATTCAGTAGTTATACTGTGACATTTCATAGAGGCCATCAAAACAAGTCACATTATAAATTGTTCTGATTCTTTTTCATTTAAAAAGCCAAAACTTGTTCAGCCTCCATAATAAGACAGAAATGATCTCTATTCGAGGGAACACTATACACTATATTGGGAGGGAGAAAAAATGTCTTTTTCCACATTTGCCAGGAATTGAAACAATAAGTATAATTCTGCTCTTCTAATAAAACAACACAGCAGTGAAACAAAAGACATTTTAAAAAGACACCTCACGGTTTAATTGCACAGCTGTACGTTTAGCACTCTGCTGGAAAGACATAAAACAGCATGCGGTTCAAATCCGAATGCGAAAGTTGATGGATTTTGTGAGTTGCTTACCAGACAATTCCCTGAGCTCCAGAACCAATGGGCTTTAGATTCTGGTAGCGTTTTAGGACTGTGAAGGTGGAGTCTCCTACTTCCACGCTGTAGAACTGGTTGTCCACTTTGCTTTTGCTCATGTTGTAATGTTTGGCAATATATGACACATCCACTTGTTTTCCAAAACCCTACATGTGGTGACACACAGCAGGGGAAAATAAGGTTAGTAACCACAGAAAACAGACCGGGAAAAAGGTCAGAAAGTAGTACGATAGCAATAGTAGACCATGTAAATGTAAATAGGAGGTCTACATAAAGGAATTTACAATTAAACTTTTGCCAAGTGGGAATCTATCCACAGTGGCGGAACAGACGCTAATGCCTTTAACTGTTTTCAATAAAGACTCTCTGTTATGAATGTTCACACACTAATCGGGCTGGAATGAAACAATAAAGGGAAGCAGTAGGCAGCAAACAAAGAGTGAGGGAAACTGTTAATTACAGGGATTACGGTGGGCCGTGAATTACCGAGCAGCACACAGTTTGGAAAGATGTTTGCACGCACACCGTGAAATATTCATTCACGTGATGCGGCGCATTTCAATCTCCAGGCAGTCCATCGCATGATCTAATGGGATCAGCAGCCACTGACAGTGGCTACTGATCCCAAGCATGCGTGTAATGCCGACATCACATGCGTAATATTTCGGAGCCGCGGAAAGTGCGCCGCCAACATCCTTCACACTCCGATACACCCAGGAAATTCACTCCACAGTTGACGAAATGAGAAGACAGGGGGGAGGTCAATCTGGGGCTTCGCTCTTGCCTGTGTTGTTGTTCCCAAGCAACAAAGCCATGATTTTTACGACAAAGACACAATTTAATTATTAGTAAAGCCGTGCTGGTTAAGGAAAATATCAGTCGGATAAATGATGAGAATGCCAGCACCGCCGGACCGGCTCATCAAAGATCACTTGTGTTGTGTTTCGTTGACCTTCTCAGTCCGAATTGGGAGCCAGTGACGATGCCACAGTCGACTTGACAACATATTGAAGTGCAATGGATGCACCTCTGGTTGCCACCTACAAGCTTTATATATTCTTAGCTGGTATATTTCAGTCAGTGTTTGGAAATTTTAAAAAATATATATCTAAAGCAACTGCCAATACATTGACACCTCCAATCGAGAAGAATGGAAGTGCTTTGTATCACAAAATCATCACAAATGTTTAAAAAAAAACTTAAGTCAGCAAAGTCCTTCTCAAATAATATTAACAAGAGCCAAATTTAGTGGAGGGGGCAATGTCTACATCATACATATACACATTTCCCTGTACAAATGTCCTCTTTTTTACATTTAAAAATGTACACACAACTATTTTAACTCAAAGGTCGTTTAACTTTCTACACTCATTATCTTTCCAAGTTCACACGGCATTGAGAAAACACAACACAACATACAGATTACAATGAAGGGGAAATGGAAGTGAATGAATACTGTACCTTTTTTACCCGTAAGGAACACACACCTGACAAAAGGCTATCTTCACATCCAGGATCGGTTGGCTGCAGTTGAATAAGAAATGTCTGCTCATAAATACCTGCGAGAGACAAACAGAGCAGAGACAGAATGCGGTGGGGAGTGAGTCAGTGCGAGAGCGCCGAGGATCTTCGCACACCCGTTTGTGAAAACAGGCCGATTAAGCTGTACTAGTACCATCAAGTCATATTTTTTTTATATATAATCTATTTTTAGATCTCATTGTTTGATCCTTTTTGTAGAAGTGTGGACACTGTGGGAATCAAACCGCTGCTGGTACCTTGTTAAAGTGACTGACCGGCTGCTGATTCTGTCGAATAGCTAAACAAACCAGCCACAAACAAACAAACAAACAAAAACTTGTCCCACAATACTTTGCCGCTCCCTCGTCAAATTCCAGAGCAGCGGCCAGAATGATGCTGCCGATGCCGAACGCTGCTTTCGCTCTCGGGAGGATTTCTCAGAACAGACATGCATTATTTAGCGGCAGCAGTCCTCCAGTAACGTGGCAGCGAGAGGTTTTAGTGTCTCTAAAAATCCCAGCCGAGCGGGAAAAGCGATGAAAAAATAATGCGGGGGGACATAAAAGGCGCAAGGTTGGGGCCAATCCCGTTTGACCTTTCGCTTTAAGCCACAAGCGGCCGACCAGTTCAAAGCTGACATTACCCGACCACTGTATATGAATCACACCGAACGCTGCTTTTTCCTTTGCGTAGAAAATATCAACGGCCGTGCGAGAAGCAAACCTGCCACAACAGATGGAAAAGTTTCACAAATCTGTTGGATCTATTTCCAGGGACAACCCATAGAGAAACACTGGAGTCAATCAGAGAGAAATATGCCTCCCTGTCACACAGAAGAATGACAAATAAATATTTTAAAGACAGGCGAGTCCGTTCATAAGAGTGTGAGCTTGCTAGTTGTGCAAAAATATATATAAATATTATTCGTACTTTACCTCCAAGTGTCCTCAGACAATAATCTGTCTCTTGCCTGTCAAAAGCATTCCCACTGGAGTGTGTCACCTGTCTGCTCCTGTATCTCTAGTATGGTGGGCTAAAACTGCCAAATTAAAGAAGAGAACACATCATGATGCTGCCTGAATGCATACACTTCATCCAAAACTAATGCATCAAACAATGCATTTGCTTTAAATTAGTTTAATTGTCCTTCCTGTCCTTTTTTTTGCTGCCAGCTGTCAGTCTAATCCGTCAAAGGGAGGAAAGACTGTCAAATTCTGGTAAAACTGCTGCAATTTCAGCATCCACGCTGCAGTATAAAACAGTAGCTTTCCATTTTGTCAACGCTACCGAGACCAAAGATCCCGCCTCCTTCTCCTAAGAGGGTGCTGATTGGTTACTTTCATAAGATTGTTAGATTGGAAAAGTGAGAGCTCAGACTCAAAATTGCAGCTGTCCAACCACCTTGCGAGGCTACTGAGAACCTAAAGTAAGAGTAAAAGGGAGAAGACCAACTAAAAGAGTGTATCAGCAGGAGGAGGAGGAGGAGGAGGAGGAGATGAGTGCGTCATGTGTGAGATGGAATTTTTGGTGCGGCTGCAATCCCCCTGAGCACCACAATAATCTCAATCACACACGGCCGCCGCCACGCATCACTCAATATTTGCTATTAATCTAACAGGTCAACACCCGGTAAGACCTGCTGTGTGCACTAGATATTAATCCAGGAACACGGCCCACGTGCTCATATACTGACTGACTCCGAGCGCCAAATCCACCACGTCTTCTCTGAAGGATAATATTCCGGGCGTTCTTTCATAGTTCACAGCAAATTGCGTTCACATGCAAGAAAATAAACAAGCATTTCAGCATGTGTGTGTTTGCAGGTGTGGCCGGCCCAGTGTGTTTGGATCAGTTCTGTTGCATCCAAGCTCGCGGGCTAAACAATGCCGCAGGCAAACAAATGATCACTCTGCAGACCCCTGAGAGGCAGCAGGGCCCCCGTGACAGCAGCAGCAGCAGCAGCAGCAGCAGAGCTCTCCATCCTGCCACCGCCGAGTGCTGCAGAGTGACTGCACACATCTGGCAAGCAGGGCGCTTCCGGTAGGAGGCCGCAGTCATGATATGATGACGTGTGCAATTCATGCTGCCAGATTTACATTTAGAATTGTTTATGCCGTGTATCATACCCTTCAGATCTTTATAATTTATTCTTGACAATACTGAAGCGGTTTTGCATGATTTATGATAAACACTGCAGGGATCTGGAGAAAATGGCGCGGTTAGCCCTCTGTTGGCAGCCTCCTGCAGGAATGTATTACGTGTTACGTGTCTAGAAGGGGACGAAAACAAGGCATCAATGAGCCAGAATCACAAGGCGGAGCCAGCATCTGGCTGGGGCTGTTGTCAGTTCCCTTTATGACATCATCAAGCTTTACTTTACTCCCAACCTGCTTTGATAAGCGTTGGGTTAAACATGGTGGCCTGTAGCAGCTAGCAACAGAATAGCAACATTAGCTACTGTTGACACTTGTACCAGTGAGAACCTGTTTGGGCCTGGTAAAGCTGGAAGGAAAAAAAAAATCTGCAGATTCATTCAGTCACCTTCTTTGGAAATGGGTCTCCCATCTTTTAATTACTTTGTTTTTTTTCTGGATATAATCCAAAGGATTAAGTGAAGCTTTCGTCTAGCGAAGCCGGGTTACGTCAACAAACTCCCCACAAATCTTGTCAAATCAGCAACATGTCTTTGCAGTAAACAACAGAAATAAACTCTTTTTTTTTCTCACAGTGTTAGAAATATTGAGATATTACAGAGCAGATGTTGAATATACAATCATGAGGTTTGGCTACGTAATCTTCCATCCTGCTTGTGCTGCTCGGCTTGGCTTGGCTTGGCTTGGCTTGGCTTGGCTTGTTACTGCCTTGCTGCCTTCACTCAGCACAGAATGAAGTAAAAGGCATGTTAGTGTGGCATCAGTCATTCCTCCTTTCACAGACATGCACACATGCAAGCGCGCAGTGTTTTATGCCGGCGTTAAACAGGTTTATTGACTGCAGCAGTGTGACTCTCTGGCTGCCAGCTACACAACAGTGTTATTGTTTCCCGTCCCATCCCTCTGTACGTCCTCCGCCACCGTCGTCCCTTCGTCCGTCCTCTTCTCCCTCCTCCATCCCCAGCCCGGCTCCCAACCATTCCCTGCTGCCAGCCTCGCTGCAAAACGTCTCCCCTCCCCCTCCCCTCCTCCCTCCAGGGCTCCATTGTCAGCGCCTGTTGGTTCAGCAGCCTCAGTGCTCGCCCGCAGTAGCGCAGCCTCAGCCTCAGCCTCAGCCTCAGCCTCTTCGAGCTGAGCCGCCTAACGCTGCGCAGCGTCCCAGTCGGGGCCCAGGGGAGGGGAAAGAGGGAAAGGGAAGCGCTCAAAGCTGCAGGGGGAAGAGAGAAAAAAAAAAAAAAGAGGCAGCGCTGACTCCTCCACAGGGCTGCCAGGATCTGAATACACGCTGACACGTATTGATTTGTTTCCCTAAAAGCAGAAATGTTCACTCACTCCTGCCCTGCCTCAGCTTCCGTCTGCCTCTTGATTTACTTTCAGGGGTAAACAGCCAAACATGTTTGTTGAGAATGATGCTTACGCTGCATCTTTTCTTCTTTCTTTCTTTTTTGCTGCCTGCCTGCCTGGTAGCGACATGTACTGCTGTGGCAGGTGCCCAAAAAAATGCACGTTGGCTTGATTTACAGCTTTGTTCTCGCGCAGCCTGAGACGAGACAAAACGAGGGCTGCACCGAAGCCGCACACTCCTAAATACTCCTCTATACCACGCGACGTGATATAAATATTATATCTGACCCGCTCACAGAGGCACTCAGACGCCATGGTAACACCGGATCACACATATTAAAATGGAGCACTGCTGCAAGATATACTCTGGTCTCTCGTCACATTTTGACTCGCCTGCGAGTCTGCAGTTAGTGTTTTGTTACAAAAAAAATCAGATGACAGCTGCATAGTTGTCAAATTAAACCCATTGCGAAATTGTAAAGCCCTGCACAATCCAGCCTGAAAACAGAGTGCTGATTTAATTTCAATAATAAGAACTACTGGAAACTGTAACATTCAGTTGTCATTTTGTTTCTTCTGTGCATGTCTTCTTTTTCTTTTGGAGGCTCTCGATTAAAGGAGAGGGTTTCTTTCTCTCATATTTTTGCGGTAAGAAATCATGTTACAGCTGTACCTTTGCCTAATTAATATTACAGTGTTTCCAGAACTGAGTGGCCTCTGTTTTTTTGCCACAGATCTCATGAATCATATGCTCCACGACAAGCCAACAGGCTGATTTGTTAGAGAGGTGACTCAAAGTTGGCAAAGACGGTTCTTTAAACAACAAGTCCACAAGTGAATCTCACACAGCCCATCTCGGGCTAAATTTCACAGTGGTTGTCATTTCTCTAATTCCTCAGTAGACCTTGCAGTTTTTTAATCTGCGCTCTGTTCTGGTGTGGTTGGTGTTGTTGCAGTCGGTGCTCGGGCTTATATAAGCGAGCCTCTTGGCATTGGTGTTATTCTGACAGGAATTTCTTTCAACCAAGACCGTTTGCAGTGATTCATATATGAAGTGACGCGCGTTGATTGGCATCAGGCAGATTAATTGCACACACCTCAACATGGCTTGTATTAACTAGGCTTCTAAATCAAGTCCATTATATCTTATATTTTCTTGTTTTGTATTTTGCCGCTCGTCAACCGCGATACTGACATTGACTTTTAAGGATCTGACTTGATATTTGAGCCACGGGGGTGGTGGGCGGATCAGGACCACAGCAGCACACAGCCAGGAGCAACACTCAGCCAGGATCACTGTACCGGGAGAGAGCACGCCAGTGTTTCTCAGTAATCCATCCTCTCCAAATGATGCCCGTGACCTTCTTCGTTGTCACGAAAAGAGCGCAAGCGAGGCCGCCGTGGAGACACCAGCGAGTAATTGATGACCAGCAAAAATGCGTTTCGGAAGAAGTCCAGAATTACTCACATTTGGCCTCCGTCAGACCACAGACTGGCTCATCCTGCTGCTCACATGCAGGTATTTATGACCTTGCAGAGCATATATGTAATCTCTGAGCCTGAGCAACTATTAGCACATTAATTAATGAGCAAAACAATCATTAACTTCTGTTCGGGAGATTAGTTGCGTCTGCAATCCCGCCATCATCTCATCACGACACGTTGCTTTATGTAGTTACGTAACGCAGGATTAGCAGAGTGATCCCGCAAAAAACAAAACAGAATTATCCTGCTAGCATTGTAAAACATTGTAAAACAATGCTAGCAAGAGGCTGCTGCTGATGATGATGATGATGCTGCTGCTGCTGCTGGCTTTTTCCACTGATGACTTTCCATTGGACAAATAAGCTGCCGACGCAAAAAATCATTACGGGTAAGAGTCATTTCACATAGACCTGCAGCAACCGCTGCCAACAACTACAGACAAGTGAGACAAACTCAAGCTACTACAAGCTAGCACAAACAGGGCATCACATGCAGAGGATATGGAGAGTTAACCTATTTATTTTTCAAAGTGTTGCTCCACCCCAACCATTGCAGAAACATCTGTTAGGAGCATTTTTGTCTTGTTTTGTTTTGTTTTGTTTTGTTTTGTTTTGTTTTGTTTTGTTTTAATTGTTCCGCCTGTTCCCTGCAGCACTTTCACCGTCATGGAAGCCTGCGCCTGAACAATTCAGCAGCCAAGGTCAAAGCACTGAAACCTTGCTCTCCGCTCGGACTTGAGATCACGCAGACTTTGTTGTGACGATGTTCGTTGCAACTTGCCCTGCATGGCGCACCGCCAGTCGAATCGTCAAGGGGGGGAAACAGAGAGCAAAGCAGGACGTGGACGCAACGGGTAACGTGGAGAACGTTCTCTCGGCCGTCATCCAAATAGATGCACATCAAGTTAACCAGCAACTTGTCTGTGGGTGTTTTCCACAGAGAGTTTCTGCCAACTTGTCCAGGGTGTAACTTCGCCTGAGGAGATAGTTGGAACGGGTTTCAGCACATCTGCGGCCCCTGAGGGAAGTGTAAGCGGTGATAGAAGATGGTTGGAAGTATAGGAACCCAGTTGTCAGCTTCCAGAAATACCTGGGAGCTCTTGTGCTCAGCATCGCTGGTGATGCAGGTTCACTACCGGTTGACGGGAGTTATTCCAGCCTACTTGTGTGCAGCAGGAGGCCTCAAAACAAAGTGGGTTTTGCAAACACTTGCCTTCCTCCGATGCTTGGTCTCTTTCGATCCTGGCGTTCTCCAACGTGAACGCTGGGGCACAGCCCACAAACTTAAAGAACTCCAAAGGTTATCAACATTATGACTAAAATAAAATAGGAGAAAATAGGAATTAAAGCCCAATGATGAAGAAAATAAGGATTAAGAGAGGCCTGTAACAGCGGTTAAATCATCTGCCCCATTTGAGGTCTGGTGCCCAACACATTCCCGGTGAAGTAGTGACGGCCCTGCATAATGCACAAGGTGCGCAGCTGACTTGTGTGAGGGGGAGGATGGAGCAACTCTGCATGCGGGCCTGTACAGCACCAGCGCCAGAGCCCTTGTTGTTGTGGAGCGCACCGCTGCCCGCAGCCCCTCCATCCACATCCACGTCCACGCCGCTCCTCCTCTGCGCCTTCTAATCAAAAATGCATCGCGTGTGCCTCCCCTCCGCGCGTCCAAGTGCGTCGATGCGATCGGTCACATTGAGTGTGATATCGAAGTGGGGGGAGGCAGATATTTGAGCGAGAGTGTCAAATAACAAAGAGATGACAGCCTCGATAACAGCCATTAGCATGATGATGTTAGCCTGGGACGCATCTAGATGCGCAACAAAAAAAAATCCACTGCGGTATGTTTGGAGGCAGATGGAGAGCGGATACACAACATTGATTTATTTATTTATTTTTGTCATTTTTGCACGTCAAGATCAACACCACAATGACGTCCCCGCGCTGTGCCCCTAGTTGGTACAAAACAACATCGCGTGCAGCCAGCGCGCGGGACTGGCTCCGCGCATTAGACTTCATTTCTGTTCAATTATTCATTCAACTTTAGCATTGGCAGTTTTAAATCGCGCTACTCAAGCGGACTTCATAAATTCACCTCCAACGCCCACCCACCTCCTCCTCCTCCTCCTCCTCCATCAACATCCATCACTCCACCCTCCACATTTAACAAACGCGCTCGCGCCGGCCTTACCATTCCGTGCCAGCGGATGAC
Source organism: Thamnaconus septentrionalis (assembly GCA_009823395.1). Classification (NCBI taxonomy): domain Eukaryota; kingdom Metazoa; phylum Chordata; class Actinopteri; order Tetraodontiformes; family Monacanthidae; genus Thamnaconus; species Thamnaconus septentrionalis. The sequence goes on from CM020518.1 coordinate 9,222,869, forward strand.
GATCCCAGTCCTGGTGACACTCCTTTCTCTCTCTCTCTCTTTTCAAAACATCCCGACGGCAAAGAGTGCTGTGACCATAGCTGGAGGAGGGTTTCTCTTTTTCTTTTTTCCAGAAGATGGCGAGGCTGCTCGTGCGAGTTGTGCGTGCGTGTGCGAGTGTTGATGGAGTGGAGGCGGGGGGGACGGAGCCCCTAAAAAACAAGAGGCGATGAGGAGAAAATGGATGATTTTTTTTCTTCTTCTTCTTCTTTAGGGAAAACCAATGGGGGGGAAATAAGCCGTGGGGGACCGAACCCGTGGTTGGCGGATGCTGATTCACTCCTCTTCCCCCGTTACAGCTCACCACCTTGCAACCATTGTGCTGCAAGATGCTGGCTGTACCATTGTGGACGAACCAGAGCGCGGAGAGGCAGAGCCAGGGAAGGATGGAGGGAGGGGTGGAGAGAGGGAGGGATGGAGGCTGGGAAAGAGGGAGGGCAAGACGAAGGGGGTGTTGGGAACGATGTTGCCACAGCAACGGGGCAGGAGCAGATGTGACGTCAGAGAGGGAGAGGGTGTGAGGGATCACGCGGAGGCTGTCCTCTCTCTCTCTCTCTCTCTCTCTCTCCGGATGGGAGGGGCGTGCTGCAGGGCGGGAGCATCTCTCCCATCCCTGCACCGTCCCGACCATCACATGGGGGCGTGGAGGGAGGGGGGGCATCTGGTGCTGTGAGGTCCCAGTGAGCAGCTAATTGTGCACACAGAGTCCATCCTTCAAACTGCAACAACAGCCAAAACAACGCTGACAGATTGTTGGAATAGTTTTGCTGTGGATTATTTACGCACCCAAACACTCAGATTGGTCCAAATCAGATCATTAACTAAGCCACTCAGAATGATTGATATGAAATTTGGATTAGCTTGTGTGAAAGAAAAAAAACAAAAAACAACTACTGTATATGGAGTTCCAGCTCCTACCAAAAACATAGCGTTTGTTTTTAGCGAGAAGCTAAAACTGATGCGGCCTGTTTTAACACACCTTGACAAGTGGAACTGGACCATGCAAGCAAAATAAGAAAAGATGGCTTTTCTCATTTCTGGGGAGTCGACTGACAGGCTGGACACATCATTGGAAAACATTAATGAAGTGAATTTTGCATAATGTGGGACCTTTAAAGGTCAGCGCTGTCTCAGTCATTTCCCGCTGAAACAGACTCTCTTCTGCCAGTGTCCACCATCTACACTTCGAGGTGAGCAACTTTTATACTGCATACTTTAAATCCCTCCAATTAAAGCTACAACAAATTAGTTTGAATCATTTGTGGGGTGTTTATCTTTCAGTGTGGCCCTGAGATGAACTGGCAATTTGTTCTGCCTTCGCCCTGTGACATTTGGGATAGACTCCAACAGACCCTCGCAACCATGAGTTCAGGAGGAAGCAGGTATTGAAAATTGATGGATGGACGGAATTTGTGGGTTTATTGTTCTAAGAGGGATTTATTTGGCTTTTCAGGATATATGATATATATAAAACAGGGGGAGTCCACAAAACCCTGAAAATGAACATATACACTGATGTGTTGGCCCCCCCGTCGCCACCGTCTCGCATTCATTTTTGATGTCTAAGACCCTTTTATGCCTAACTTGCTGTTTTTCTTCTAAATTTCACCTCTGTGCAGCCAACAGGAGCTGATTTCCATGGCGCTAGGAAGGAGCTCCAGGAAAGTCTTTAATGCTCTCCAGCTGGACTCATGGGCTAAACTCTCCAGTCAGCAAACCACATGCTTTCAGTCTACCTGGTGCCCCACATTTCCCAGACTGTCAGAGCAGGCACAGCCGATTTCAAAGCTGCAGTGCAAATCACCCCCGGGGGGCTTAGGCCAGCCCTGATGAAGAAGTATTAAGGACAGGCCTGGCAGAGATGATAGGCAAAAAGAGATCAGAAGCTCTGGGTAACTTATGAGGCCTCAGTTGCCTGTCCATGTTCTCCATATTATTCTCCTGATGGGGCCTCCTTACCCTCAAGGTAAACACAGACGTCACATGTGCTGGTATGGCAGTAGTTTCCTCCTAGTATATTTCAAAGCCTTTCAAAAGCGTATGCATTTCCTCAGGGATTCTGGAAAGTCCCCTTATCAATCAATCATTTTTATTAAAACATCTAAGCACTCAATCTTCTCTTGGTCTCTAAAATTGTCATACCTTATCTGTTTTTGTTTGTTGTTTTTCCCCAACCCCATGCCACTTGTCTCTTTCATCTTGACGTGTTTTGACTGGACGGTGTGTAATGATGACTAAGGGACGCTAGATGGCATGAGAGTGCGAGCATTTGATGGGCATCGTCACTGAGGCGTCCATATAGGAAGGAAGTCCTCAGCTGTGAATTGCTTCCTGGCTTGACAACAGCTTTGATGTTGTGGGAAAAGAGCGCAGTGTGAACTGAGCTTGGTTTTAATCAGTTGTGTGGCACTTTCAGTCCTTGGAGCGGATGGACGAACCGCACGGGACTCGAGACTCTTCTTTGCCGGTTACTTACCGTAACAAAAGCGAGAAAAAAAAAATAGAAGAAAAATTACAAAGAAAAACCATTGACTAGTGTTATTTCCACTTTGTTAAAGAATGCAATTGAGGACATTATTCCGTCTAGTTTGAATATCCTCCAGCAACTTGCCACCAATGGCCCTACCTGCTGCTACATTTTACTCGGGAGTTGTGTGCGTTGCCATGGACACGGCCAACCGGCACGCCCCCTCCAGCGGAGGGAGCCAATCAGCGGCCTGCGCTGAGGTGTCTGGTTACTCCTCAGTCAGCCCACGCTAGCGGGGCTAAAGTAGGGTTTCACTCCGATCCGCGGCACTTTATGGAGACTCTGCAGCTATAGGGAAGGATCCCAACAGTGGCTTTTCAGTTTTTCCTTCCGGTAGGGGAGTTATAACTGTTTCTCGCGAACCGGGCGGCTTGAAACACAAGCTCTCTCTCCCTCTCTTTTTTTCTTCTTCTTTTTTTTTTTTTGGCGTCCGTTGATAAAGTCGCAGCGGGAAGTTAGCAAAACCTGTTGCCCGCTCGCCGCCGCACTCACTGGCCGAGATGTTGCTTTGTGGATGGGATGGCCTCTGGACCTGCGCGCACTCATCATAGCCTCGTTGGATTACCGCATATTTCTCATTTGAAGTGATTGTCCGGCTCCTTCTCAGCTGGTAAGGCTCGCCGATCTCTATAACAAGTCGTTCGGGAGTTGTTTGACACAGTGGTCGCGTGTTTTGCTAACTCGAACGGACGCGGTTTCGGAGGGGATTCTGGATGGTTTGTTGTGACGAGGCTTCAACTTCGCAGTATTTTCTTCCAGTGCGGGATAAAAAAAAATATTAATAAAAAAAAGCAACCAAACAAACAAACATGGCATCACATGTAAACAGTTCGCCTCCATCCATAGGGTGGCCCGCGCGTCGTATTAACCTGACAGCAGCGCTGCTGCTCTCGGTGATGCATCAGTTTGGCATCTTTCTCTTTTTTTCGACCGCTGTACTTTCGGCCGCGGAGCGAGGGAGGAGACAGCGCTGCAAAAATAACAGGGTTGTACGCCGAGCTGGCTGCTCATCATCACCACCAGCCACCACTCAGCTCAGCCGCACTGTTTGGGTCTTTTTTTTCGGAGGATCAGTCGACACTGACTTCATTCCACCCCCCCTGTCAGTGGTGCACACTGGGTGGATTCTGGTGCCACCTCTGCTAGGGCAGCTTGGACCCCTTCCCCCCTCCTTCAGTAGGTTCTAAAAGTAGTCAAGTTAAGTCAAAGGTCACCGCAGAGAGGGGGGGGGGGTGTTTAGGGCCTGCCATTCAAGAGTGGGAGGAGGAAAAGTGGAAGACGCTGCAGAAGGCCAACTCACCCACTGCGATGGAGATGCCGTGAGCATCTTCATCGGAAAGAAACAAGGGGGTAAATAGTGGGTTTGGTTTGTGCTCTGATGAGTTGAGAGTTTGTTGTTTTTTTGAAACCGAACACTGCAGCGTCACCGTGCTCGCAGGAACCCTGTGATTAAAACGAGCAACGCAGCGGATGAGGTCAAAAACCAGTATGAGGATTGAGGCTTGTGTTTGGTGCCGAGTTGGGGTGACGATCACGGAACAGTCGTCACCCAAGACAGGAAAAAAACGGGAAAACTCGCTTATTGTTTTGACTGAAAGGTGCCAGACTCACAGTGCTTGTAGTGGGCCCAGGTTAGTGCTCAGCCTTGTGCTTAACTTAATTCCTAGTAAATCTGATCAAAGCCTGTTACCTAATTGGGCAATTTGTACGTGGGTTGCGACCAATAAAAAACAATCATTGGGTTTTCCTCCTTTCATTTGTACATCACCCACATTCAGAGACGCCCGTCCTGACGTCATTTGTCGTGTTGATTCATAAGCGTGTGTTTGGATCCCATCTGCCTGCCCACCGTGTGCAGAAGAATTCTGGGAATAGAGGTTCACTCAGAGTTTGCTGCCGAATTTTCCTGGCACGAGCGACTCTGGGGAAGATTTTTCACCTCAAGGTTGGCGCAGAGTGCCTTCTCTCGCCGTCCCCCCCTGGTCCAAATGTGTTTGCCAGCTGAGACCGCACTTCTGATGTTTGGAGGATATGAACAAATTCCTCCTCGTATCTTGTGTTACAAGTTGTGCTTTTGGAAAAATAGAAGGCAGCTCGAAGGTCTGAGTTCAGTTAATCCCCTTTTTTTGTGTTTTAGAGAAATCTGGGATTAAAGGGCGAGTTTGACATGGAGACGTGTGTTTTTCTCATCACTTTGCGCCCTTGCAACTGACGATTGATGAGGACTTGAAAGAGCGTAACGCCAGCTTTAATAGTTTGAACTTTTATCTTACTCACAACGGGACATGAGGTGCGTTTTTGTGAAAGGGGCTGATTGCAAATCCATTTTGTGAGTTCCTCGTTGAAGGTGGCGGTGGAGAGGGAGAGAAAAGCCTCGACCCTCTGCGCAGAGCAAGGAGCGCTATCACGTTTCCAGGATTATTTTCTTTAAAATCCTTGCGACTGTGGCCCGGACTTTAAAACACTGATCGGTAGCGGAAGACTAAGCCTTGTTTTGCTGCCCCCCCCGCCCCCCCGCCCCCCGCCCCCCCGGCTACAGCGTGGGAATACCTGCGAACCGGCGATCCCCGCTGCAGGGAGAAGAAAAAAAAAGGAGAGGGTTTTGGTTGGAGAGGAGGAGGGGTAAAGAGAGAATGAGGTGGTGAAGTGGTGAGGGCTGTCTGCTCTGGCTGTTTTGGGCCACTGCCTCCTAAGCCCTCTTCAATAATGAGCCCGAGCAGGGTTCAATGTGAGAGGAGCTGGCCCTGGCAGCAGCAGCAGCAGCAGCAGCCTCGGCGCAGATAAAAAACATTCCACTGTAGGTCTCTGCTGAAATAACAAGGGCCGCAAAACAATCAGTCTTCTCAGCACCCGCTCGGCCTATTCTCATGGGTAATGAGCAAGATGGATAGTAACCCAGTTCACCTCGGGCTTCACGCCTCCAATTGACTAGAATGGTTAACCTGCATTCCTGCATAAACATTTTGGGCCGCTTGACATGCTTACTCATTAACTCCCCTGCAAAGGCCGCGGAGCCCGGAGACAAGTTGTTTTGTGCTAATTTCAGGAATTAAAAAAAAAAAAAAAGAAAGAAAGAAAAGTGAACGAGGCTGTCAGTTCATTTCATGCAGAAGTAATATGCTAACATTTAGCTCATTATAATCCCTGAAAGGTCCCATATTGTGCCCATTCTCTGATTGGTCTCGTTTTTGCGTACTAGAGTTCAGTGGAGCGGCCATGCGTGATTAATTATCCCCGCTGAGAAAAACACTGTAGATCTCGGGACAACAGCATATTTAGCCCTCTGTTTGCAGCCTCCATCAGCTTCAGCTTTCTGTGTTTTGATGGGACACGGCAGTCCAGCAACGTGCATAGCCAGCTCCAAAAAATGGTCCCAAAATCTTGTTTCCCCCCGGAAGAGTAAATTTTTTTTAGAAAGAAAAGCAACAGCCAAATGCCTTCCATTGTTTCTGGAAGACATGAGTAATCTTTTCTCATCTTTGCTGGGATTTATGCAGTATTTCCTGTTTGTGTGCATTTTTCATCCCGCTCAGGTTTTCTTGTGTTTACAAAAGTGGGTTTGAAGAGCAGGATTGTGCAACTCCAAGACAAACGTTGGTTTTCTTCAACGTGTGAGGCGGAAAAACAATGAAAAAAAAATAGCCCCCAAGTAGTTCAAAACATGGGGTCAACAGACGGCGCAGGAAGTGGGTTGAATTGAAGTCTACCAGGAGTCAGGCTTGCAGCATCATTTCAAACAGCCCCGTCATTATGTATTGCTGTAGTTAGACGAGATAGTTGCAGTAAATTGGTCAATTTTCGAGATGATTTTGCGGATCATCAATGTGTCTGCGGAAAAAAAACAAAATTCAGTCTGGGATGGAAACCACTGCGGCAGGCACACAACCTTCCTGCCCGGAGGAAGATTCTAGAAATTATTAGACAAGATGACCTTAAATGTCTACGATAGGAGCTCCGAGGACTTATCACGGCTTATCCTGGATTGTCCTGTTCAGACGAGACGCCTCCACGTCTATTACGCGAGGCATATTTCTCTCTGAAGGACGCAGCGTCTGCCGCTTCTACTGCACCGAAATCACTTTTTCAGAGCTCGGGTTTGGGCTCGGATCGCAGTCTAGTCTTAAAAAAACGAAAAAGGTGGTCCCGGTGCTCACGGAAGGTGTGGAGGCAACCGTGCCCGGGCGTGCACGTACTCGGACCGGCGCGGCAAAAGCAAGGATTGGCACAGCTGCGGTATTCAACCAACCATCACGTATAAAACCATAACACAGCTGCACACGGGAGGTGTTGGAAGTTGGAAAGCCGGCCAGATGGTAAACGGCATACACTCTAATGATAAATAGGAGGCCACTGCTGCCGTGCACGGATGTGTTACACACTGGTGCTGAGACACCAGCCGCTTTTTGGGTTTTTTTTTTGCTTCTTCTGTGTATAATGTTGTGTGTTCTGCTTTTTTATGTGTGCTGCTAAAGTGCTTGTCATTCTTCCTGCCACTGATATGAAGGCCTCCTCTATTCAATTTTTTTCCAATTTAATTCTGTTTTGTTTTGTTCACACTTCATTTGTTCCGGTCCAGTATCAAAAGGTGTAACACAGAAGTAGTTTGCTTACATTTCCATGATGCTGCGTCACTGATGAAGAGAGATTAGACCTCAGTGTCTGGGCAGCACGGGAGCTGATGGCACGATAAACCAGCGTGTCATGCCTCTCATGTAGAGGAAAATGAAAATTCCCAGAACGGTGTCGAACAAAGAACAGTTGGACTTTTCAAACAAGTGTTGACTTCTGAAGTCAAGAACAAATGCAAGTCCAGGTCTTATGTAACCCAGATTCAGAGGGTCACATGGCTGAATTGGATCTCCTCGCTAAATATGGAATGTTTTTACACATGTACGCCGTGTGGTCACTTATGTCATGTCATTTAATTCACTTCACATATTTCTACGTATTCTTAGCGCCAGCGCATTATTAATTTACATACTGTTCCCTCCTGCCAGATTAGTTCTTTGCTTTGACAACCCACGGGAACTAGTTTGACCCAACTTGACTGTTTGTAGTTTTAGTGTCTATATGCCGTTGTAGACGACGCTCCTCCTCAGCTGGAATTTGCAGCTGTGTACATTTTGCAGCCAATGAACGGCCACTTTGTCGAATGCTAAGCGAGGCGAAGCCGAGCCGGCCCTGCGTGCATGTGCACGTCATGTGGTCCGTCTACCTCCTCCGCGACTCAGGACGATAAGACATGGAGGAGCGAGGTGATGAGGACATGTGATTTCACTTAAAGTTACTGTTTGCCGTACAGTATGTGTATGTAGTTCTTGTTTGTTTTGTGGGCAGAGTTACTGATAAAAACAAGTTTATCAAAAAACAAGTATGGGTTAATATTGACTTTGTGGTTGGAGCTACTGTAAAGTGCTTCAGCAGGACATTTTAGACATGTCATGTTTATCTTCAGGTGTTAATTGTTACCTTTTTTTTTTTTTCCTGCTCTGACAGAGAAGATGCACGTATCTCTGGCCGAAGCCCTGGAGGTCCGAGGAGGTCCCCTCCAGGAGGAGGAGGTCTGGGCCGTCCTGAGCCAGAGCGCCGACAGCCTCCAGGAACTCTTCCACAAAGGTACGGGAGCGTGGTGGGAACACTGGGCAAAGACTGACTGATTCTGTGTTGTCATTTTTCAAAAGAACGCCATTAAATCTGTGCAGAAATATCAACAAACTCCCTTAAATGAAACTGTGAAAGTTCATTGCTTTTCCTCCTCCATTTTGCCAGTGCTTGTTTCACTCTGTCATGAGTTTCTTCCAAACTCTTTCTGGTATCCAGCTGTTGAGGGAGCTCCTCTCAGATTCTTTCTTTTTTTTTCCTCTGTCTTTTTGCCTGCGAGCGCGCCTCGATGCCCTTGAAACAACAGTAGAGATAAGGGAGCCGAGTTCCAGAGTTATAAGTAGAATAAACTTTTGGGTGACTAAGAGATCGGAGCCTTGTGGACACTGGAAGAGGACGTGAGTCAGCACCGCAGCGGCCTCGCTGTTATTGTAGGTTGGGCGGTGCCAAGTCTCGTACGAACAGGCCAACAACCTACCGAGGCGAGCAACCGTCCACAGTTGCGTCACTTAATTGTTTAGTGTCAACGTGGAATTTCCACGTTTGGTGCGACTCAGATTTCGCCATAGACGTTTTGTTTTTGAGCCGTTCTAACCTTGACACTCAATCCGAAAAATATATATATATATGTATATATATTTTTTTCTAATATGAAGGAGATATGACCCAACACAAGGAAGTTTTGAGGTTTCCAAGGCTTCAGCGAAAAAGCTCAGAGAACACAAATGAAGGACAAAATGGAACGCAAGGCTGGATGGAACCTCGGAGCCCTACGGATGATTTTACTCGTGACAGAGATTGTGATCCTGAACGCATCATTCTCTCCCTCTTCAACGCGCAGTTGCGCGGCTATATTGAGAAAATTGCGGCCTCTCGCGCGCACGCTTTTAGACTGCTGAGGGAAGCTGAAAATTTTGAGGAGCAGATGTTGGAACCGCCTATTATGTGCGAGCGAGCGGAGTCACTGGGCTGTGCACGGCAACGCGCTCCTCCGCTGCAGAAGGGGGGGGGATTAATAACGGCGGGCGAGCTGAAAGCAAACTCGCCCGCTCGCCTGTGAAAATATGTGCTGCTTTTTTTGTTGTTGTTGTCGTTTCTGTCTTTTTGCTGGTTTGGGCATGAAATTCCTGAAACAGTGTGGTTTCGCTAAAGCAGGAAAATACTGTTTTCCCCTCAATTTTCCTATTTTTCTTTCCGTCCGATGTGCCCTTCGTGTAAACACCGGAGTTCTTTTTTTTTTTCTAAACACGGCAGGAGCTTAAGTACAATTTACTTGGCCTGTCACCTCTCAGACGCTGCGCGCAGACCTGCGTTGGCAAACACTTGAAACCGCCGGCAGAGTTCCTTCTTCTGCCGCGCAGACAGAATTGTGGCTGCTCGCTTTGTTTGCCAAGGAGCGCTTTGTTAGCACAGCCGACGTGTGAACATTTTGGATTTGTTTGAGCGAGTCTTCTTGGTTTTGCCGTTCTTTTTTTTTTTTTGTTTAAAATAAATTTGGGAACCAAATAAAGAGCATTCCTTGAAAATCTAGGCCTGAGTTTTTTTCTCTGTACCTGCTGTTTCCTGTGTTTCGGTGGAATCTGAGACTAGCGTCAACTTTATTTCTGCCAGTTTGTTGCTAAATTAAAATCAGTTTAATTGGAAACCGTCGGAAGGGCATGTTTTGGAGCATCCTGCTTCTGAATTATTCCGTACCCTGTCTCTGTGTGTGTGTGTGTGTGTGTGTGTGTGTGTGTGTGTGTGTGTGTGTGTGTGTGTGTGTGTGTGTGTGTGTGTGTGTGTGTGTGTGTGTGTGTGTGTGTGTGTGCATGTCATTTGACAGGCTACACTGTAAAGGAAAGAGCAGCTTAAAGTTAAAGTGAGTTGGGAATATGGTGCTGCAAGTTTTACGTCACGTTCCGAATTCTATCCTTCCTTTACACTGAAAAGGAAGCTGATTTTGTGGAAGCTGGAATAGTTTCCCTCCGCTGTCCCTCCCTAACAAGAAAAGCCATTCCGCCCAGGTTTGAGCCCCTCAACTTTGTGCTCCTCGGGGGGGCCAACTTGTAACTTTACTTTCCCGAGTCAATTCTCCAAACGGTCACGCACGTTTTAAAACAGGAAGCACTTATTTACTTTGGGAATTCCAGCTTTGGAGAGCAGAAACGCCGGTGCCTCGAGTCCAGCGCCTCTGTTCCTCGTCTCCTCCTCATCAGTCAGAGAAAAGAATTTTGCAGTGCAGCTCAAACATTCCTTTGTATATTTTTAAGGCGCGCTCTGACCATGGCGCTGACCGTGGCTCCCTCAGAGAGGGAATTGCGCCGTGTCGCCATTCCTCTCTGTTTCCACAGATCGCTTGTTTCCCTGAAGGCTGAGACAGTGGCTGCATGTGTTAGTTTTTTTTTTGCACGAACCATCTTCGGTTTCCATTAAATGGCAAAACATTTGCGATGTGCATCCACGGCGGTCAGCCGTGTCCACAGTTCAGGCCGGTTATTATGAAGCTTTTCGAAGGATTTGTGTGTTTTGCGGGTGCGCGTGTTTACTCTGGATTTTTCAATAATGGAAATCCAAATATGCTGTTTTTGTCCCAGATTATGCCTCCCGGCGGTTGAACTGTTATTTCTCTCCCCCTTTGCAGACCCTTCAGCCATGGGCTTCATCATCTCCCCCTGGTCTCTCCTGCTCATGCCGTCTGGCAACATCTCCTTCACCGACGAGTACGTCACCCAGCAGGACCTGCGGGCCTTCACAGCGCCCGAGGTGCTCGAGGGCGCCTCCTTGTCCTGCGTCTCCGACATAGAGAAGGTAACAAACGTTTTTACATGTGGGCATGTGACGGAACTGTTTGGTCTTGCCACTGATTTTTATCTCAGTCTAGTTGGAGTCCAGTATGATGATCTTCTCAACTGTCCAATAACTTCTGCTGTTTTATTATTTTGTGTTCTTTTGTGTTCTAAATTGCTAAATTTGGGGACAAATGGCCTTCCATCCATTCCGGAGCTCAGGGTCACGGGGTTCTGCTGGAGCCTCTACCAGTGTCAGAGGGCGAAGGCAGGGTGACACCCTGGACAAGTCGCCAGTTCATCGCAGGGCCACATAGAGACAAACAACCATTCGCACTCACATACACACCTATGGACAATTTAATTTCCAATTCACCTCACATGCATGTTTTTGGACTGTGGGAGGAAGCCGGAGAACCTGCAATGCATGCATGCAAATTCCTACACAGAAAGGTCCCAGGGCCCGGAATTGAACCCACGACTCTCTTGCTGTGAGACGGCAGCGCTAACCACTGCGTTCTTCCTTCAAACTCTGTATTGCGCATTCATCTACAGACAGCTCAAATTTCAACGGGTCTCCAGCGACGGTTGTGAGTTTACAAGGAGGAAGTTCCCAAATCGGAAACGTTTGCAGAAAAAAAACAACACCATCAATAAATAAAGACATATATTGGGTATATTGGGGCGCAAAATCTGCAACTCGCTCGCTTGTGAAGTTCCTTTTCATCTTTGCACCAGTAAACACAGTTTGATGTATTGTGTGAAGGTGCTCCGAGACGCTGCGGCTCTGTAAAAGCCCAGACGCTGCACATGAATCGGCTGCAGATCTGAGATAGCTGCGCGTTTACGACCCCGAGTTGTCTGCAAACTCGTCGTCTCCTGTTGGGGGGGAAAAAAACAGAAAAAAAAATGTCGTTTTACAAATGCACAGAACCGAGGCCCCGCCCTCCCCTCTGCCTCCACCTCTGGTAGGAGAGCTGAAATCCTGCCCGACTGGATTCCAGTCTCTGGCACAGGCCGGCTAGACCTCAACACACTTTAGTGCTGAGTCAGTTTTCCAGCCGTGGTCCCACCTCCCCTTAGCTTAGCGATTCCGCCGTAAGAAAACCCAATCTGCTCCACTCGTTAGGAGACGCAGCGGCTAAACATACGTCAGCGTCCGCTGCCACGGTCCTCCCCTCCGCTGGCGCTGCGCTCTTGCCTTTTTAATTGGCAGCTTAGAAGTTTCCACGTTGCCCCGAGAGCGTGTGTGTGTGTGTGTGTGTGCGTGCGTGCGTCGGAACCCGTGTTCTTTGAAGGCCTCGAAGGTTGCGTTGCATTCCTTGGCAGTCCTTGAATTATTCTTTCCCTCCGCCGAGCCCAGCATGCGGGGAGGGAAGTCATTTCTCTCCCGAGCAGTAAGTGCAGAGTAATATGGACGAGGAAATGGAAAAGGGTTTTTTTTGGATTTAGACTCAAAGCCTCAGACTTTTTTTTTTTTTCCTTTCCAAACAGGCATCAATTCAGCTTTTATTACATCCAGCGCTGATTGAGCTCCGGCTACCCCTTTCTGTTTCTTTCACACAATCACGGAAACAAAACACTCTTTTATGGGCTTTCAAATTTTTTTCACTCGGGGTTTCAACTTTTCAACGTTAATTTCTTTGCTCCAAAGGAACGAGATTTACCCAGCTACGATTTGTGATCTCTTGCACCTCTAGATGCACATGTACTCTCTGGGGATGACCCTCTTCTGGGGAGCAGACTACGAGATCCCCCAAAGCCAGGTAAGTCTTTACCAGTGGCTGGCTGTCAGGGCCGGCTAGGCCATACTTAGAAAAAGCACATTATACATGCACAGCACGACGGCTAAAGGAGAATATCAAAAATCAAATCAAATCAAACTTTATTTATATAGCACTTTTCATGCAAATGACAATGCAACCCAAAGTGCTTCACAAGATAAAACAAAAATAAAATGCCAAGACATATATAGACAATATGAAGGTTTAGTTGCAGAATCATCTTCAAATTAAAACGTAAATAACGGTGGCGCATTGGTGCAGCAGCTGCGCCAACAATGTTCAATGGTTTAATGATTTACAAGTTCAATAGTTTGTTTCGTTATCTCGTTAATCGTTGCTCTCTCATACAAATCGGTGACAAAGCGCAGTTTCCTGGACAAGTTTGGACAAGAGTTTAAACTCAGAGCGCAGTGTTGGTGGACTTATTAAAACTTTGTTAAGGAATCTCTCCAAATCGCCTTTTTTGTGAGTTTTGACATCTGCATCCGTGGCCTTGTGAAGGTCCTCACACACCGGGCAACAGACCAATTATGATTTTAATGATCTGGAAACGATGTTTTGCTAAACAGGGTCACCTACATGAAGGTGATGTAAGGTCTACCCTGGTCTTTACCCAGGGTGCCTTATTGCCCGTGTCGATCTTGACCTTTTTTTTCACATGCACAACACTAGTAAACTAAAGTTTATCTATGTCCTTAAACGACTCTGCCACACCCAAGAAAAAGGAAAAATACCTGGAATGCCTGCTGGTTTCGTTAATTAGGGGGAGGTTATCTCTTCAACCATTACCGTCTCATTGTCACAGTCAATGCACAGATTGTTTTCCACGCTGCAATGAGATCTCACATACTTCAGCCGTTTTAGAAAAGGCGTGAAACTGCAAGTGGGCGGTGGAATGTGATTGAACCTTGTGACGCTTGTCAGAAAGCAGCCAAGATGGACGCGTGAGAGCAGCAGCAGCAACAACCGAGCCGTCTTAAAATCATGTCATCAAAGTGGAGTAAAGTTTATAAGGAAAGTCATTAAACGCATGCATCGCTAACGTGACCCGTTCTTCTTTTTCCCCCCGGCAGCCAATGAAGCTGGGCGAGCACCTCAACAGCCTGCTGCTCAACATGTGCGACGACGTCACGCTGAGTCGGATGTCGCTGCGCACGGTGCTGGACATCTGCAGCAAGCACATCCGCAACTCCACCTGCGACCCGCCCTTCTCCTACGTCAGGAAGCTGGTGCGGCTGGTGCTGGGCAGCCTCTCGCAGGTACAGTACCTCCGTCTCAGCGCCGCTCTTCAAGACACGCTTCGGTTATTGCAATGAAGGATTGGAGGCGTGGGGTGTGGATTGAGTCACGCTGGCAGAAAATGTTTGCAGAGATGATTCCACTCCCCATCTCCCCAGGGGAGCGGCGCTCTGAGTGATGTTTTGCTGCCCTCCCCTCTCACCCCGTCCTCTGTGTTTTTCTTTCGCACTTGCTTCTTCTCTCACCATTTTGTTTCTCTCTCTCTCTCTGTCTCTCTCTCTACTCTCTCTCTCTCTCTCTATCTCTATCTCTCACTCTCTCAGCTGGACGGCTTGTTGACCGATCGGGAGTCTCTGCCGGAGCGCAGCAAGGAAATCCGCGAGAGGCTCAGGGGCAAAGGTTTGCCCTCTGGTGAGATGAGAAAACACACACACACACACACACACACACACACACAGGTCGCAGCATGGTTAGAGCTGTATTTGTTTGGCATTTTGCTTAACAAACCAAGCTGAAGAATTTTTTCATCATTATCATCTTGGTTGATTTTGGCCTTTGGGGAGTAAAAAAAAACAAGTCTGGAACGCACAAAAAAACTCTTTCCTAGATTATGATGTTTTTCTAAGATAATAACGATGACGCCTCACCTTAAAGTGCACCGTTTTCAAATTATGAAGACGGAACGATGAGACGATGACCAATATTTAGAACTTTTTTATGAGGAAGACTTGCGTGTGTGCCCCGTCCTGGTCTCGCAGCCGTTCCCATGCTTTCCCACTCCAAATGAGTTCGGAAGGCTCTTAAAGTGGAAGGAGGGGAACAATGTGCTGCAGCATTCAATTGGGTTTAACTCAGGAAAATATGACCAAATCATCCCAGCGGTTCTTTTGGTTTTTCATTTTCCAGTCTGCGGAAGGCAGGAAGGCGCACAAAGATGGCCTCTCTCGCTCTGATTATGTAAGCATGGCATGGCATTGATTACAGATGCATATTTGGGAGTCACCAGTGAAGCCGGTCATCTGCTGTTTGTATCAGCGCTTTGTCGTCCCCCCCCCCGTGCTGTGTTTGAGCGCCATCCAGCCTCAGGGAAAGCACATGCAAAAGGGTTTTCTTCGGCTCTGAAGCGTCTTTCTTCTCAAGGAGCCGCAGCTCTCTGACTTCTGTCTGGCGGCGGCTCCCAAGTTTTGTCTGCCACCAGAGGAACTCAGGGATGCCCCTCGGGAGAAGCTCTTTGAAGTCTGCTTCTGCGTAGATGAAATTTGTAGGCCGTGACAATTTATGTGTTTTGTTTTTTTTTTTGACGGGCATCACCTCCTCTTGTTTGAAGATCCGCATTCTCCTCTGTGTAACTCTGTAAAGCAATCTGCCGCAGCACCAGGCTGCTCTGCAGAGTTCAGGTCGAACCTGACGGCCCACCCTAGATGGCAATATTCCTGATTCAGTATAAGACACAGTGACAAATGACGCTGGTTGCCAATGCCAGGCATTACTTGGTGGTTGAATTTGAGAGTTTGTTTCTGTTGTTGCCCTTTCAGATTAAGAGTAGTCATTTTATGTTTGACATAGGATTTGCAGACTTGTCCAGGGTGTCACCCTGCCTTCGCCCTAAGACAGCTGGGATAGGCTCCAGCAGACCCCCGTGACCCTGAGTGCAGAACCAAGCGGGTATAGAAGATGAATGAATGAATGAATAGGATTTGCAAATTATTTTTGTCTTTTTATTCTGTGCAGTGTAGGCTTTTCTTTTTTCAATTTTTAAAACCCGTCTAAAAACCCACTTTTATTCCTTTGCTTTTGACTCAGCATGAGGCCACATTTGTTTAATTGCTTTTGTTGTTTGTTTTAATGTTATTATGCACAGCACTTTGTGTCAGCTGTGGTTGTATTTAAAATGCTTTATAAATAAAGGTCACATGAGTTGAGATGGAAACCCTTCCCTTATCAGATAGAATGAGCAGTTAGCTACACCAGCCTAAAACATTTTTGAGGGTCTGCATGTTGGGAGCGACACTTGCAGATGATTAGCCACGCAAAGCTAGTGTGTGACTTACGCCGTTAAGCTAACGTCAAAGTTCAGAGGCTGTGTAAATCTACAAGACCAACAGTGTCAATGTGTGAAATATTAAGTGACTAATATGAAAGAGAAGTGCCACAAACAAAAAATGCTTTATTTCACTGTTTGAATTCCCTGCCACTGTGGCAGGGACTGACCTATTTAATGAGGCCTGGGTTCTCTTCCTGCTTCCAGGGAGGAGTGCCGCCCCCAGGGTTCTGGAACGCTACCGAGCCCGGGCTCAGGAGCAGACGTCCCTCAACAGAGGCCTGAGCCGCTCCATGGGTTCTCTGCCCATCCAGGACCTGGCGAAAGGCGACGAGGCCCAGCAGTTTACCCCTTCCGAGTACCCCCCCGACTCAGAGTCACCCATGGAACTGTACCCCAAAGCCCCCTCGCTCCCCAGCCAGCACGCCTACCCGCACCTGCACCCATTCCACCCGCAGCAGAAGAAGGGCCGGCCGGTGGAACTGGACAGGAGGTCGTTGCCTTTCCACATCAGGGACCCCGGCATCAGCCAAGCGCGGAAAACCTGGGCCTCGTCCGTGGACCTGGCCTACATTGACCCGGAGGCTCTCCGCTTCGGGGCTTTGGAGGACGCGCGGAGGGGCAGCAGCGCCATAAGCAGCCTGTCGGTGGGGCGGCTCAAGTCGCCGGCGCTGGCGTCCAGGGACTCTCACTTTCCGGACTTTGGCGGGCTGAAGGGCCGGAAGCCTCACCACCACTCGGCGTTGTCGGTGGGCTCGGGCGTCACCGGCGCCTACGACCGGATCAAGGAGAAGCAGAGGAAGCTGCAGGTGCTCCGGCAGGCCGTGGATGGTGAGTCGACTCCCCCTCAGATGGAAAGTGCGCAGCGAAAATGGGCGCAGCTGATTTTTTTTTTTTCCCCCTCCGGGAGTTGCGTGGTCTCGTGTTTTTGATTTCAGCTCTCACAGAATTCACAGGTCGTGCACCGACACGTTTCGGCTAGTGCGTCGTCATCCTGAAACTCCTGAACAAAGCACATCTGACGCTGTGAAAACAAGACCAGCCTTTATCCCACAACTTTTTGAAAGCAAAGATCTTAAACATTTATATTGATGATGATATCTGGTGATCTGGCAACTCAGTCTGCCATTTTCAAACATTGGAATATCACAACTATTTTGACTAATATTGATTATTCTTTGAAGGAACCTTGTAAGAAACAACTCTTGGGTCCTGTTTAAAAATTTCAATTTCAATGAATTTACTTTTCAAGAGGACAGTGTACAGTGTACAGCCCCCTTATTTTGCAGTGACGTGATTGTACCCAATTGCAGCCAGGGGCTGGTTTACATTGGTAGTCCCCCTGCCAGCTGTTATTGGCACAGCACCTTTAAAAGGAGGTCAACAACGGCCATAAAGAGCAATAAATAAAGAGAAATCAAGGTGAATTTTAAAGCTAAAGAGTTAAAACTTTACACCAGGTGACAAAGAGCTTCACTTCCAGCTCCCACCAGAGAGCTGAAACCAGTTTTTCACCTCCCGGCGTCATTCACAGCGTTAATCCCAGCCTTTTCTATTGCGACAGGTTCCTCTTGATATCCACCTGTCTGTGAGTCTTGTCAGAGTAATGGGTTTGGAAAACAGATTTTATCTCGCCTGCCTGTGTGTGCGTGCGTGTGTGTCATCAGTGGGCAACATAAGGTGGCGGTGCCAGTGCTCTGCTGCGACTTGCAGGTCGGCGTTTATCAATCTCGTGTGTCATTTTGGAAAACCCCGCTTTTAGTTTGGTGCCGGCTGAGCTTTGCCCACGACATTCGTGGCGCTCTCAGCTGACGTGAAGGATACAAACGTGTTTGAGCGGAGCGGGCAGTCAGACCCTCGAGCCGCTCTCGGGCTGAGCGCCCATCTCGAGCCACCGCGGGTAATTTCTGCTGGCTGCAGTGACGTATCATCAGCGTTGGCTCTGCAGCCGTGTTTAGACAGAATCTATGAGTCACTGCTGCACAGGGTTCTTTTTTCTTCTTTTTTTTTTTTAAATTGCTGATTGTAATTATGGGCCAGCTTAATTCTAGCTTGCTGCCTACTGTCACACATGCTATAAAGCCAAGTGCCTTGATCTTTTTTTTTCTCCTCCTCCTCCTCCTCCTCCCTGCCGTGCCTGTAAACACACAGGAAGCAGGCGCTCGTACGCGCAAGCTACTTACAGCCGCGGCCTCCCGTATGGTCACATGCCTGCACCGAGGACACACAAATGCGATTGTTTAAAACAACAGCGTCCGGTACCAAGAGCTTTAGGTTTCCCTTGGGAGCTTAGGAGATTCTGGGTAAAGTCTCCCTGTATAGGCGGCCCGGTTTTACGCGGAGTCACATGCGGGCCTGCTGGTCGTCTGGGTGGGGACGGTTGAGGAGCGCGAGCTATGACTGGATTTCCATCATAAACTTCTGCTTCCTCTGTCTTCTTCTGCTCCTTCTTCTTCTTCTACTACTGCTGGTTCCCGTGTTGAACTCGCAGCCCAGATCTCTCCAGAACCGCCCCCCCTACCCTCTACCCCCACCTCGTCTCTTTTCTGGCAGCTATTTTTAATGCTGACCAAGCCTCCGGTTGACAGCATTCTCCTCCTCCACTGTGGCTTTTTATCCCCGGCAATCACGCCTCCCCCAACCCCACACCCCCCTCTTTTTTTTTTTCTTTTTTTTTGGCTGATTATAATCAGCAAGTTGGGATTTGTTTCGTGTGACGGCCAGTTGACAGGAAGTGACCCGCTTTGCCTGCTGAAAAAATAAGAGCGAACGTTGAAACGTTGGCCCCTTTCTTATTCTGTCAATTCTCGCTGGTCTGTGTGTGTGTGTGTGTGTGTGTGTGTGTGTGTGTGTGTGTGTGTGTGTGTGTGTGTGTGTGTGTGTGTGTGTGTGTGTGTGTGAAAACCCAGTGAGAAGACTCAATGGATTGTCTGTCCCTCCCATAATACATGCATTTTCAGATCTTTTTGCATCCAGACCACAGCGGAGCTCATTGTTATTCACCCAGAACGCAGGATATTAAGCCCTCTGTTTACAGCCTCCTTTGAAAAAAAAAAGAAACTCTTGGGTTTAGTTTACTGCCAGAACTGAAGATTTGTTGGTCCTTCCACATGTTTAGTAGGGAACAAAAAAATGACAGGATAGAGGGTGGAACCGACATCTGGCTGTGGAGGACTTTGTTTTTGGAGCGCAGAATCACTGAAAAGTGCGTCAGAGGACAGAAATAAATGATTTTTCTCGTCTCTGTGGGGTTTTATTCAAAGGCTAGAGACAAACTAGATTTGTGAAAGGGAATTTTGCATGATATTTAGACCCTTTACTGTTAATCTACAGCTGACCTAGGAATGTTCACTCCCAACGGAACCTGCCCGAGGTTTCTGATAAAGTCTGCGCCAGAGTATTTCTGCACTCGCTCGCAGAGCTGTTTTATTCCTTTTTTTCCCTCTGTGAACGTGTCCTAATTGAGCGCAGACCGCAGGCCTTTCGTGGAAGTGCTACTTGGCTGAGACTTCCCCTTCCGTCCTTCGCCTCTCACTCCTTTCTCTCCCTTTTCTGCAGGGATGTGACAGCGCAGCAGTCGCCGGCGCTCTCAGGTTTCACGCCGGCGCTTCACCTGCACCTCCTCCCCGTTCGTGAGCGCAACGCGTGCGTGCATGCCTGAGTGTGCATGGGCATGTTTACACTCGGTCTCCTGTGTCTCCCCCATAATGCATTTTAAGAGGGTGCCCTCCCTCCCACCCCGCCTCTCCCCTTTTGTGCCACGGTGCGTCAATCAACCCAAACGTTTTCAAACCTGCAGGCTTTAATTGGAGTCATGTGTTGCAGATGAGGGAATTCCAAACATTATTGGACTTTTCCGGCACTTGGCAGAAGGTCGTGCGGCTTTGGGCCCGGGCGGGTCCAGTTTGGACCGCATTTTAGAACATTGTTGGCTCAAAGGAAGGAGAGCTGGCGAAAAAAAGCATCCACCTTCCAACTCCCCCCTCCTCGAAATGGGATTAACACCACGTTAATGTCGGCTTTGTTGACTCCAGAGGCTGCAGGTTATAAAAAAAAAAAAAAGGTTCCTGAATGTTTGAAGGCTTATCTGAAACACTTTTTAAAACGTGTGTTTATTTATCATCCATTCAAACCTGTTGGCTCATCAAACTCACATTATATGTAACATTTAAAAGGGAGGTTATAAAGTTTCTCAGAGTAGAAAAGTTGCAAGCAGGCATTTTTCTCTGTGTTTGAACTTCTGGACCGTCTCAACTTGAGGTTATGGGGATTTTTCTAAGCTCTTAGTTTAAGGTTTTGTTTTGGCGGTTTTTTGTTTTTTTTTTGTTTTTTTTGCTCATTCAAGAGTGCAGACCTGAAATAAGGCTGATTGCTTTTAAAATTGTGCACGCTGTGGGACTTGCCATGCGTACATGGTATAAAGCTGGAACAGCAGGGGATTGAGCGGCATCTGTGCGAACGATCCGTGATCTCCGCTGCCACGTAACATTTCCTGAAAAACTAACAATAACTCTGAGTGGGCGGCCGTGCTGCTGGGGTTGAATCTTTAGAGTCATCCTCCGGTCGCCACCTCCGCGCCCCCGTCGCCGCTCTGCGACTCTGCTTTATCAGCTGCTCATCACTCAAGTTGTGCTTTGACCTGAAACTCGAGTTTCTGTGTGTCGATTGGAGATTTTCCCCGAGTCGCTCACAAACAAAACCTCAGCAAAAATCTGGCATATTTGATTTTTTATATTTTTCTGGCCTCAATGAAAAACAGCATCAGCATTTTGGAAATTCTCTTTTGTATTTAAACTGTAAGATATTAAACCCCCTCAAATACGACTGAGGCGATTTGGGACAAAAATAAAATCCAAATGTTTTTCTTTTTTTCGAAAACTCGATTTTTGAGTTTCATAAATCCTCTTTGTATTTAGTCAAACTTTGTAAATTTTGTAAAATAATTGGCGCACAGCCTGGAACATGGGAGAGGAAAATTGTTTTTTCAGATTTTCCTCTTTTTTTTTCAACATCGTCTTGACTAATAAATCCGATTTTGATTTAACATCGATTAATCGCACAGCCCTACGCCTCAAGTGACCAGGATGTAAAACCTTCTACCGTTACCTTTGTCGAGTTCTGCTCTCTGGAACTGACCTAAACAGTTTACAGTCGTGCTTCCGTCACTGTCGCGGAGACAGTCGTCGCCCCGAACTCGCCTCTGTGCTTACTTAAAGCATTATGAATGCGGCCATGCGGCTATGACTCAGGTTACTGTGCATGATTCTTCGAACCTTTTGCACACATGCGTCAAACACACCCGACTCCGTGCTGGGAGTCGTGCGCAGTGACACTGCAAAGTGCTGAATGGGAGAGCGACGCGGCGCTCTGACACATGGTAGCGCAGCGTGCAGGAGCGCAGGAATGCGCTGAAGCGTGTGAGTAATGCGACGGGAATGCCGCTCACTGGGGATGCGCGGCTGATACTGACGAGCGAGACTTTCAGGTTCTGCGGCGGAGCAGCTGATACTTGGTGGCTTTTGTCACTGTTGTTTCTGTACTCACTGTTACTACACACTTCTGTTCTGCAGCGTTTCTTATTTTTGCTGTTCTACTTCTGTTATCTTTATGGATCTTTTCTGATTCAGGAAAGTAATTACGCTGAGCTGGTTCCTACATGCTCTGGCGCAACCAGTGAGGCATCACAAAAGATGATTGCTCCCCCAAAAAAAAAAAAAAAAAAAAAAAAACATGTCCCATGACAGGAGTCATGGCTGAATTTGCATAAAAGTCTCGTTCCGTATGGCTCTCGTTGGGAGAGTTAATTGACAGCATGGCTAATAACTGCTCACGGTGCCGCGGTCTTTGTTTGTTTGGGGCTGCCAATCAGACTCATGTCAAAAAAAGTAGCTTATCAAATTTCTTTCGCCCTGCTGCTGTCAGATGAACCCATGTGAAAGTTTATATTGCGTGACATTGTGATGGAGGAAATTGGTCTTTACCTTAACACACCTTAGTCTGGAAAGTGCTCCATGTTGTTGCATGATTTTCTTTTTTTTAATCTTTAATGTTTTTAATATTATTATTCCTGCTGCATGTTTTGCATCTGGCCACTTTAAAAACAATTATATATTTATTTTTTTTATCCTCTCAGACCCAGTTCACAGTCACCAGAGGTACCACAGTGACTACAGCTCCTCCAGTGAAAGCCCCTCAGTCACCTCCTCCGACCCCGACTACAGGCAAGGTAGGAACAAGGGAAAGGAACATGAAACAGCGCTTTGCTCGTACAAATATGAAAAGTATGTGTAAGAAATACACAAATGAAATCAACGATGAATGTAGACCAATTTGGTGAATGAGTGTTTGACTTGATTTATTTCACAGAATGTAAATTCAAAAGTATTGTTTTCTTGTCTATAATTTGTAATTGCAATATACGTTAACATTAGGATAGGACTTGATAAACTCTGCTTCCTCCTATTCCATTTCAGATTAAAATATATATATATATATTATTATTTTATTTATTTAAGTAATTTATTTGTTTGTGTCTGAAAAAAACCCATTGATGAATATGGAGCAACCAGTGGCCAGGGTGGCTGTAATTCTTTGTAACATCCAAGCAGCAGGAGTTATTTTAAAGATACAACGCTAAAGTAGAGCCCACTTTCAGAAGAGCTCAACCTTTCCCTGCTGTGGGTTACTCAGCTGTTAAAAATCAAATGAATTATTCAACCACTCAAATGTTTCATGGTTCTCTGCTTCACTTGGAGTGCTAGCGGTTGCTGTTTTAATAAAGCCCCAAACATGGAGCACTTGAATGAGAATGGATTGAATCAGCCATCCCTTGCATTAAAGGGAGCTTTATTAGCTTGCCTCTGGAGATGTGTTTGATCCAGTGTTGCAGGCATTTAAAAAAAAAACACGTAAAAACAACATAAAGGCACCGCATCCGAATGAAAAAGTAGTAAAGTTCAAACAGTAGAGTGCATAAAGATCGACAGATCTTGTCAGTGCAGACACATGTGCATCACTGTGCATGCGTGCAAGTGTTACTTTCTTCTCAGCCACCTTGTTAAAGACTCCCTTGTTTCTTCCAGCTAAGAAACCAAGCGAGGTGCGCAGGTTCGGTTCCCAGTTGGCTCTTACCTCAGAACAAGACGGCCTGTCCCTCACTGGCCACAACGCACACAGACTCAGGTAACGCACTGTCATTCCCATTTTTTTTTCTATTGCTCATCTCGAATCAGTGCACCTGGCATTCAGAAGCTGTCCTCTTTTCCCATCACAACTTGCCAACCTCCTTTCTACAAGCTTCTATCTGCGTTCTGTGCAGCTCCACAAAACCCTCAACATTGCCAGTTTCAGCTGTGGCTTTTTTTTTTTCTTCTTCTTTTTTTTTGGACCACCCACAGCTGGTGCAGCTCAGCGGGGTCAGATCCATGCCCAGCTAGTGAGGTCATCCTGCGTGACATCTGCATTCAGCAATCTCTATCTCTTTAATCTCTGTCATTACAGAGAACTGGTTTCTGCTGCTGCTGCTGTAGCTGCTGCTGTTACTGCTGCTGTTACTGCTGCTGCTGCTGCTGCTGTTGTTGCTATTGCCGCTCTTGCTGCTGATAAAATGCCAGCAAACGAGCTGCAAGCCTGCACGGAGCAACGTTCTCCTCCACCGAAAAGAAACCACGTTGGCGCCCGTCACCAAACACTCAGCAACAGCCTCGGTGACTCTTCTCCTCCCTGCAGGCAGTTTGAAGGGGCAACGGACGAAGACCTGCTCGGAGCCGAGATGCTCCTCCAGAAGCAGGAGGAGGTGCAGCGTCTCCAGGCCCACCTGGCCAGCAGGCTGTCCAGGGTCAACCTCTACCCCCCAGATGACCCCCTGGCCCCGGCACACACTTCAGTGTTGGACCTCCGAGACCCTCTGTACACATCGTCCGCTCCCCTCCGCAAAGCCAAGGTTAACACTGATCATTTTTCGAGGATCACCTCAGGGATAATCATTAGATACTCTCTTTTTTTTGCATCCAAACACATTCTACAGCAGGGGTGGGCCAACGTTTTGACTATTAATATAACTTCTTGGTAACTCTTTATAATAATGATCATTTATAAGACATTTATAAGCTATTAGTAGATATTAGTGGATGGTTAACTAATCATGATTTATATATAATTTATACACTATTAAAAACACAGTTTCAACAAGTTTGAAAATTATGTGTTCATCATCAACATGTGTTATTTAATGTTACGGTAGGAAAACATTTTAAATGATTTTAGAATGTTTTCTTTGATTAACTACATGTATTAAGTTTGCCATAGCTAATGAATGATTTGTTTTAAGACACTGATACCAAACTGATACGTTTATTATCAAACTGTTCTCTGAAAAAGTCTGCAAATCCTTAGCAAACATTATTGTGTATTTGTTAAAGATGAATAGGGTTCACTTTAGATTAGGGAACAGAATAACATCTTCAAATGATTAATAGATTTTTATGAATGTCTAACGAATCATTTGTTCAGCAGGATTAATAAATGTTATTAAAGAAAAAACAATAAAAGAAATAGAATATAAAAAAAATATTCTTCAAGTTGGGCCGGGCCAGATTAGAAAACTTAACGGGCCGTAGTTTGCCCATGCCTGTGACTGTGAACAACCTCTCTGCAATAATAACTCTCTGCAATAATAAATTTTGCAAGATTTGACAGGCAGCGAGACACGGTGAAGCTGTTCTTGCCCAATTTTTCAGCAGATAAAGGAACCGCTGACTCAAAAACGGAATAGACGTCGGGCTCCCCACAGTGATTAGTGCGCTGGATTGGTGTAGCTTGAGGCCGCAGTTTGATGTATCCCATCTGCTGCAACAAAGTAAAAAAACAACAACATTTTTTTAAAGAAAAACAGTGAATGAGAAGAAGAAACAACCCTCCCAATACTCCCTCTCATTGTCAACTCAAGCATATCGGTTGCACTCTATTGGGTTCATTGCACATAGGTGGGACAAATTATCTAGAGCACATGTACATGGGTTTCAACCGCAGTAGTCTATAATGAGTTTGAGTGAAGAAGAGGTTGGTTTCGGTCATGTCAAGTTCAAGGGGAAGGAATCTCGTTTGTCAGGTGAGTCTTGATTCCAAGGAGAAAGCCAACCAGGAAGTGTGCACGTACGCGTGTGTGAAACACTCCTGATGAATTACGTCAGTAATTGTGGTCTGGTCATGTTCTAAGCCACCATTAAGAAAAGGTGTAAGTCTTTGCTGTGGAAAGGAAGTCTCTGTGTGGGTCATCCTACCATGAATGACCAGAAAGAGAGATTTAACAAAGGTCCACACTATCTCTGAATATGTCAGTAAAATAAACGTACTCCCTTTTCCTAACACTGCATTTATTTTCCACACTCACGGCAGAACTTCCACGGGCCCGAGTTTGTGAAGATGGCCAGTGAACCCTGCGTGGCCTTAGCTGTTCCCTCATCAATAATGGTCAGAATGAGAAGCTCTTCGTGTCACCACTTCTGTCCTTGTCCCCAGTCGGTCGACTAAAAGACCCTCAAATTCGCTCCTTTTTCGTCTCCCGCCAGAAACGCGGCAAAGCGGAGGACGTGCAACGGAAGGTGGGCGTGGTGCTGCTCAACGGTCAGAAGCTGGAACTGAACTGCGACGTCAAGGCGGTGTGCAAAGACGTGCTGGACATGGTGGTGGCGCACGTCGGGCTGGTGGAGCACCATCTCTTCGGCCTGGCGTACCTCCGAGGTACCGAGAGAGTTTCCAGTTTGCCTCAAGTTTTACACTTTAAACATCTTTTTTAAGTTAATGCAGTTTTTTTCCTGATTTATGATTTTCTTCCTCTCCCTTTTTGTCCATCTCACCCGCAATCCGCAAAAAAAACTTGCAGACGATGAGTTTTTCTTCGTTGACCCCGATGCCAAACTGTCCAAAGTGGCTCCCGAGGGATGGAAGGACGACCCCAGGAAGAAGAAATCGGACGTGCCCTTCAATCTCTTCCTGCGCATCAAGTTCTTCCTGGATGATGTCAACCTCATCCAGTAAGTGTCCGTCACCGAGGGGAATCCCGGCCGCTTTTGCTTCCATCACAGAAAAAAAATCTGTGTTGTTTTTCTGTTTGCAACAGACACGCCATGACCAAACACCAGTACTACTTGCAGCTGCGGAAGGATATCCTGGAGGAGAGAATGCGGTGCGACATCGACAACGCCATGATCCTGGCCTCTCTGGCGCTGCAGGCCGAATTCGGCGACTACCAACCCGAGGTTTCAAATTTTTAATGTCCCCAAATTAGATATTTTCGGCCCCTCGTAAGCATGTCACCAATTCTCGAAATTAGATTTCCAGATGTTTTGCAGTAATTGAGTGTTGACATGCCAGGCAGGATAAGAGGTCCTGCTGAACGTAATTCAATTTGAGATTACTTCATTTAATTATTTGTTATTGAAGAGGTGAAATTGCTGAAGCGGTGATGCCCTTTGCTTCAGCTCCATGGGAAGACTTACTTCCGGCTGGAGCACTACCTGCCCGCGACGGTCCTGGACAAGGTGAACCAGACGACCATCAAGGAGGAGCTGCCGAAGCTCCACAGCAACTACTACGGAGCGTCCGACACCGAGGCCGAGTTTGAGTTTCTGAAGGTCAGCAGGAACAAAGAGTGATCAAATTAAAATTGAATCTCTCCAAATTGGATTTTGATCTCTAAATAGATTTTTTTACTGCAGTTCTGTTACATCACTTAACGATATTTAATTCAACACATAAAATGACGGACGGTTAGCTGTTTGGCTACACGAGAATTCTTCTTACTCACCTTCACTTGGTGTTTATTTTCTTGCGTATCTAACATGTGTACATTCAATGTGTTGAAGGTCTGCCAGAAGCTGACAGAATACGGCGTCCACTTCCACCGCGTGCTCCCTGAGAAGAGGTCCCAGACTGGCATCATGCTGGGCGTCTTCTGCAAGGGGGTGCTCATCTTTGAGGTCCTCAACGGGAACCGCACGCCCGTGCTCCGGTTCCCCTGGAGGGAGACCAAAAAGATCTCCTTCAACGTACGTTGCCGCATCACTCGCAGTCGCGCGCGGACGCACAAAACTCGAGCCGCTGCTCGACAAAATCCTCTGTCGCCCTGCAGAAAAAGAAGATCTGCCTTCAGAACACGTCGGACGGGATCAAGCACTTGTTCCAGACGGACAGCAACAAGACCTGCCAGTATTTGCTGCAGTTGTGCTCCGACCAGCACAAGTTCCATCAGCAGCTGAAGGCGCGGCTGAACAACCAGGAGCTGCAGGATCTGGGTAGGTGCAACCACGGGGCGGCGAGGGGTTCCTTCACACTAATTAAGTAATTCAGATGTCAGCAAAGCATCATGAAAATCTGTTTTGACCCAAGAGGGAAGTTTGGAAATGTCGTGGCTGACTGTTTCCAGTTGCGCGTGTCGGTTGCTTCACACTTCTTCTGTGTCCAAAGGCACGATTCAAATAAACAAAGCATCAGTGATCGATCTGGGTTTGTTTTATCTAAGTTGCCTCAACGGCAGATAAAATCACCTCTTGCACAAGATTGTTGACGTTGAGTCACAAGTAGCTTTTGAATGCCAAACCACGCAGGGCTGTTAGTGACACATGTCAAAACATTAGCTCCGTGGAATTTATTTTTTTCGACCCAACTTTTTTCCCATGTCCACACACGTGACATAATGTTTTTTTCTTTTTGTTTTGGTTTTTTAATTGAAACGTCTTCTCGGGTGTTCAGAAAACTCCCCGCTGAGCAGCCTGCAGTACTCCCTGGATCCTCGGGGTGGCGACACCGTGGCCAGGGTGCTGAGCTCCGGCAGCCTGGCCCCCACCCTGTCGACGCGCTCCAACCCGGACCACCTGAAGAGGATCTCTTACTCAGAGGTGGCCCTCAACAAGGCGCCATCTGGGCCCGTGCTGGTCCAGGATGACCTTCACTTCCCTGGATACAATCCCGCCGCCTCCGCGGTCCTTTCCAACCCGCGGGTAATGAGCCGCTCCCACCACAACCTCGGCCAGATGCCCGAGTCTCCGGAGCAGCAGATGGCCGAGCTGAGTCTCGACGGCCAGTCGCTCAGAGGACTGAGCCAGGCGCAGGCCGGCCTGCTGGCCTCGCACCTGCAGCAGCACCAGCGGGCCAGCTCGGACACGGACTCCATCTCACACCAGCAGGACAAGTGAGTCGACGGAAAGGGACGCTTAACACTCCTTCGTTTCTCGTGTGACATTACTTTCATCAATAAATGTATTGCCAGGGCCGAAAATAGATTGAAGTGGGATCCTGTGTTTATTAGCGAGTCTCACAGA
This sequence comes from Thamnaconus septentrionalis, assembly GCA_009823395.1. Taxonomy (NCBI): domain Eukaryota; kingdom Metazoa; phylum Chordata; class Actinopteri; order Tetraodontiformes; family Monacanthidae; genus Thamnaconus; species Thamnaconus septentrionalis. The sequence goes on from CM020518.1 coordinate 9,251,185, forward strand.
CTCCGCCTCCCCTGGGGAAGCTCTGGTTTCTCAGTGAGGACTAGTTAGTCAGACATTTTCCTTCAGCCAAAACCACAGAGAGAGACAGAGTTCTACTTCTAGCTTCTAATTAACCCTCTTGGGTTCTGTGTGTGTGCGCGCGCCTGTGTGTGTGTGCGCACTTCTATTTCAACAAGTGTTTGTATTCATTCTGTACTCTGGCTCCGGCTTCAGAAATGAGCAAATCAAACACCAAGAGAATAAAATATTGTTAGTAGTGGAACTGAAAGTTTATCCAAGCACACTGAACCTTCTGTTAATTTTTTTTTTTTTTTGGCCTAAGCCAGTGATAAAGTAGCATGGAGTGAATAAAACCTCTGCTTCCTCCTCTTAGGTCATTTATCTCGCTGAGCCACAGCAGCCCAGGCTGGAGTCTCAGCAGGTCCAAAAAGGAATCGGACTCTTCTTCTATTGAGGATGCTGGCCCGCCTTACGTCTTAGGTGAGGATCCTGATCCCTGCAGTTCTGACAGACAAAAGGCGCCTGATTTATAATCAGATGTTCAGAAACATTGTACTGTGCAGTCTGTTTGCAAGAAGACCACGTTGTACTGATTGCACAGCCACATTAGTGAATCTTGACTGTGTTTGAATGACTCTAAATTGATGTTGTATTTTTTATTTTTTTGTCTGATTCGGCACCAATGCGTTTATATTTATGCCTCTGAAAGACCAATTCTGTACATTGTTACTCTACTACGGTACGGCTGGAAGGACAGCACTCCTTTTTGACATCACGAAAAACCAAGAAAGTTTGAGAGGAATGAAATTGGTTAATTATTGCTCTAAACTAGCAAGGATTAGCTTTCACTGCATCGTTGACCTCTTCTGTCTTTCCCCAGGTGTCAGCATGCACAACTCGTCTGGGCTGCCCTCCACTCCAGCGTCCGTGAACGGTATGAATCTGCTCTCTCTTTGTAAAGTGTGGCTACGGAAACTCCTTAAAAACATCTCTTGATTTTGAATTCAGAATTGTATAACGCACAGCTAAGTCCGTCTCCTCATCGCTGTGGACTCGTTTGCACCATTTCTAATCTCAGCGCTCATTCGTGACGTTCCCTCAGTTTTTTTCTTAACTTGGCCATTAGGGCGGCGCTGTGAGAGCAGCAGCCCTTCTGCGAGTCTGAGTGCTCGTCGCGGCTGAAAGACAGTGGCAGTGTGGTAGCGAGCGACGCCCTCAATCTGAATTCCCCCCTCTGAAATGTATTCAAAACACTTGTCAATTGGAATGAACAGTTTTAGCCTCAGCTGTCTGCATTTCTAGTTTGTATAGAGTAAAAACTAATGCTGTGTGCTCCCTGCGCTGCACAGACTCCCTGAGGAAAAAGCTGAGCGCCATACCGTCCCCTGAGAGAGAAATCACCACTGTGAGCCTGAAGAAGGACGTGAAGTATGGGCTGGGTGAGTCTGCATTGGCGTTTTTCCCCAGTTATGACAAATCTCAATCACCACCCCGAACATATATTAGCAGCTGGCACTTCAGTGTTTCTGCTGACATTGACATCTGTTTGATTTTTCTCCTCCAGGGTTCCAGGTCGTGGGCGGAGAGAACTCTGGCCGCTCCGATCTCGGCACCATCGTCAGCTCCATCACTCCCGGCGGCCCTGCTGATGTCAACGGGTGCCTCAAACCTGGTAGGCCGCTGGGTCTCCGCTTCCCTTTTTTCCCCTGTGTGGGTGTGAGAATAGTGGTCTCTGTGCTTCCCCGCACTCCTTTTCTGATTTTTCCATCACTTTCGCAGGTGACCGCCTCCTCTTGGTGAACGACGTGAACCTCCAGGGCCTCTCTCACGCCACCGCGGTGGACGTCTTGCAGAACGCTCCCGATGATGTCACGTTGGTGGTGTCGCAACCCAAAGAGAGGCTCTACAAAGGTGAAGGGCGGGATCCCGGTTGCTCTTAATGCCCTATGTGACATAAAAAAAAAGGCTGAAAAGTGGGGCGTGCAGATGAAAGTAAAAGATGGACTTTTCTCATTTCTCAGCAGTTCAGATTTGTTTTAATCCAAATATTTTTATTAAAGATATTTTTCTCAAATAGATTATGACAGACAATGCAGTTAACAGGTCATTACAGGGGTGTGGCAGGATATATACACATACATATGCAGGGATATAAACATATATTAAAAAAAAAAGAAGGGCAATGTCATTATATCCAAGTTACAATAAAAAAAAGATAGATACTGCATGTATCAGCCCAAAGGGTCATACTATTAGAACGCATGGTAAGAAGGTTAACACTGAACAAATAAAACCCACCATCTCCCTCCTGTAGAAGAAGAAGATGAGGAAGTTGTTGTTTTTATACAACCACACTTTATTTACAAAAAGAAACTTATGCACATATTTTTACAAAGACATAAAATTATGAAAAAGATAAATGAATACCAAAATAAAATAAATCAATAAATGTAGGAAGAAGAAGAAGAATTGATAGGTAACATGGGTAGAAAGACTTTGGAATAAAATGGGACCTTCAAATTGTTTTCTTGTTGAGTTTTTCTTGCTTATAATTGTGTAATTATTCACCAGGTGTCTCATCTTCCTCTCTTTTTGGCAGATTCCTCTCCGGGTTACGTTCCTCTCCCGGCCAAGTCGGCACTGAAGGCACCGGAGTCCAGCCAGACGCTAAGAGAGCTAAACGTGGATAATTCATCAGAGGAGCGTCCGGGGAGCGGCAGCCCCAGCCCTCCCCCTCACGGCACAGACACTCCACCGTCCGCCTCCTCCTCCCCGACCCACCAGCAAACCTCCCTCAGCCCTCAGCTGTCCGTGAGCGGCGGTGGTGGCGGCGGCGGCAGAGTCAGCCAGGCTCCGGCGACCGGAGTGCAGCAGTGCCTGCAGAGAGCCAAAGCCGCCGCCGTGTCGGCCGGCCAACTCACCCGGCCGGCGGCCAGCGTGGCCGCGGAGCCTCTGCCACCGGCTCTGCCGCCCAAAACCCGGAAAGCGAAAGTATCCGAAGCTCCCAAAGTTTCCGAGCACTCGGACAGAGGAGACTCGGACATGGATGAGGAGACATTCCCCAGCAGCAGTCAAGATAAATTAAGGGTAAAAAAGGTGCGACATTTCAGAGTTCAACTGTTGGGGTTTTTTTTCATCTCCAAGTCTCTCTGTGTGCAAGGGACAAAAGAGAAACAGTGGTTCCACCTCAAACAAGTGTCACGCGCTGCTTTTTCAAGTTTGACTAACTTCCTGTTGCCATTAACCTTTGCCAGTCGTTGCGTTGTCACTGTTAGCGCAAAGCAGTTTCCTTTCACTGCACGTCCTCTCTGAACAAGAAATATCAGCAGCTTGATCTTCCCTCCCTTCCTCCCAGCCTCCCTCACTTTTTTTCCTCTCCTTCTTTCACAGCATGTTCCTGCTTGTTATATTTCAACTTAATACCCTGTTCTTCTGCTTCACAGGAATACACCCAGGAAAGTTTAAATGGTAATGCCCCAGGGGTCAATAGTCTCCGTGCAGGAGAACTATTTGACGTTGAGCTGTCAAAAAAAGACAGCAGCCTGGGTTTAAGTGTCACGGTACTGTTCGACAAGGTTTTCATCCTCTCTTTTTTTGCCCCCTTTCCTCCTCACCGCGTCACCACCGTCGTCCATTTGCATGTCGTTGGGTTTGGTTTGCTTCTCAATCTGGATTCTCAATCTGGAAGCACTTGTGGGGAAATTGTCCACCTGCTTTTTTTTTTTTTTTTTTTTTTTTGCATGTTTGATTTTACTTTTTCAAAAAAAAAAAAAACATTTTCGAAATGGGAGCGATAAGGCTTGTAAAAAATGTTTTCTGCTGACTTTGGAGTGATTCATTGCGGTGCCACCAATGAAATCTGTTTCTAGGGTTTAAGGACATGTCAATGATTTGCACTCATTTACACCATCATAACAAATTCAGAAATCCAGACTAGAGTTGCTGAATTATAGTGATGCAAACACATAAATGGCTCTCAAATTCACCTTCAAAATCAAAGATCACTATCTAGAATATCAGCAGAAAACTGGCACCAAACATCAACCTTCATCATTTAGGTTTCACCTGCCAGTAGAATGTAGATAATACACAAATACTAAAACATAAATCAATTCATAATTGTGAATTGATAAATTCTCATTCAGAATAGTTCTGAAATCTAAGAATTCATATATTTCATTTACATCATTTGTGTCTCAGATTCATCTCAAATTAATCCATTTATCATCTTAACAATGACACCATCAATCATGATAAACCATCCAAATCCACGTCGTCCAGCACTTACCCCAGAAGCACATATTGAGCTGCTTCCTCCTCAGCTTTTGTGACTAATGGATTAGTTGTTGTTTTTTTGTTTGTTTATTTTATTTTCCTTAGGGAGGTGTGAACACCAGTGTTCGACACGGAGGCGTCTACGTTAAGGCCGTCATACCGAAAGGAGCCGCCGAGCTCGACGGCAGGATACAGAAAGGTAGAGTCGCTTTTATAATGAGATTCCTTATTGTTGCCTGTGTGCGTCTCTCACTGCTTGGCCTCCCGTTCTGCTCACAGGCGATCGCGTGGTGGCCGTGAACGGCAAGAGCCTGGAGGGAGCCACTCACCAGCAGGCCGTGGAGGTCCTGAAGGACACGGGGCAGGTGAGCGACGACGTTCTGCACCGATAAACTGCGTTGCGTCTATTTAGGTCCAGAATATATAAATGAAATACCAATGGAATACAAACCCAGTAGGACTCTGAGATGTGTAGACTCAGGTCAAATAATGGAGCCCAGAGTTCAGACTCAACATGGTGAAGCAGCATTTAGCTGTGATGCTGCGCACAAATGGAAGAAGCTCCCAACAGAAGTGAAGTGAAGCCCCAAGTGTGAATGTTTTTACATCCAGGCTAAAGACTCCTCTTTTCTCTTATGCTTATAATTGAGTTTTTTGTTCATCTTATTATGTTTTATTATCATCTTTTTATTTGTATTCTTTGTTACTGCTCTATTTATGCATTTCAATCTGTCTTTTTTTTCTCTGCATTTTGTCTTTGAAGACTGTCTTCTTTTGTTTTTTTTTTAAATACTTTTAAAATGTTTGGACTTTTCATCATGTGCTATATAAATAAAGCTACCTTTCCTGCCTCAGAGCGTGCGCTTGTTGTTGGAGCGGGGCCACCCGTCCACCGAGCGTGTCCACGCCCCCCTCACGCCTCACGGCACGCCGCCTTCCGCCAGCGGCCGCCGAGATCAGGCCAAGAGCAAGGAGCAGCCGGCGGAGGCCAAGGAGAAACCCGAGTACAGCTTCGCCACACCAGGTGAGGCAGCAAGCGGAACGGAAGTGTTTGTCTTTTTTTTTTTTTTTCTTTGCCTTCGTCCCCCAGGATGCAAGTGGAGGAGCGGGACGTGCAGCTAACAGCGATTGGACTGTGACTTGCGCTCAGAAATCTCATTTGAAAGGCAGCGAGACCCGTGTGCCTGCTGGCTTGCTGCCGCCAATTTGGAGCACAGTGGCTCGTTTGTCTGCCCAGCATCATCATGGTGTTTTCCAGGAATAATTATGGGCGATGACCAAAGTCCTACATTATGTCTATTTTCAGATACTTTGTTTGTGATTTTCAGTCCCCGGTGGCGCAGCCTGACATCATTAATTTTGCAAAACACCACCATAGCGCTCCAGTAAACAACATATTGAGCCTCTTCCTGTTAGACCAAATGCTGCACTCAGGATTGAATTTTCATTTGAGAGGATGGAATATTTTACCTGAATAGTTTTCTGAAATTCTGATTTGCACTCCTACTTGACACCACCTGTGTGCCCTTGTCTGTGCTCCCCCCGCAGACAACGTGTTTGAGGTGCGCCTGCTGAAGAACACGTCGGGCCTGGGCTTCAGCTTCAGCCGGGAGGAGAACATCCCGGACGAGCCCCTGGGCTCCAGCATGGTGCGGGTCAAGAAGCTGTTCCCGGGCCAGCCGGCGGCTGAGAGCGGCCGGATTAGAGTGGGCGACGTCATCATGCGCGTCAATCAGACCAAACTCAAGGGGCTCTCGCAGCATGTAAGCGCCTCGGAAGAAAGTCGGCGAAGTTTGACGGAGGGAATTTATTGGGAGGGAGTTTCTTGGGAGAAGAAATACAGGGAATGTGCTGATACCCAGAGGCAGTTCTGGCCCTGGACTCACTTTGTGCAATAATCTGTTAGTCTTTATATTAGCTCACTGTTCTGTATACTTGGATACTATTCATACTGCACATTTACATACACTACATACTGCACATTCTGTACACACTGTACATACTGCACATCCTTGATTATTTCTGATGCTTTTCTATTTTTTTTATTGTACTCTTATTTTTTTTTATATATATATCTTATTTTTCTTTATCTTATATTTCTATTTTTTTTAACCCTTATTGGGATTAATGAAGGATTTGTGATTCTGATTCTGATTCTGATTCTGATTCTGATTCTCCTTCCCTTCCACACAGGAAGTCATATCAGCTTTGCGAGGGACAGGACAGGAAGTGATGCTGCTTCTCTGTAGACCTGAACCTGGGGTGCTGTCTGAAATGGATACTTCATCTTTGGTGAGTCCTCAGCCAACTTTGTCTTTTTTTTCTTTTTTTTTATCCCTGCCATTCCTGTAACAGTTAGGAAACGTCTGTCTCCAGCAGTGTTGGCGAGTAATCTATTACTAAGTAAACCACTACTGTAGTTAAACTACTTTTTTTTAGTAACGGAGGTTGTAACGGGATTAGTTGAGTGATCAGTAATTAGTAGTTTGACTACTTTTTTGGACTAACCTCAACAACACTGCTCTCTCTCCAGACCCCCATGGCATCTCCCCGTAAGGAGCTGCTGACCCTGTCGGAGCCCCGGGCGACCTCCCCGCTGGCCGCTCGGCAGGCCAGCGTGGAGGAGGCGCTGGAGAGGCTCCACCTCAAGACGCCCGGGCGGCACAACAGCTACAGCGACAGCACCGACGGCGACGAGGAGGTGGAGGAAGCCTTCGGCGCCGGCACCGCCGAGCACGGCAGGCAGATGTGGGAGCGCAGCGTCTACCACACGCCCAGCAGTAACCTGGGACTGGGCCGCTACGACAGCACCGGCAACCTGGACGACACCGCGCACTCGGCCTTCTACTCGCCCAACATGTCCATGACCAGGATGGACCTGAGCAAGAGGTGCCGCACCAATCCTGCTGTGGCTGTCGTTGGCGATGAAAGAACTGAAAAATACCTCGACAGCCCAACTTTAACCGCTGAACCGCTACTTTTGACAGGGGCCCTTCGTCACCTGAGGGAACGGACCAGGAGTCGGCCTCCAATCTGATGGTGTCCTCCCCGACCAGCCCCAGCCCAGATCCCCTCCCGCCTCCTCTGCCGCTGCCCTTAAACCTCACCATGTCCGGCAACGGGCAGGACATGGAGGACTTTGTCCCGGTATGAGAAAAGACATTTCATGTCGAGCGTCGTCTCCTTGACTCCACCCCGTTTGAGGTTTAACCCCGTTTTTTTGCAGGAAGTGGAGCTCCACGTGTCCCTGGTGAAGTCGGAGAAAGGCAGCCTCGGCTTCACCCTCACCAAGGGCAACGACCAAGGCTGCTACATCCACGACATCGTTCAGGACCCGGCGAAAAGCGACGGACGGCTCAGGCCAGGGGATCGAATGATTATGGTGTGGCTTCATCCCTGTTTCTTTGCTGCCCATTTTTTTGCATTGATGGTAAACTGCATATGTAGAATAATTTGCAGCACTGCCTGCGCACAACTATGATGCTGGAGCTTGGAGATAATTAGCATAGTGGAATCTGATTCAATCTGTTTAGAGCTTGTTGTGGATCTGCTCATTTGGCTGAGATAAAGTCAGATTGCGTTCCCATGCCCACAGAGTATCTTTTCTATCTTGCCATCAGGTGAACAGCACAGATGTGAGCAGCATGGGCCACACAGAGGTGGTTAATCTGGTGCGTGCGGCCCCCTGTGTGGTTGACCTGGTTGTGGGGAGGGTCCTGGAGGCTCCCAAGCCCCCCTTCGAAGCCCACATGCTGCCTGACATTTGTTTTAAGGGCAGCCAAAAGCCACTGGGTAAGAAGATCATTCAGCATCCGGCACTTTGCAGGCGTTACCTTTTACCGCCGTCGCTCAGGTCCACTCAAACTGTTCCGTCCCCAGGTCTGGTGCTGGGCGGCGGCACCGACAGTGTCTACGGCGTCCTGTTTGTCAAAGACATCCTGCCAGGCACCACGGCCTTCGAGGAGGGCAGCCTCAGGCCGCTGGATCTCATCCACTACATCAGCGGCGCACCCACCCAGGAGCTGACCTTCAGCGAGAGCATCAGGCTGCTGGAGTTGGAGATGGACGACCTCTCTCTCAAGGCAACCAGGTAGTCACAGCGACTGCCATATCATCAGGGCGGCGAGCTAGTCCTCACTTTGACGGCTGATTTCTTAAAACACCCCATTTTTTATTCTCTCTGGCTCCAAAGGGATGGAAATCCAGTCTTCCCCGGCCACAAAAGCGTCTCTTTTCTCAACAATAACATCAGCCCCAAACTTTCATCCGGCATGAATGGTATGTGTCACATCACCGGGTTCTTCTTCAACCGGAGGTTCTTCTTTTTTAGACATATGACTGCAATATTGTTTTGTTTTCCAAGGTTTTCTTAAAGGAGAAGATCAAGAGAGCCTCGCAGCGCTTTGTCCTTTGGAGGTGAGTTAAGAAACCTGACTTTATGCGAAGCTCAAATCGGATAATATCCATTAGAGCTGAGCCTAATCAACCCACACGCTCACCCAATACATGTGTGTTCTAAAGTCTTCTTCAGATCTTTTTTTATAAGTTAAGCTTGACGTCTTGTGTTTGTCGCTTGTGCAGGAGGAGATCATCGAGCTGGATTTGGAGAAGCCGCCCTCAGGAGGTTTGGGCTTCTCAGTCATTGGAGGAGAAAGAGGGATCTTTGTCAAGTCCATCACACCTGGAGCAGCTGCCGAGGTCTCGGGCCAACTTCAAGTCGGAGACCGGCTCCTGAGAGTGAGTGACATTGATCATTAAATTCCGGTTTGATAGCTGACCACTTTGTGAACGTCTTTGAGTCAAAACTCAACTCATCCGTCTTTTCCTGGCAGGTGAATGAAGAGCTCATGACGGGAGTGTCCCACAGCAAGGCCGTCGCCACCATCCGCAAAACTAAAGGCCTGGTGCATCTCATCGTGTCCCGACCGCATGACCAGAGCCCCAGCACGTACCTCGCCTACCTGCCCATGAACTCTGACAAGTGCAACGGAAACACAGGTAGAAGCAAGGAGCCGGGAGGCGGCCAGTCAGTGGCTAGTTGCCATCTTTTATCTCTCATCTAAAAACCCCCTGTTATGTTTTTTTGCCCTCAGATCTGAGCGAGGACGGTGGGGCAAAGACTAAAATGGGGAAATCTGGTGTCTTCCCAACAATTCCACCAATAGGTAATGACTAATGAATAATCAGCCACAATATTAAAGCCTCTGCTGATAGTTAACCTGTCACTAATCGTGCACCATAAAAACAACAGACTACGATGATGATCCATTGGACCAGAAGGAGCTCAACACAGAGCTATCAGAGGACACAGACTACGATGGCTCTTCTTTGCCTGAAGACTCCCCAGAGGTACAGATCTTATCAACTCGCTAAAAAAATATATTAAAGGTTGTATATGATCTATCTTTGGTTTATTTTTTGTGTTTGGTGTCTTTGTGATTGTCATATGACAGAATTCCAGGAAAGTGGAGTGGCAGGAGGAGAGCGTTGACGATCCAGGAAATGAAAAGTATGATTTGGCTGCTCTTTAGGACTCGTTTTAAATTGTGTTATTGATTTTATTTTATCTTCATCATCTTTAACATCTCACCGTTGGTGCCTCTGACTCACCAGCTACCTTCAGATGAGTGCGGGACAACCAGATGAAGACGAGATCACGTGGGGAAGTGAGGAACTGCCTATTGAAAACCTAAACTCCAAAATGACTGATGGTCAGTCCAATTTAGCAAACTTTTCATTTTTTTTTTTCCCCACCCTGATGTTTTAATTCTGCTTTAACAATCGTTCCTTCATTCTGCCCTGCTTCTAGACGGGCCAATCATCACTGAGGAAGAGCTGACCTCTCTGCCTCTGGTCAAAGTGGTCCCTGACGGTCAGTACACAGGAACAAAGCTCAACACGGTCGTCAGAATGATGAGGGGGCTCCTGGAGCAGAAGGTCCCGCTTCAAGAGTTTGATGTAAGAAACCCCTTTGAATTTTATTGGCCAGGAACCCTTTGAACTTTATTGGGTTTTTGGAGAACATCTGTTTTTCCTTTCGCACAGAACCTTCAGAATCTCGAGCCTCTGGACGACTGTTTGATAGCACAGACGAAGGAGAACAAGAAGAAGAATCGCTACAAGAATGTAGTTCCCTGTAAGGAAAAACTCCTTTTCTTTTTTTTGTTGTTGTTCTGTGTACTGTATCATTTATCTTAAATGTGTTTTTTTATGTGTGCACCTCTTCCAGTTGACACGACTCGAGTTTTGCTGGGAAAAGACGGCGGCTACATCAACGCAAATTTCATCAAGATGTCGGTGAAGGATGAGAAATACGCGTACATCGCCTGCCAGGGGCCGCTGCCCACCACTCTGTGTGACTTCTGGCAAATGGTGCTGGAGCAGAAGTCCAACGTGATCGCCATGATGACGCGGGAAGTGGAGGGAGGCAAAGTCAAGTGTCAGCGCTACTGGCCCGACACGCCCAGGACTGCCGAGATGGTGGACGACAGGCTGCAGATCACGCTGCTCAAAGACCAGCACCTGGACAACTTTGTCATCCGGTTGATAGAGGTCAAAGATGTCCATGTAAGTGTACGAAGCGCATTCACGCCTGTTTTCCAACCACGATACAAAAGTTTGTTAAACGAGCGCGCCTGCTTCCTCAGACCAGTGAAACGCAGCTGGTCACACATCTGAACTACACGGGGTGGCCAGACCACGGGACACCCTCACAACCGGAACAGCTGCTCACGTTCATCTCCTTCATGAGACACGTTCATCGGTCGGGCCCCATCATCACACACTGCAGCGCAGGCATTGGCCGGTCGGGGACTCTCATCTGTATTGACACAGTTCTGGGCCTCATCAGTAAAGATGCTGATGTAAGTAGTCAGATTTGTTGTAGAGATTGTTGCGTCAGAAAGTATCTTGTCATTGTGGGCACAAACTAATAGATCTTTTCCAATAGTTTGACATTTCAGATGTTGTAAGGAACATGAGACTCCAGAGACAAGGAATGGTTCAGACAGAGGTGAGTGGAAATCTTCACTTTTTAACATTAAAAAGCTCAACTGTTTACTGTTTTTGTCCTAAATTCGCTGTTTTTGTCTTTTAGGACCAGTATATCTTCTGCTATCAGGTGATCCTCTACGTCCTCAGATGCCTTCAAGCAGAGGAAAACATCTCAGGATAGCCTATACCACATATGACTTACATATAACAGCTGGGTGACTGTTTTACATAAGCAAGGGAGGAGGCAGGCCAGAGTTGCCAAATTACACTAAATGTTTATAAAATGCCTTTAAATAATAAGTCCTCTTGTGAGTACATTCCTTAAAGAAATCTATATTTTTATGTGTTGCTTTTTGAGTTCTCTCTCTTTGGCTGCTACACCCCCTAAATGCATTTATGAGAACTGCTGATTGTATTTTCTCATTATCTCCTGCAAGAGAACATTCTGTTTTTTGTTTTTCTTTCCTGGTTCGTGGATATTCTAAAATAATTTTAAAAGTGATCAACAATTTTTGTAATTGTACGTGGAACAAAATTGTACTTGTGTATTTTAAACCCTATGTTGATGCTGGAACATGCCTTGACAGAATACTATGTCAGTATTTGCTTTGTAAATCTGTTATACAGTGTTTACCTCCTAAAGGGTGAACCATGAAATCAAACGTGTAAATATTCCTCTCCTGAAAATTAAACTGGATACATTTTAAATGTTCTATGTACAAGAAGGTTTTATTTGTTGTTGTTTTTTTGTAATCCTTTTTTTCTTTACCTCCTCTGAGTGCACACCAGCTCGTAGTTTCCTTTGTCAGCTTTATAAGCTTTACTCTTAGATGTGGTTTATAAAGGTTTATAATAAGTTAGCCATACAGCCTTTAAAGTTTGATACTAACAAAGCAAGGAGCAGATGATACACAATGTGCCTGTTTAACAGCTGATTTGACTGCTTTATGTCATATAGCCTCATGTTGGTGTAATGATCAAATGCAAATGATCAATGACTTTAATACTACAGACTTGTTCACTGTGGCCTTTGTATTTGACCGCATTAATTTACCAATAAACCTTGACTGAATAAGGTAGAACACAAGCTTCACCTCAGTCAAACGCAATCGCTGTTGCTGGCAGATACGTTGTCTTACACCAGTTTCACCACCATGTGGTGCCAAAAACATGTAAAGTCAAGCAGGAAAACATTGCCATGTTTCCAAAAGTCTTTCCCGGGCCTCATCGGTTGGTAATTTGTCTTTTGAACTAAATAAAGCTTAAATTTCCCAACCTTTCTCATAGGCTTCTGTTTTTATTTGTGCGTCAAGTACGTAGTTTATGTTAACTCAACATTCTTGGACTTGTATTCTTGGCTAGTAACCATGGCAGCCACTTTTCGTTTTACGACTTGAACATTAGCACCAATAACATGATGCAAGATATTTGGGGAAAATAAAGTGAATAATATAATTATTTAACGCTTAATATAAAAACGGTAATAGAAAGCGCACAATACCACGCCCCACGTCTGCAAAGCGGAAGTAGTCATAAGCAAACCGGATATGACGTAAGTGTTAAATGGCAGCCTGCTCTGTGGCCATGCTTGCTTGCGGGACATCACTTAATTGTCAATAATTTTTCATCGCTTTAAGAACAAAACTACTTTTTAATCATGTCCGGAAGACATAACAATAAATTGCCCAACAATTTGCCGCAGCTGCAGAATCTCATTAAAAGGGACCCGCAGTCCTACGGAGATGAGGTAAGTGTTGTCGGCTAACTTTGCTAAAGTGTTTAGCCACAACAACACTTGTCTCCTTTGACTGTTTATCTACGTCGCTCGCTTTTATCCAGTTTCTGCAGCAGTACAGACACTACCAGTCCAATGTTCAGATATTCAAGCTGCAGCCCGACAAACCCAACAAGGAGCTGGCAGAGCTCGTCATGTTCCTCTCTCAGGTATCGAATGAACACATAAACATCCATCACTGTACTTTACTGTACCGTATCACTGTACTTCTCATCGGGAGCACAGTTAAATCTCTCTTTCTTTCGTCCAGGTTGCCCATTGCTACCTGCAGCACCTGTCCACCTTTCCACAGGAGTTGTCTGAGTTGTTATTGAGTTATCACACCATCTTAGAACCAGATCTTAGAATGGTGAGAAGACTGTCTTTTCACCTCAGTATTAACTGTAACTCTTAAGGGTTTTTATTGGGTGTCTGCAATATTTTAGTGAATTTGAACTCTCTGTCTGTGTCAGACCTTCTGCAAAGCTCTGATTCTTCTGAGGAACAAAGATCTGGTCGATCCCAGCGGCCTCCTCGAACTCTTCTTTGAGCTGCTGCGATGTCATGACAAACTGCTAAGAAAGGTCTGTGATGGGATGCATTTAATTTACAATTTGCTATTATAGTGTATTAGTATTACATGCACATACAATTATGGTGATAGAGCCAGTCATTATGTTTTTTGTGAAGCTTTTCATCCCAATTAACTAATCAGGCTTTTGCCTCTTTGCCACTTCTCTCTCTGCAGACTCTGTACACACACATCGTGACTGACATTAAAAACATCAATGCCAAGCACAAAAACAACAAGATTAACACAGTAAGTACAGTCGTCTGTTTCTGACGGTGTGTTACCATGGTAGTTTGGAACTTACTGTTGTGCGTTTTTCAGACGTTGCAGAACTTCATGTACACCATGCTGAGGGACAGCAACCCCATAGCAGCAAAGATCTCTCTAGATGTGATGACGGAGCTTTACAAGAGGAACATTTGGTGAGTTTTAATACGTACTCACTGAATTCCCCCGGCAGCACCGTCCTCTGTTCTAATCTTAGTTGTGTGTTTGTGTCACAGGAATGATGCCAAAACAGTTAATGTTATCACAACAGCCTGCTTTTCCAAGGTGACAAAGGTAAGGGTTTTATTTTAAAATCATTGTTGTCATTATTATTCTTTAGTATCCATGTCCATTCTCACTTGCCTCTCTTCCTGTTCAGATCCTTGTTGCTGGCATGAAATTTTTTCTGGGTAAAGATGAGGATGAGAAAAATGACAGCGACTCAGACTCTGAGGTTTGTACCAAGGGCGCAAAGTTAAAACAGTTCGGTCTAAGTCTGGTGATGGCCTCTTCGTTAAGCATCAGTCTCCTTCTTCAGGCTGAGGGTCCGACAGTCCGCGACCTGAAGGTGAGATTCTCCACTGGCAAGAAGACCTCCAAAAACAAGAAGAAGCTCGAAAAGGCAATGAAAGTCCTCAAGGTAAAACATTTGTAACCACATCAGTGATGTAACTCATGTTCTTGCATTGTTTTTTTCCCCTTTTAAAAATATGGTTTTAACTGTTTTTCCAGAAACACAAGAAAAAGAGAAAAGCAGATGTGTTCAACTTCTCTGCCATTCACCTAATCCATGATCCTCAAGGTATCCTCACCTTCTGTAACAATCTGCATTCAGCTCACCTGTCAGCAGCAACATTAGCACAGAAAAAGAGGTTCCAATTCCTTGATGATCAACAGAACTCTGACCGCGACATCTGTATGTGTTTAGATTTTTCGGAGAAACTCCTGAAGCAGCTGGAAGACTCTAAAGAGCGCTTTGAGGTGAAGATCATGATGATGGAGCTTCTTTCCAGGCTGGTTGGAATCCATGAGGTCAGACTCCTTATAAATTAGTCTCATCCAGAAGGGAAGCATGGCTTCTTAATCTCCTTTCTGCTTTTTTAAGACTGCTTGTTTTACTTTATTATCACCTTTGTCCTCTCCAGCTCTTCCTCTTCAATTTTTACCCCTTCATCCAGAGGTTCCTTCAGCCCCATCAGAGAGGTGAATAGTCCCTGACAGACAAGTACATTAAAGTTTTTGCTCTCTAAAGATGAATGACTAACAAAATGTTTCCCTTCTAGAGGTGACAAAAATTCTCCTGTGTGCGGCCCAGGCTGCCCACCAGCTCGTCCCGCCAGAGGTGCGTGAAGATCTTTAGTTGTGGATGAAAAAATTGATAAGAAAAAAAGGAATACCTCGCTAAACATTTGTATTCATTCTCATAGATCATCGAACCTGTCATCATGACCATTGCCAACAACTTTGTGACGGACAGGAACTCTGGAGAGGTCATGACTGTCGGGTAAACAGAGAAGAAAAATACATTTCTAGATCCTAAGATTAATCGCATTGTGTTAATGTTGCATTCTGTTTGTTTGGTTTTTAAGTATTAATGCCATCAAGGAAGTGGCGGGTCGCTGCCCGCTGTCTCTCACCGAAGACTTGCTGCAGGATTTGGCCCAGTACAAGACCCACAAAGACAAGAGTGAGCGACTGCCTTTGGTTGTGCAGTAACCTTCTAACGCTCTCATTTCTGACCCTTCAAACTAACTTGCTTTGGCTGGGTTTGCCCACAGACGTGATGATGTCTGCAAGAGGACTCATTCAGCTCTTCAGAAATCTTAATCCGCAGATGTTGCACAAGAAGGACAGGGTGAGACAGAAATGGAACGGTGGCTTTATTTGAAAAGGAAAATGCACATGAACACAGAATTGAGAGCAGTAAAATGTAAGTACTCTTAACTTTATTTCCGTCCAGGGGAGACCAACTGAGGCATCAGCAGAGGCAAAAATCAAAGAGTACGGAGAGCTGGAGGCTAAAGACTACATCCCTGGAGCTGAGGTCCTGGAGGAGGAGGCGAACAAAGAGGAAGGGGAGGATGAAGGTGAGCAGCTGTTGGATCAAAACGTCCAAATTTCAGTGTAGTGGCAGCAAAATGCAGGTTTACATGGACCAATATTCTTCATATTCTACTCCAGATGGCTGGGAGAGCGCCAGTATGAGTGATGACGATGAAGATGGAGAGTGGGTGGACGTCCACCACTCGTCCGATGAAGACACAGGGGAAATTGTGAGTGGTAGTGGCTCGGGCGTCCCGTCATGCTATACGTCTGACGGAATCACATGCGTTTACGTTTTGACCCTTTGGTGTTTTGTCGTCGCCCTGGCCAGGCGGAGAAGCTGCAGAGTATTCCCGAGGAGGAGAGAAAAGCCAAAGCCGCGGCAATCAGCAGCAGCAGGCTCCTGACGCAGGACGACTTCAAGAAGATCCGACTGGCACAGATGGCCAAGGAGGTCAACGCAGTACCGGGCAAAAGCCAGAAGAGGAAGGTCGTGGACCTCGACGACGAGGATGACAACAGGTTAGAAAACTACATGAACCATCAGTGATGAATGTCTTATTATTATATAATATTTTACAACTCTCTGTTTTGATTAAAAAGCTGCACAGTCCAGATTCTCGATTCCTTTTAATAAAAGTGGAATTATTTGTTATTGATTTATACGATGTTTGATAGAACTTGCTGTATTTATGTTTTCTGGGTGTTTCTCTTCCTAAAACTTTTAGAGGGGAGCTGCTGACTCTGAGAAATATTGAGAAACTGCATAAAAAACCGAAAGCAGACAAGGAGACACGACTGGCAACAGCAATGGTAAGACACTGCGAAAGAATCATCTGAGGAGAAATGTTGAGTTAAGGAAGGAGTTTTGGCCACGGGGTTGCAATCTGTTTTGTATGCCCTTACCCTGATGTCCTTATGTGTTTTACTCTTGTAGGCGGGACGCACAGACAGAAAGGAATTTGTCAAAAAGCGCACAAAGCTGAACCCATATGCCAGCACCAGCAACAAGGAGAAAAAGAGGACCAAGAACTTCATGATGATGAGACAGAGTCAGAACGTCAGAACTAAAGGCAAACGCTCCTTCAGAGAGAAACAGGCAAGTCACAGTTGTCAGCGTAAATAGATTTTTAAGTCATCTAAAATAAAATAAGTCTTTTGGTTTATACTAAAAATACCTTTGTATTTTCCTCCAGCTCGCCCTACGTGATGCGCTCCTGAAGAAGAGGAAGCAGCACAAATAAGACATAATGGACATACTTTACATGTTCCACGTCTCATTTTACAGTACATCTTGTTAAAATCCAATTATGTATTATTTTCATCGATTGAACTGCATACAGTTTCTGTGACCTATAATAAAACCTGCTTTGGTAACTGATGATTCTGCAACAAGGCTTACTGATTTCACTTTGGTCTGCCCTTAATCTCTTCCATAAACTGACCCCTGAAAAACACATGAACAAATAGAAAATGATGTTGTAAATCTTTTTTGTAATGTTGATTTTTAACAGTACAGTACAGGCAATTAAAAACCAATAAAAAGCCTGTTTTGAGATTTTTGTTTACACTGACCATCAGTTAATACATTTGTCCAGCAGTTCTGGTGTTTACAAGTGGAGTACAAATCTGCAGACCCTGCACAGCTATACAATGAACAGAGCTCTTTAAACAAGATTTAACAGACCAATATAGTCATATAGTCAAACCTAATACTGACTCTGCGCAGTGCTCTGCAGTTTAGTGCCTTACCTAACAACTTTAAATAACACGGCTACATGTCAGTGTTATTTAAATGGACTTTGAGATACAGCAGATACAGGATTAAATATTTAACAGCTTCCAATTATAATTCTACGTATCTTTTTATACTTTTGGGTTTTCCTCCGTTGTCAAGGGTAAAACGTCGACATTTTGGGCTATTCACAGCCTCCAGAAAAAACCCTAACCGTAGGGTATAGACTTTTTCCACTTATTTATTTTTTTAATACGTCGTTATTGAATTGACCCTATAAAAACTACAATACCCATCAAGCATCTGTCCAGAACTCACAACAAACGTGCCGAATCTAAACACCGCTCCGCTAACATGAAGTCGGCATTTTAATTCTCGCTGTGACATGAGGTACGTACCTTCAACACCTCTGACAAGACGCAACCGTAACCTAATATTTCATAGCTGTTAGAACTATTTCACGTTTCGTACGTGTGCCCTTAATGCTCGTCAAATCTGCCCGGTTGACAACATAACAGTGCCGATGCTAGTCTTCCCTTGCTAATTGCTGCTAGCGAACATGCTAACAGCAGGAGTCTACGTTAATCCTCTTACTAATTGTCAGGCTGGTTAGTTCCAATGTGACTCGGTGTCATATTTGCGTTAGGTTCTGAAGGGGTAAGGCAGGACCTAAGCAGTTTTTTATTTTTTATTTTTATTTTTAACACGACGACATGTGCCAACATAAAATACAGACCTGTCGGGTAATAATCTCGGAACTCGAATCACCTCGAACTGTTGACGTGCTATTGCGTTTCCTCTTCTTTCATTAGACGCTGTACTTTGAATTAACTCGTCATGACATATCGAACGCAGTTTTAAAAAGATCTTTGCTAAATCTGCCTAAATTAATAAGCTAGTGATTTGTTATTTCCTGTGTGTGTGTGTAATAATGCCTGCAATCATATACACTGCAGTTAATCTGTTTTTATAAATGTATACTAGTTGCTTTCCTATTTGCTATCCAATTTGCCTTTACTGTGTGCATTTTGGCATGCATTGGCAAAAGTATGTAAGCTGGCAGCACAGCCTCGAGTATCCTTGAGAGTCACCCCCTTACACAAGCTGTCAAGAGTGATCTTATCTTTGGAAAAGTGCTGAGCAAAAACTCAGGCATGCAGTTTACATGATGTGGGCTCATTAGTCAGGTAATTACAGGTCACTCGCACAAATGGTAAAAGGACAGTGCTTGGCTGGAAAGTGCTGTTGCTGGTTGTTCCCAGACAATGGAATAGTGTGACAGCAGTAGAGAATGTTTTGATGTGCCCTTGCCAGTCCTCAGTGCCTTTTGTGCTTAATGTTTTATGCTGATTGCACAGTGGGAATCTCCCTTTTTTGTGTGTCGAACAGATGGGGCATATCCCCCCCACACCCCACCCCCTTCACTTTCCATTCGGCGGAGTCGGGATATGCAGTCGATATCTCCCACCAGTTTGAATTATTGACCATTTCTCTCATAAAAAATACAGCATGAAGACGGCATCGTCTTAGGGCAGCGATGGCTTCTGAGTTTTTTCTTTGAATCAAGGGGAGCGTGCAGGAGGGTAGTTGATGCTGCACAGAGCAGCAGCAGCACTGCAGCAGGGCTTTTTGATCACTGGTGTGTAGGACGGCACTTGATGTTTCTGCTCTCGGAGCCGAGAGGACTGATGATGAGGGGGCGACACACTGGAGTCTTTTCAGCACCGCTCAGCGAGGCTGTGCTTTAAAGAGCATCATCGTCCTCCATCCTCATCATCTGTGAGGTGTGGGTGGAGCGTCGCCCCGAGGCTGCGTGCGCTCAGTTTCAGTTCCACATTCCTCCTGTAGAGAGTTTTCGTCAGATTCAGCGATAGGTAGGGATTTTCATTGCTCCTTTTTGTGTTGTGTCTGTGCGGCGCGTCTTGTTGGTGCAAAAGGATTCGGCCCTGTTCGTCTCGTTTGTCTATGTTTGTCCCCGCCGCTGTCTGAGTTGAGGGGAAGCGACAGGGCTGGATAAACTGGCTCAGCTGCCCTTCCAACCCAGCATCCCACCATTTTCTCTTTTTGCTTCCACCGCTGAAGCCCGTCGAAAGTTATTTGAACGAAATTCAGGGTTTCAGTTCCCGAATCCCGGTTATTTTTACTCGCAATCTTATTCTTGTTTTTGAAACGCCGGTTCGATTTTTCAAATGGACAGCAGAGCAATCAAATAAACACCAAATGGGCTGAAAGCTGCAAGTGATCGTCAACAACGGTGTCAAAAAAAACACCTGCCAGTGCTGAGGCCCGTTATGCAGGACATGATTAAAATTGTAATGCATATTTTGAAAGTATTATAGTCTATCCTCTTGCCATCTCCCTTGCAGGTGTTGTTTGCTGTAGCTCGCTATGGCACCAGGGGACATGGTGCCAGACCATGCCAAGCCGCTGAAGTCCAAGGAGAAGCGACCTGGAAACAGGGCGCTGAAGGCCGAGTGTGAGCCCGACGGCTCCTTTGTGTTTGAGGCTCACGAGGCCTGGAAAGAATTCCATAACTCCCTCAGACACTTCTATGAGGTGGGAGAGCTGTGCGACGTCACGCTGAAGGTGGGTCAGTCCGTCCTGCAGGGTCGTGTGCAGAGATTTTTTTTTTTTTTTTTTTAGAAGACGTTGTCCCACTTTTTTCTCATTGGCATACAGACAAAAGTCCCATAGATGGACAAATGTTCTAGTTTCATTTTAAAAATGTTGTTTTTCTTTTTTTGAGTTGGTGTTTTTCTGCTTTTGCAGGTTGGCAGCAGGCTGATACCATGTCACAAGTTGGTGCTGGCCTGTGTCATCCCATACTTCAGGTATGGTCTGTTTCTGTTTTTGAATATCTTTAAAAACACTTTAGGTTGGGACAGTCAGCACACATAAGATGTATGACCAAATGATGTACCAGATGTTTTTGAATGTCTGACCTCAAATGTCAATAAAAAATGAATATAAAAAAAAAAACACTTGAGGTTTGATAATAGACTTAGGCTATTATCATGCAATTGATTTAAAAATATTAAGCAGTAAATCACTCTATGCTGGTTGCATGATGTGTCTTTGTTGCTCCTCCCCCTCCACAGGGCGATGTTCCTGTCCGAGATGTCCGAGGCCAAGCAGGAGCTGATAGAGATCAAGGACTTTGACGGTGACGCCATCCAGGACCTGGTGCATTTTGCCTACTCCTCCAAACTCACGCTGACGGTGGACAATGTTCAGCCGCTGCTCTACGCCGCCTGCATTCTTCAGGTAAACCAGCACAAGGGGCCTGAAAACAGGCCGACCACGCTGGGAGGCCGTCACCCGCGTGACGTCGCTTCGTCTCTGTTGCCAGGTGGAGCTGGTGGCGAGAGCCTGCTGCGAGTACATGAAGGCCCACTTCCACCCCACCAACTGCCTGGCGGTGCGCACCTTCGCCGAGAGCCACAACCGCGTGGACCTGATGGACATGGCCGACCGCTACGCCTGTGAGCACTTCACCGAGGTGGTGGACTGCGAGGACTTCACGTGCGTGTCGCCGCAGCACCTGCGCACGCTGCTCGCCTCCGGCGAGCTCAACATCCACTCGGAGACGCAGGTGTACAACGCGGCCATCAAGTGGCTGAAAGCCAACCCGCAGCACCACGACGACTGGCTGGACCAGATCATGTCGCAAGTCAGTCGAAAGATCGTAAAAAAAACTTTGAGTTGACCCTGCGCGTGCGTTCATTTCTGCTTGCATCTTTACGTCATCGCTTTGGTAACGTGTGCATGTGCGCCTGCGTCCCCGACAGGTTCGCCTCCCGCTGCTGCCCGTTGACTTCCTGACGGGAGCCGTGGCCAAGGAGGAGATGATCAGAGGGAGCCTGAGTTGTCGCGACCTGATGGACGAAGCTCGGAACTACCACCTGCACCTCAGCAACAAGCTGGACTTTGAGTACTCGGCTCGCACAATACCGCGCAAACACACTGCAGGTTGTGCTTTTTTAAAAAAAAAAAAAAAAAAATCGAGTTCTCTTCTAATTTGACAGCAGAATGCTAATGTGCCATTTTTGTCAAACGGCTCCTGCAGGTGTTTTGTTCTGCGTGGGCGGTCGGGGGGGCTCCGGCGACCCATTCCGCAGCATCGAGTGCTACTCCATCGCCAAGAACAGCTGGTTCTTTGGTCCCGAGATGAACAGCAGACGGCGCCACGTGGGCGTCATATCTGTTGGAGGTGAGGCGGCATAATATGCTAATATGGGGGTGGTTGAGAAAGGGTGTGAGTGGGCAGAAAAGCCAGAAAAAGAAACATCCAGAAGGTATTCTTAAAATATGCATATTTTTTTCCCAAAGCTGATGTTGATTCTGTTGACGTCAGCATCGTTTGTTATGGTCACAGTTGGTTAATTTCAAAAAGTGTCCCACAGTCTCAGAGCAGGTCACATGATTATTATTATTCTGTTGATGTTGTTTTTCTTCAGGAAAGGTTTATGCAGTCGGAGGCCACGACGGTAACGAACACTTGGGCAACATGGAGATGTTTGACCCTTTCACCAACAAGTGGATGATGATGGCCTCAATGAACACCAAGAGGTGCACACACATACACACACGCACACACACACCATTCTCCTGTGCATATATCATGTCAATTGACTTTATACACCAGAAACATAACAAATAAATTAACATTTCGGGGGTTGTTGGTTTTGTCCGTCTGAAAAATTGGACCAATCAAAGTTGATCTATGTAACATGGGGATTGGCTTTTTCACTGCATTGTCATTTGCATTCTGTGTGACAATAGTCATGCCTTGTCAATAGTTCGACTGAGAAGGAAGGTCTTTACTTTCTCGCTTTGGTCCGAGCGCCACAAATATTTTTAGCTGAGTTTCCCCTTTTTCTTTAAAAAAAAAACTCTACTTTGGCTCCTCAAAACACATTGGAATACGTTGCTG
Source organism: Thamnaconus septentrionalis (assembly GCA_009823395.1). NCBI lineage: Eukaryota > Metazoa > Chordata > Actinopteri > Tetraodontiformes > Monacanthidae > Thamnaconus > Thamnaconus septentrionalis. Next base: position 9,273,776 of record CM020518.1, read on the forward strand.
TGTGTGTCTGCGTGTGTGTTCCCCAGGAGGGGAATCGCCTTGGCGGCTCTCGGCGGCCCCATCTACGCCATCGGCGGCCTGGATGACAACTCCTGCTTCAACGACGTGGAGCGCTACGACATCGAGGGCGACTGCTGGAGCGCCGTGGCGCCCATGAACACTCCCAGGGGAGGGGTGGGGTCCGTGGCCCTCGGGGTGAGACTCGGCCGCTCGTCTCTGTCGCAGCGTAGTTCATCTAGAGTTTGCGAGTGTGACGCCTCCCCCGGCCTACCCTCTTCCAGAACTTTGTGTACGCGGTCGGAGGCAACGACGGGGTGGCGTCGCTTTCCAGCGTGGAGCGCTTCAATCCGCATCTGAACAAGTGGACGGAGGTCAGCGAGATGGGCCAGCGCCGGGCCGGCAACGGAGTCAGCAAGCTCAACGGCTGCCTCTACGTCGTGGGTGGGTTGCGTTCCGGCGGGATTAGCGATCCATTTTCTTTATATAAATATATATATTTCTGGTTTATTCAATTTTTCCCCCGCGCAGGCGGCTTCGACGACAACTCGCCGCTGAGCTCCGTGGAGCGCTTCGACCCGCGCATGTACCGCTGGGAGTACGTGTCTGAGCTGACCACGCCGCGGGGGGGCGTCGGGGTGGCCACCGTCATGGGGAGAGTGTTCGCAGTCGGGGGCCACAACGGCAACATCTACCTGAACACGGTGGAGGCCTTCGAGCCTCGCATGAACAGGTGAGGATGATGTAACCTAGCAGTTAGCCGCTGCAATAGCTACATTTCATCAAGTGCAGATGAATCAGAAATGTTGCAAAATGACCAAAACTGGTTAAAACCCAAACCTGCCACATGCAACATTTCCCCAGACACGCTGGATTTATTTTACATGTCCATCATTTTAAAAAGCCATCATTAAGTGCTGCCCTCACTTCCTGCTTCCATTCCATCTATAAGGAAGCTGATGGGATTTGATGGAAATGTTTTTAATCCCTAAAACATGCAGATTTTTCCTCCCAACTTTTTTTTTTTAACCTTTCATTTTTGCAAGTTTTCTCATTAACAAGCAAACAAAACAGATGTATCATTAAGCATTATACAATCCAAAATCCCCCAGTCCCCAATATTGTAACTATTATTGCGTAACAACTGAAATCATTTAACCAAGTTTTATTTTGAAAACACAAATAAAAGAACAAGCAGTTCCTCTCTGATTTTTTTTTTTTTTGTAACATACGGAACGCTGTTTTCTGTTTGGAGTTCAGGTAAACATGGAGTTCAGACTGTTAGGTGGATTTTGCCGTTTTCTTTTCCTCCTGACCTTTGCCGTCTGTGACGTCCAGGTGGGAGCTGGTGGGCTCGGTGTCTCACTGCCGCGCCGGCGCCGGGGTGGCCGTCTGCTCGTCTCACGTCAGCCAGATCAGGGACGTCGGCCAGGGTTCCAGCAACGTGGCCAACTGCATGTGACCGCTGCCCAGGTGACACCGAGCCGAACGGCGGCACGCCTTCACGTGCCGGTCCGCGGCACAAGCACACGACACGAGAGCAGAATCTGAACATGTGGGGATCTGGTCGGGGCTGATGTTCAGTTTGCACACAGTGCTGGGACAGCTGACAAATTAGAGGTCGTCTCCCGACACAATCGAGGTGTTATCTTTCTATTTTTTGTCTTGGATTTTTTTTTTTCCGCAATCAGTGATGTCCTGTTTTGTACTGTACTTTCTCTTGTTTTACCACTTTGCTGTAGTTTGGACTCTGGAGTCTCTTTAAGGGAAAAAGTTTGCAGAGCCTTTGTTTATTTCTAAGGTGACTGTGCTGGACATGAAGAAAAGGTTTATATACTTAAAAAGACATTTCAGAGTTCTTTCAAGGCTGTGCGGGCGTCATCCAGATTTCACCAGTCAATCTGAGACAACATGTCGGACGTGTTTGGCCTGACGCCGCAGAAAAAGTTTACAGATCAGCGTTTCCAGCAGGATCGTTTCGCAGCAGCTTTAGCGAGTGTGGTTTGCCTCTGGTTTGTCTTTGAACAATCATTTCTTGGTGATCGATAGCAAAGCACAAAAAATTCAAATGATAATAATGACATCCTGCTGCAGCAAAGTGTGGAGGCCAGTCAGCCGAGTCCCGATTGGCCTCCTTCACCTTGGTGACCGCAGACACAATGGATCTGATCCAAGCAATACGAGGCAGCAGCTCGAGTCCCCTCAGCTCTGATCATTTCACACCCACGGGGGGCGGGGGGCGGAGCTACTCAGCCATTGTGTGTGTGTGTGTGTGTGTGTGTGTGTGTGTGTGTGTGTGTGTGTGTGTGTGTGTGTGTGTGTGTGTGTGTGACGAAAGCTGTACTGTCACAGGGGTTTTCAGAGCAGATGTTCGGCCCTCTTGCGAGTTTTTTGGATATTTTAATATATTTTGTACAAGATAAATGTATTTACTACACAATCTAATCCATTGCTGTGCACTATTTTACTAGAGTAGATGGCAGGTCTGAATATATTTTTGTCCTAAATGGAGAATTTCTTGTTATTGATGTTCTGAAGATGTTTATTTAACTTTTACATCTATTTTTGCTGTGTCATATGGGGGGATTTTTTGGCAGCAGTTTACAAAACGGGAAAGGATTTAAAATGAAATTGGTGTTTAAAAAAAAAAAAAAGAAAAAAAAAAGTTTGTACCAGAAACAGACTGACTGCTGGTCTTTCATATTAAAGCGTAATGCTAGTCTTCAGTAAACTTCACTGTACTTTTCCTTCTCCTGACTGATTCCCTTTTTTGTGCTTTTTTTTTTTTTTTTTTTTTTTTTTTTAAAATGTTCTTCGTATGAATTCGTACAATAAAGTCACGTGTCAAGTTAGTTTGCGTGGTTTCTTTCTTTTCATTTCCATGTCAGTTCCTGCCTGTTAAAGAACCGTCTTATTTCCATTTTCAGGTCCTTATTTGTCACTGTGACTCCAGGTGGAGCATCGCCTAAGGTCCCTGCGTCCTTCAGTTCCTGCTAAAAACTGCTGCTATAATAAGCCAACACCTGTGTCCCCACTAAGCTGTCAGAGGTATCAGTTTATGAAGCCCGCGTTATTTGTCATTCATATGTTGACACTCGGACTCTGTTAAGCAACAAGCACAGACTCAAACAGACTTTGATTTCTAATTTGGTGTTTATTGTTTTGTTGCGGCTAATGAACTGAGTTAAACAGTAACCGTGCAGGCGAATGTTTGGTATTTTTAAGTTTTATAGAGTATGTCATGTCTCTGTGTGAAAGTGTAACTGTTGAGAAATCCAGTTTCACTGTGACAAGTTAAATGATCCATAAGTGGTTGTCGACAATCAGTTTACAATCCTCAGTGAAGGTCTAATTGCTGATTTAATTCATAGACGCTGCACACTGAAATTGTAAAAAGATTCACCTGCACATTCGCCTTAAGAATTACTGACACTGAAATAGTGTCTGTATGTTTTTTCAAAGAAAAAAATGATTTTACTCTCTATGTAAGTGTTAGCAGAACTGTTGCTAAAAAAAAAGTGGTACCAGAATCCTTCAAATTTAAATATATTTAGAAAAAATAGACATGCAAAAAAAACTATCAGCAAGTTTCTAATTTTTTCTAAATTTGCTTAAACTTAAGCACTTTTCCACAGAAGCGACACATAAAAAGTCAAAAAACCTCCACTCTACTTGGATTTCAGTCCGACGATGTTCACCTGCACAGTGTTGGGTAATTTGTGTTTACGTAATTTGGTTGCGTGAAACTTGAAAAGTAGTTAAAAAAAAATGCTCTGTCATTTAAAAAGGAAAAAAACCCAGAGGGTTGTATATGTATATAGAAAAGGAGTGAAGAGGTTGAGTGTTGGTCATCACTATTTTTTTTTTTACTGCTTCCAGACTTTGGACCCAGGATGGATCCTGAAAAGAGGCAAACTGGCAGGAAGATGCTCAGAGGTTTGACGACTCACAGCAAGATCACATCACTCACTTGCATTTAGACACACACACACACACACACTGGCACTCTCAGAGGCGACCGAGTGATTCGTCGAAATCAAAGTTACTAGCATGAGCAGACGCACCTGAGGAGGTGAAGTTAAAGTGAAGAAGCTCGGACAGAAGAGGAAAACATGCTTCTGCAGCTGCTCTGCTTTGCTGCTCTTCTTGCCTGCGGTGAGTCTCATTCATTGAATACTTCTGACCGCAGTGGCGAACAGAAATGTAAGATCTGACCTTTTCTAACAAATGTTAATACTTTTGGGTTTGTTTGGATGTTTGTTAATATGCTAAAGTTGTCTGTTTAGTGAAGTGGCGGGGAAATGAAAAAGATCTCTTCAAGTAGAAACAAGAAAAAGATCAGAGTCAAACCTATAATCTTGTAGTCACTGCTGTATTTAAATATGAAACTCTTTGCTCCAGTATTTATTAAACCAGTTGTCAGGAGCTGTCCATCATCTGTTGCAGTGTACCAGTGCTGGTTAAAGTTCCAAGCTGATGGCAGGTTTTTCAGCTCTAAAACTTTGCTCTGCCGTGTCCACGACATGTGATTGTGTAAAAGTTGTCAAACATTACAGCCATACGAGGTGCTGAGGTCTTGCAGGACAGCACCTCTGTCATGGGACTTTTATAACTGGCGGGCAATCAAGGGATGCAGCGTCATGTGACAGTGCACATCTTCTCAGCAGCTTTTATTTTTCGGCATAAAAATGTTTATCAAGGCACTTGAACTTTAGTGTTCCTACTCAACAAGATGCTACCAAGTGTTTGTGTAAGGATTATGACTTTATATTATTTCATGAAACTCCTGTGGGTGGAGGTCAGGTGAGGGAAGGGTGGGGGGACCTTAAAAAGTATAAGGAAAGAGGTTTGGAGAAATAAATTTAAAATTATTACATGGTGAGTTTTAAGCATTTTGTTTACTTGCGACAAACATTAGTTAGCAATTCTAAAACAAAGAAAACATCATTTGACATAAATAAATAAGGCTAAGAGCTCCCTAAAGTAAAGTAGTAAAAGTATGAATTAGACATTTCAAATGGGAGTCAGAGATGCCGGTGAGTAGAAATTGCTCATATTTTTGGTGCAATTAACAACTTTCAAACCATCTATTCGTACCAATAAGGCTGTTTTAAGACAAATTTAACATTTTAAGGAAAGGAGAAAAAAAATCTCATCCTTGAGACAGTGTAGATGTCTCTTTTTCAGTGTGCTGAGAAACATGGGGACGATTGTTTATTGATTGACTGCGTGTGGTGTCTTGTGCGTGCAGCCCAGGCCCAGTGTCAGCAGGGCTGGAGGGAGAACGAGGGGACGTGCTACTTCTTCTCCAGCGAGGAGAAGACGTGGTTCGAAGCCCAAAGCTACTGCTTGGAGCAGCACAGCAACCTGCTGAGCATCCGGAACATTCACGAGATTGTGAGGATGACCGCCGCGCACCCCTTCAGGGGGTGTGGGAAAAGGGGGGGTGGTGCACTCCATGTCGTCCTGACACATTTTTCTCTTCTTACCTTTATTTTTCTGGGGGGGAAAAAAATGTTTCCAGCTGTGGCTGAGGACGCAAGTCGGCTCTGAGGTCTACTGGATGGGTCTGAACGACTACGCCGCTGAAGGTGTCTGGGAGTGGAGCGACGGGACCACTTACCTTGAGTACATCTCGTACGTGCCCCCCTGCCCCCACATTGCTCCTCCAACGCCGGAGGTGGTTACTGTATTTGAAAAAATATATACACATGAATAAAGTTTAAAAAGTCACCTCTCCTGCCTCCTGCCAGAAACTGGATGGGGGGCCAGCCGGACAACTTAAACGAGGAGGACTGCGGCGAGCTGGTGGGATACGAGAACGGCCAGTGGAATGACGAGGATTGCGACTCCACCAGGAAATTCATCTGCAAGCACATCAACGGTGAGTCGGTGCCTGTCTCTGTCAGTGTCTGTCAGTGTTGGAGGGCAACGAGTTACATGTAACGTCGTTACGTTATTTAATTACTAAATAAACATATTTGTTAGCGGTTACACTGCGAGGGAAAAAATGTGAAATTATGCAGTTTTGGCGAGTAATCTATTACTAAGCAATCCACTACTGTAATTAAACTAGTTTTTTTTTTTTAGTAACGGAGTAATGTAACGGGATTACTTTGGCAAAACTGGTAATCACAATTGTTACTCTCTATCTTTATTTAACTAAAGTAATTAGTAACTAGTAATTGACTGGTTATGAAACAAAGTAGTTAAAGATGTAATTAGATTACTTTTTTTAAGGAGTAATCAGTAGTTGGATTACTTTTATGGAGTAATCCCAACAACACTGTAATTATGTTACAGTTTACCTTTGGAATTATCCATGATTACAACTTTAATCACATCAGGCCAATTTTACAAAGAGGCGTGGCTTTATGGTTAATGGTTTTATTTTTGTTGGCACCACGAATGTTTGATACTATTCTGACGCTTCTGATTGGCTCTCTTGTCAACTTTGGAATTGCAGCGCCCTACCACTCGCCTGCCAGTTGAATTGTCTCTCTGTTTTTAGCGCCGCTGAATACTTAAAAGAATTTCTCATCAGTAATGTTTGCATTGGAATTTGTCCCCTCCTCTAGAAAACCCCGTCCCTCAGTGTGACTTGAACAACGGCTGGAGACTCCACGGCTCCGACTGCTACAAGGTGAAGGCCGACACCAGGAAGACCTGGTCGGAGGCCAGGCACGACTGCGTGATGGAGGGCGGCGACCTGGTGTCCATCTTGTCCATGGCGGAGGAGATATACGTCACGGGCTCGCTGGACCAGACCTACTTTGACATGTGGATCGGTTTGTCCACACTGGTAGGAGAAACCGAGGAAGCGCGGCCCAATGCGGCGTCTAACCCTGCAACGCTCTTGCCCATCAACGGGTCACTCATCTCCTCCCCTTCCTCTCTTCTTAGAAATGCAACAAGATTTCATGTGAGGTCCAACAAGGAAACTCCCAGCTCAGCTGGTCTGATGCAGTGGAGCTGGGCTACACAAACTGGGGCAACAACCAAACAGTGGTGTAAGTGGTCACAAGGGGTTCACCTGTTTAACCTTATGTCAGCGTGAAGGTGCCATACAGTTCTGATTAGAAGTGCTGCAGCGGCTACGCTAATTTCTCTCTCGCGGCAGCTAGGCTAGCTAGTTACTTCCTGTCTGCCTTTCTGGCTGTTTACTGTCTTGGTTGCCGCCTGCTGATTTAGACTCAAGTCTTCATGAGACACATTTGCAAGATTTCACACCGAAGATTTTTAGCCGCCCTGCTGCCTCGCAAGTAGCAACTACAGCTTACTCGCGCGTGTTTTCCCAACAGTGACACCGAGTCCGGCTCGTGTTCCTCCATCATCAAAGACCGGACGGAGCAGTACGGCAAATGGAGACTTCACCCATGCAAACAGGAGCGTCCCTACATGTGCAAGCGGGCTCTCAGCAGTGAGCGAAACATTTCCGTCACACACAAGATTCTTCTTCCTCTCTCGCTCACTGTAATGATGGCTAATATATATATATATATATATTTTTTTTTTTTGCTTTTTCCTCTCCTTCCCATCCTGCCTCCAGCCATCTGCCCCGACGGCTGGCTGAGCTTCTCGGGCAGCTGCTACTGGCTGGTCAGTAACACCGACCTGCTGACCTCCTGGCACGAGGCCCACACCAAGTGCACCGACGAGAGCGCCCACCTGCTGATTATCAACAAGTAGGACGCGACTGCAGTTGAAAATATGCCTATCAGAGCAAAGGGAACTGTTTGCTCTCCCAGTATTTTTGTTGGTGGCTGCAAACAGAGGGCTAATTATGCTTCTTTCCGGCGACCTATGCAGTTTTTGTAATTAGCCACGCATGGCTGAAGACACGCACAACCTTTTGTAAAGGTTTGTAAAATCTTTTTTTCCTGTGCTTCTTTTGAACTTGTCTGTCTTGTGTGTAGCCAAGAAGAGCAGTACTTTATAAACGGGAGACTTCCAGATTTTCACCACGTGGACATCCCCGACATCTGGATCGGTTTATCAGGTACTTTTATTTTTCTCTTAAAATAAATTGACAAACCTCGATTTGATTTGTGTTTCCTCCTTGTCTCCTCACTAGACAAAGACAAAGATGGAAGTTTCAGGTGGGTGGATAACACCGAGGTTCAGTTCTCCAACTATGGCACCAACTGGCCCCAGAACACTCCAAACCTCTGGGACTGCGGACAGATCTTCACAGGTTTGACGCCTCATCCGGTACCTCCTCCGTAGCATTGCCGCAAATGTCTCCGGGTGCTGAGCTCGAGCTCTCTTCCAGGAAATTACGATGGCAAATGGGAAACGGCCAACTGCTTCAAGAGGCTGGGCTACATCTGCGAGATGACGGGTGGCCAGAACCCAACCAGGCCCACCGTGTCTCCAGGTCGGCCCGACCGCCTCCGCGCACACGGCATCTCGCTGTAAGTGCGTAATGGTCGCTAACCGATGGCGTGGCTGTCCCGCAGACTCCCACTGCGACCAGGGGTACCTGCTGTACGGAGACTTCTGCTACCAGTTCGAGACGGAGATGACCAAGTCGTGGCAAGAGGCCGAGGATCACTGCAAAAGCGAGCAGGGCCACCTGGCCAGCGTCCACACGCAGGCGGAGCTCAGCTTTATCACAGGTGAGAGGCCGCTGCACTTTTAACCTCCTAAGACCAGAACTCTTACAAGGCATACATTTTTATTTTCTCTTTGATATTTAGGCTAATTGCGACCTGATGAGCGTAAAACCAAAGAGTTATCTTTTTACATGATATAGTTTCTGAGAAAAATGATGTCCACCTATGAGATATTTCATATTTTATACATATTTACACACATACTTATTTTGCGAAATTCAACTTTCATAACAAACGTTGAACACTTCTATCTGAACAAGAATCAACCATGAAATTGGTTTGAATGTTTTACCTGGTCGACGTTTGGATTGCAAGCAGCCATCTGAACCTCTGGGTGGGTTGTCCGCAATCCTGAATCTAACATGTGATGTGTTATACTCTTCTTCCACCACTAGGTGGCAGTTTAACGTTCTCGTAAGTGGACACCAGGCCCTTGTAGACCAAAATTTAATATTTGTGTTCTAGACAACCGAAAATGTGATGTCCACACATGTGGACGCCAGGTCTTAGGAGGTTAAAGGAGCCACTCGAGGTCCAGTGTCCCTTTGTGACATCACAAAAGGGCTGATTTGCAGAAGTGGATGTATCAAAAAACAAGTCAAAGGACTTTGACTGGCTCACATAGCAACAAAGTGTTGGAGTTCATTTTGCAAAACACAGGCCGCCTCTGTTGCTCCCTGCAGGCCACATGCCGATCTCAGCCTGGATCGGGTTGAACGACATCAACACCGAAGGCACCTTCACCTACACAGACGGGACGCCAGCGGTAAGCCGCTCAGGCCGCTCTAAGCCGTGCCTGTGACTGAGCGCGCGGAGCTCCTGATGCTGTCTCTTCGCAGGACCTGCTCCCGTGGGGGCCCCTCCAGCCGGACAACTGGGAGGGCAATGAGGACTGCGTGCACATCAGGGGGATGGACCACGTGGAGCCGGGGAAGTTCAACGATGACGTCTGCACTGCCACTCACGAGTTCATCTGCAAAAAAGGTTTGCATACACACACACACACACACACACACACACACACACACACACACACACACACCTTTGTTTGATACCAAAATGATTGGCTCTGACTAACTGTCACCTCGTTCTACAGCCAAAGGACAGGGACCCCCCCCACAGCCTCCGACATCGGGACCAGGTTGGACACTGTCGGTCTGATCGCAAACACGTCTCTTCCTGCATCCCGGGTGTGAACTGACTGTGTGCCGTTGCTTCGCAGGATGGGACGATAAATGCGGCACCTGGACATCGGACCCTTTCAACGACTACTGCTACCTGTTCAACTACCTGTCCATAAGGACGTGGGCGGAGGCCCGAGCCGACTGCGCCAACCAGGGCGGACACCTGGCCAGCATCACTGACCCCTTCGAGCAGGCCTTCATATACGGTGCAAAGTCCCCTGCGTGCTTTTATTATACACCCGTCTGTGTTGTGAGACCGCATTGCGCTCTGGTAATGTAGTTTAAAGGCCACTGAGAAAGACAAAAGAAGGAGTGGGTGTCACTCCCCTGTTGTGTTGTCATATTGCCCCTGATGCCATCCCTGACTGGGATGGCATCAGCCGCACCTAACAGCTGGTGTCGCTGTTGGGTGTGGCTGCCGTGGCTTATCTTTATATTTTTTGCGTAACTGTCCCCAGACCCTCCTGAATGAGATTCTGTGTTGTTGCCTGCCAGGTGTGATAAAGCAGGCCCCCACTGGTACCGCTCTGTGGATCGGTGGCCACGACTCGGTCACCGAGAGCGGCTGGGAGTGGATGGACGGTTCTCCCTTCAGATATGTCCACTGGAGCGAAGGTTTGTTTTTGTTTTGTTTTTCCGTAATTTCAACATTGTAACTGACACAAGCAAACACGCATAAAACAAAAACAAGAAAAGGAAATAAAAGTGACAAAATTACAAACATATTGGAGTCTCTTTCAAAATAATCCCACCATATTCCTTTTTTTTTTTTTTTTTTTAACTTAGTCCAGTCCTGTATTTTGACGCTTTTTAGTTATGTACACTCATGTTGGGATTACTCCATAAAAGTAATTCAACTACTGATTACTGATTACTTATTTAAATAGCAATCTAATTATTTCTTTAACTACTTTGTTTCATAAGTAATCAGTTACTAATTACTAATTACTTCAGTTCAAAAAAGATAAAGTAACAGTTGCTCAATGCTTTGGAATGAACATTATTAAAGTGCAAATTTTGCAATTCCAAATACGAACAAACTGCACATTTCAAAGAACAAACTCATGTGCAGCACTGGTGCCTTTTGCACAGCCCACACTGTTAAAATAATTAGAAGCACAGTAGTTAAAAGATCTCTACTGTGCAGAGTACTGCTGACTTACTTGTAAACATGGCTTTTCAACAATTTACGAAATAGCTTTTCTTTTTAGCAGCGGCTAGTAATTCTTTTACCAGGTATCTTTCCTTCCCTCCTAAATTCTCTTCACTAGGTTAAACAAATGCATGCAAAGGTTTGTTTTCGTAGCCCGACGTGTTCTCTTGGGGGCTTATCTGATTCGTTAACGACCGTAGTGGTCCATATTCCCGAAACAAACGTCCTCTCCTGTCCTCTCCTCTCCTCTCCGGTGACAGGCAGCCCGAATGACTACCTCGGAGAAGACTGCCTGTCCATATACATCAACGACGGCTACTGGAACGACAACAACTGCGAGAACAAGCGTGGATACGTCTGCAAGCGGAGAGGTGAGAGGTGGCGGGAAGGAAGGAAGGAAAAAAAAAAAAAACCAGCGACGCTCAGGTTGCAGACACGTGTTTGGTAACAGAAACACATTTTCCTGTTTTCCTCTTCCAGGTCTGACGCCGGAGCCTCCTCCTCCTCACGACGGTAAGAGATGCGACAGGGATAACGCAAATACGCACCTCCAGTCAGGACGGTAGGCAGCACTGCTGCGCTGTTTTTCCTTGGTTGTTGAACTTGGATGTGGATTGGTGTTGCCTGTGCAGGTTTCTATCCGGTGCTGGTGTGCCAAGAGACCTCCACCGTCCTTCACTGCCCCCACGACAGCGTCATCAACGTCCAGTCGGCTTTCTACGGAAGGAAGAACAGCGACGTCTGTCCCCACCTGGGCCAGACAGATGGTAACCAATGCATAAATAAATACATAAATGAGACACAGAGGTTAAAATGCTCTATTAGCCAAGAAGTGGCCTAAGAGGGAGACACCTCGTACAGACGAATGGGTTGATGTAGCGCTCAGTATCTGTGTGATGGAAAGAATTACTTTTAACCTAAGAAGACAAAATGAGGTTTTTACTGAAAACTGGCAAAAATGATTACATACATCTCTACAATCAGACCCGACTTCAAGTCACCTCTGATCGGGTTTATGGCTAATACACTTGTATACGCTGTATGTCCTTACTTACCTCTTTACCCCCACCCCGTTTTTGACACAAGGTGTTCACAAATCTTTTTTTTTGTGAATTTTTACTTCCCCTGTGATATTTTTGCACTTGTCTAATGGTCTTCACGTTCAATTAAAAGCTCTATTGTCCCATGAGGCTTTTTTCCCCCTTAACTTCTGCATAAGCAAAGGTTTCTTCATGTTCTGCAGGCAGCTGCACAATAGAAGGCGTCCTTCCCTTGGTCAGAAAGTTGTGCGACAACCATCAGTTCTGCTTCGCCTACGCCCACCCGCCAGTGGACCCCTGCCCCACCGTGTCCAAGTATCTGGAGATCATCTACAGCTGTGAACAAAAAGGTGGACCTCATGGTTGCAGAGCAGTGATGTTGACAGTGATGTTGCTTGAGCAGGAGCTTGTGGTGAAGATCGTTTTTGTCTTTTTTGTCTCTCAGTTTGTCTGCACGGCCTCGGCGTGGAGGACGGGAACATCACCAACAGCCAGCTGTCCGCCTCCTCCTCCGTCAACCCCTTCACTCCCGACAAAGCTCGGCTGAACGGGGACTCCTGCTGGATGCCTTCTGGAGCCGGTACCACCACCGTCACCAGTGGTCACACATCATCACACATCCTATTTGTTTTCCTCACTCGAACTCCACGCCCGTCGCCCCCATCTCGCAGCAACCTCGAGCTGGATCCAGGTGAACCTCGGCGAGACCAGAAAGGTGACAGGGATCGTGATCCAGGGTTGTCCTCAGGGCGACAACTGGATCACCAAGTTTAAGATCCAGCACAGCATGGACGGAGCCTCCTGGACCGACTACACAGCCGACGGGGCGGTGAGTGAGCGGTGCTCCCAGGTTTGTTTTTAACGCCATCAAAACTGGGAGAAGAGACCTTCAACTGGGTTTTTTTTGTTTCCAGTCTCTGCCAGGCTCGACGGACAGAAACAACCCGGAGACGCAGCTGCTCGGGACGCCCGTGTCGGCACTGTACATCCGCATCCTGCCACTGGAGGTCAGCGGTCAGGCAGGCCTCCGCTTCGACGTGCTGGGCTGCACGCCAGACTGTAAGAGATCCCTCTGCCTCACCGGTTCTCCGAGATAACCAGCGGTTGACACGAGGGATTCAATGAAATGAGACAATTTTTAGAGGTTTTTGACACATGAGTCAATTGTATATCTGGAAGCAATCTGGAGAAACTGCTGGACCTTAACAGAACTTTTAGATAATCCAATAGTCCACATTCCAAGTTGAGTTGTTGGAAAATAAATGTAGATTGTATTCTCTTTCATCTTTTATTTATATCATAATGACACTAATGTCACTACACATTGGACAGATTACAAATTACTGCACCAGCAGATCATTACTGACCAACATGACAGGATTCAGGAGTTCGATCAGCTTTAGCTTTTTCTTGATTAGCTTTTTTTATCAATTGAATAAAAAAGTCTTATATACTCCCATTACGTTGTTACATCCCTCCTCCTATAATGATGATGCTCTTTTTTGTATCCATTGGTGACCAATGGTTGTTTATGAGAACTTGTGCTTCCACAGATGCCGTCACATGCGAGCACAAGCCTGAATTCGACTCTTCCATCGACAAGATGACGTGAGTGAACCCTGAAGAACTGCATTTATTTATTTATTTGTCTATTCTTTTTGACTGTTGCTTGCTAACGGCACTAATTTGGTCTTTCAGTGTCCACTGTCCAGCAGGCTGCGGACGGAAGGACTACATAGTGTACGGCACTGACGAATACCGCGGGGTGAGAGGAGGATACGTTCTTTTTTTTCAACGTGTCTGAAATGCTCGGAATAATTTCTTTTCAATGATGCGTAAATGTCACTGTTTTTCTGTTTTTGTCTTTTTTTGGGCAGGACTCAAGCACCTGCGCCGCAGCCATCCACGCTGGTGTGGTGCTGAACGACCTGGGAGGAGACCTCACCCTGCTGAAAACCGACGGCCGGGACTTCTACGCCGGGTCAACGAGGCACGGCATCACCACACGGCAGTAAGTCCAACTCGAATTGGAGGAGTTTGTGCACTTCTCTCAGCTTTAGACTCACATCACGTCTCTCCTGTGCACAGGTCTAGCGGAAACTTTGCTCTGTCCTACAAGTTTGCAGACGGGGGTGAGTCGGATCACTGGAACAATCCTTGAAATCTAAACTCACATTCAGGACAAGTGAACTTATGTGCTAATTTTTTTTTTAGAGGTGAGGTGTCCCGGGCCTGAGTGGTTTGAATTTGAAGACTACTGCTACTCACCCTTTGGAGACAAGAAGACGTGGCACGAGTCTCGGCAGATCTGCAGGTCTATGGGAGCCGACTTGCTGTCCATCCGCTCCATGACGGAGCAGAGCTGGGTGGAGAGCTACCTGTTTGCCTGTAAGCACTAAAACACACTGCGAGTTTGTGAATGAAACAAAAGCTTGAAAGATTAGTTTAGGAATGGTTTTGTAAGTGAACTGTTGGACTGACGGAGAAGACAAACGTGGATTTTGACGGCTAGAAACGGAGAAACGTTCTCTGGGTCTCCACAGCCGACGTCAACATCTGGACCGGTATGAACGACCTGGGCATGCAGGGTTTTTTCACCTGGTCGGACGGACACTGGGTGTCGTTCACCTACTGGGCTCCAGGGGAACCAAACAACCACGCCGGCTTCAAGGAGGACTGCGTGGAGATGCTGCACGAGGTGAGGGGAACCAGTCAGGCAGCCGTCACCACAAAACCCGGCGAGAAGATTTTCCACCATTTCCCGTCACTGGTAAACATGTATGCGTCCGCTGTTGATGTGTTCCTGCCTCAGACTGGCCGATGGAATGACGCCGCCTGCACAATACTCAATGGATACGTATGCAAGATGGCCAAAGGCCATTACCCTGCACCCTCCGTGGCTCCCACCCAGTACGGATGTCCTGCGGTAGGTAAAAACACCATTAAATAATCAAATCCAATGCATTTTGATGCATTTTTTTAAATTTTACTATTGTGTGTGTGCGTCAGGGGTGGGACGCATACCGCTACTCCTGCTACTGGGTGGAGGAGACGGCCAGGACCTGGACGGAAGCCAAGGGGTTCTGTGCAGCAAAGGACAGCTTCCTGGTGCACGTTGAGGACATGTGAGTGACATTTGAGCTCAGGTTGTGTTTTACTGCAAGGCGACCTTTCCACACTCGTAAAGTTGTCACGTGTCGAGAGACAGTTTTCCCCCTACGATACAATAGTGCGCTTGTATCAAGGCCATGTTTATGGCGGCTTCTGAATTGTTGTGTAAAAAAAAAAGAACCATTTGAGTTGCTAAAGTGTCACTTCCTGGTTTATTCACCTTTTCCATCATTTGATCTGCCGCAGCTATGAGCAGTCACATTTCACCGTGGTGCTCTCGGGGAAGAGCGACATGTGGTGGATCGGCCTGCGCGCCCACGGAGACGAACACGGTGGGGTGGAGTACGCCTGGGACAACGGCCTGCCCGTCACCTTCACTCACTGGGACAGAGACCAGCCAGGTGAGCGCAAAACCGAACAGCGACGGCGAGCAGCGGTGGCTCGGTTCTCCTTCCTGGGGGGTCACGTCCTGTTTCTGTCCACAGACAGCGACGACGGCTCCTGCGTGGCCATGACTTCGGGGCAGGTCGGCGGCTTCTGGGACGACAAGCCGTGTGCGGACAAAAACAAGTTCATGTGTGAGAAGTTCCGGCCTGACATCAGCCCGCCCACCCAGGCCCCGACTCCTCCTCCATCCCAGGGCTGCGCAGATGGGTGGACAGCGAATCCTCACTTCAGGAACTGCTACAGGGTAGGAAATCAGCAGCCACTCGAGATGTGATGATCTGGCAGGATGACCACTCTGTAACATGTCCACCTATCTCTATTTATTGTGATGTTTAAAGGTAAAGTGGGTAATATTAGTAGATTTTGAGAAAAAAAACAGCGACATCTGGTGGTTATATTGTACATTGCAGCGCTCGCCCTCCCTCTCCCGAGCTTGCCAGTGAACTACGGTGTCCCGTGCACACAAACCTGAATCCTTCGTCCACCTTCTTCTTCGTTGGTTTATTTAACGGACTTGAACTTGCGAAACAGCTTCCTTAGAAATATGGCAGTGCAAAATGACAGCCAACTGTGAGCAAGACCCCTGCTCTATACATATTCCTATATAGAAATCTTCTATGGGTAGGAAAAACAAATGACTTTTATTGTACTGCCAGTATACACTTTTATGAATGTATTTCTGGGCAGTATATTGAGCTTTTACCAATATAAAAAAAAATCATAAATCAGGCCAAATTTTACACACTGGACCTTTAAACACTTTCAGAAAGACTTCAAGGTCTTGAGTCTGATTCCTCATTCGAACTGTCCATGAGTGTTTTCTTTGTTGCTTCACTTTGCTTGCTGTTTGTAGAATGGACATGCACAGTCTGACGGCATTTCCCACTTGTCTTCCTTGCAGCTCTTCCACAATGTGGACTGGTCCATGAGGAAGAGCTGGGCCGGGGCTAACGAGGACTGCCTGGCCAGAGGAGGTAGTCTGGTTAGCATCCACAGCTACGAGGAGGAGGAGTTCCTGGCCCTGTACACCAAAGGCAGCAGCAAGTGGATCGGCCTCAGGCACAACACGGTCGAGGGGGGTGAGTAGAGCGGGGTTTGGAGACGACGACAACGACAACAACAACAACCGGTCTTATTGTTCGCTCGCCGCCTTCCCGGCCACGCAGGCTACTCCTGGAGCAACGGCATGCCCCTCTCTCACACCAACTGGGGCCCCGACGAGCCCAACGACCACGAGGGCCGCGAGGAGTGCGTGGAGATGGTGAGCAACAACAACGGCACCGCCTCCTGGTGGAACGACATCAACTGCGACGCTCACCAGGACTGGATCTGCATGATTTCCAAAGGAAAAACCCCCATCGTGCCACCTGCACCTCCGTCACCCGTTCCAGGTATTTACCAATCGATCCGATCCTTCCAGGTATTTACCAATCGATCCGATCCTTCCAGGTAGTTTACCAACCGACAGGCTTTATTTCACGTCAACATTTAGAAATAATCCAAAATGAGCACAGTGGAAGAATCTATTACAGATGATGTAGAATAAAAAGGCCAAAAACGTCTGACCTCGCCCCCCTTCAGCCCCCGAGTGCGGCACCAACCCCGGCTGGAGGAAGAACAACAACATCTGCTACTACTACAACGACACCGACACCGTCGACTTCGCCACGGCCATGTACCACTGCTACGACGAGAAGGCCCGGCTCGTCTCCATCCTCAGCCAGAGCGAGCAGGAGTTCGTCAACTCCCTGGTGCGGCCTCCTCTAATGCCCACCTCACACGGCGGCGCCGCCCTCTTTCTCACCACGCTGTCCTGCTTCTCCAGGTGGGGACGGGGAAACTTTCGGCAGCCTGGATCGGACTGTGGAAGGCTGGAAACACGAATGGAGAGTTCAGGTGTGTGCTGTGGTGACTGCAGTGACTCGGCTGTAAAGTGAATAATCAAACAACAACAGCGTTAGCGTTATTCTGGAGTTAAGAACCCTGAATTTTGAAAGAAAAAAAAAAATACACCTGCCATTCAGTCAAGATCCCAACACTCTGGAACTACATCAAATCGTGAGTCATGGCCAATCAAGTGCATGCCAGACCACAAGGTGGCGATATGACCCTCATAGTACAGTGGCCAATCAGAAGCCTCGGGAGTAGTGTAAAATGGCAACGATGGTGAGGAAAGGGAAGCTGTGTATCGGTGGATTATTGTGAAAATTACTAAATAATTTAAAGTTAATTAAAGTAAAAATAAAGTGCTAGAGTACATGTATATATCTGGACACATCCTGTGAGATTTAAGCTAACACTAATTGTCTGCTGTAGCTTGGAGGTGATTTGAAAAAGAAATAAAAAAAAATACTGTGCACAAAATATGACGTTAAAAGACATCCAGGCCAGAAAATAAAAGCCTTTCTCCCCCTCCGGTGCAGGTGGCTGGACCAATCCCCCATCACTTACACCCACTGGGATGCGGGCGAACCCAACAACGGCAACGGGGAGGAGCACTGCGTCCAGATGAACAGACATCGAGGTACGGGAAGCGTGAAAGGCCGCGCGGCGGCGCACTTTATCCGCAGGCGTCCCTCTTCCGTGATATTAACCCCGAGCTGTGACCTGACCAGGCGCATGGAACGACGCCAACTGCGGCCGGACCGTCGCCGGATACGTGTGTAAGAAGTTCCCTGGAGAAGACCACACCAGCCCGGCACCCACTCAGCCCTGGGAGGGACACTGCCCCGAAGGTCACTCACACCTGCTGGTCACCCCTTTTTTGCTTAAAAACTAATAACTAAATGCATTTTTACTAAAGATGAGATAAGATTCATGCAGGCAGGCGTCAGGGTTCAACATAGTAAATCTGTACGTACTTACCGACTCAGCCGAGTGTTTTTTTTTCTGTCTGTCCTCCAGGCTGGAAGCTTTTCGGGAACAAGTGCTTCTTGTTCAAGGGCGACAAAGACGACGTGAGGACCAACTGGACCTCTGCTCAGGCGTTCTGCCGAGAGCAGGAGGGGAACCTGGCGGTCATTGACAGCCACTATGAGAACGGTGAGCAGAACTCTGTGAGGATCGAAGGCCTTGACACACACACGCACTCACACACAGTATTAAACGGGCCCTCCAACAGTTTCTCAGTGGTAGCAGGAAATATTTAGCGCGCTGCCAGTGGAGAGACTTTGTGCCAGAGCCAAGAGTAGTTAAGACACTTTCAATGAGATATGGAAACCTCTATTTAACCACCTACCAGTTTACCAGTTTTTTTGGACAGAATGAATCAAGGGTTGTGAAAACATTAATGTCTTCTATTTTTGCAATTTCTTCATTGATTGTGTAACTGATATATGCTGTGTAAAAGCGCAGCTGTGTTTGCCGTGGGAGTTGACCTGTGTTTTTTTTCCCCGTTATATGCATGGGATATATATAATATTTAATGTGATGTATATGTGCTTATGTATATATGCGTATATATATTTTTTGTTTTGTGTACATATTTGAGGTGAGTTTCTTTGCTGCCTCATTTTGTCTTGTTGGTGGAAAAAAAATGAAGCATTGCTGGCTGATCTATGACTTTTGTTGTTGCGGCAATGCTACTAAATAAGATATACTTTAAAAAAAAAAGAAAAGAAAAAAGGGCTGAAAACAGACCAGTGTCTCTTTCTCCTATTTAAAGTTCCCCTCACATTTTAAAATCCTCTTTTCAAGACTTTGTCGCCAGTTACCTGAGGGACCTGCGGTTCGCGACGTGGATCGGCCTGTCGGACATCCTTCTGGAGAACGAGTACGCCTGGAGCGACGGGGTCAGCCCGGTGCTCTACACCAACTGGAACAACAACGAGCCCAACAACGTGGGAGGAGCGGTGAGTACGGCGCGTGTTAAACCGCGCGCTGGATCTTCCGCCGCGCACGTGTCACGGCCTTATCACCCACATCTGTTTGCTCAGGAACACTGTGTGGCCATGAGTCACAACCACCTGTTGACTGGCAAGTGGAACGACGACGCCTGCCACAGGAATCACAGCTTCGTCTGCTCCCGGATGAAATGTCAGTCAACGTCCTATTAGCAGATACACCAATCAGATTTTTTGTCTCTTAAGTGCAAGTTAAACCAGATCACTGGAGCTCTTTAGCGCTGCCCCAACACCTTGTGACGCGATGTTAAATGATACGATTTAAAACTCAGTCCCAGTCAGGATGAAGTCCAAGTCTAACTGTTCATTGTGTGAAAAAAAAAATGTAATCCAAGTCTGCTAAAATCACTAGCATCCATGCTAATGCCCTTAGCAGCAGAAAGGCTTGCACTTGGCTCTTAAGTGAAGCTGAACATCCAATAGAGAGCCATCTTGAAAAGACACTATTGGATGTTGTCAGGAAAAATGAGTTGGACTGTGATTGGAAATCTTAGCGACTCAGCTTGCCCCCCCGACCTCCCTTCAGCGAGCAGCATCCCGGCCCCGCCTCCGACGCCGAACCCCTGCCCGGACGGCTACACCTCCTGGTACTCCAGCTGCTACAAGCTGGTGCAGCAGCCGGCCACGTGGGACGCAGCGCTGGAAGCCTGCAGGAAGGACACGGCCAACCTGGCCAGCATCGACTCCAGCTACGAGCAGGCCTTCGTCTCTGGCGTGGTGGTGCGGGACCTGGACGCCTGGATTGGACTCAGGCGCAAGGTGCCACACGGACATTAACGCACTCCGGAAAAGTCCAAAAGCAGAAAAGTGCAGTCATTTTGCAGGGAATTAAAAAAGATATTATTACGTGGAACATTAGCAGGGCACGAACGCACACTTTTCATCTAAAGTTGAGTTATGGCGGCATACTTGAGTTTGTTAAACACACTGATTGAAACACAAATCACATCAGAAAATGTTGTTTCTTCAGTTTGTTTTTTTTTAAAAATTCACATTCACATGACTAAAAATAGTTCCAAAATGTTCTTCCTGCAAGTTAAATGAAAAGGATGATAACTAGAACCTGGTATTTCCTTTGTGCGCAGGACTCCTCCTACACCTGGTCGGATGGCTGGCCAGTCTTCTTCACCCACTGGGGACCCGGGGAGCCCAGTAATGTCGCGGACGAGGGCTGTGTCGCCATGCACGGCGCCCGGTTCTTCCACGGGACCTGGAACGACACCAAGTGCGACCTGGCCAAGCCCTACATCTGCAAGATCACCACAGGTACGGAGAAAACGGACCGGGTCAGTGTCCAGTCGAGTGTCAGTCGGGACATTCCATCATTATTAGTGCACGACAACAACAAAAAAAACTCTATTAAAAAAACCCCATATAATTCTATTGCTACCCTGGTGGTAACGGTGAACCCCGACAAAATAAAAGCTCCGCCTCAACACCATTTCCCGTGTTTTTGTGACCTCAGAGAAGCCGCCGCCCACCCTGGCCCCCGGCTCTGGCAAGTGCCTCCCGTTCTGGGAGACCTACGGCCACCACTGCTACTTTGTGTACAACGGCCAGCAGGGTTTCTCCTGGCCCGACTCGCGACACTACTGCCAGTCGGCCAAAGGGGAGCTGGCGTCGATCCACAGCAGAGCCGAGGTGGAGTTCATCAGAAACCTCAACTACACCAAGTATCACGACCTGTGGATCGGCCTCACCCGGGACAGCAACTGTAAGACACGGATGAAATAGAGTCGCCGGAAAAAAGTGTCACACGCTCGGCCCGAGCCGCCCTTTTCTAACGCTGACACGTTGCTTGTTTGCAGTCGGTTGGGCCTGGACGGACTACACGTCTCTGGGCTTTTTGAACTGGGCGCCGGGCGAGCCCAACGAGGCCTTCCACCCGGGGGAGCCGTCGGACGAGAACTGTGTGGAGATGAGATCGGACGGAAGCTGGAACGACAACAACTGCATGGAGAAACGGGGCTTCGTGTGCCAACACCGCCAGTGTAAGTCAGCGCCCCGACTTTCTCACACTCTACTTTTTTTTCCCCTCTTTGTTGATTTTCTTTTTTCGACTTTTAACGGCTCCTCGTTTTCTCCTCGTGTTAAACTTCCTCCAGACCACACAACCGATGACAACGGCAAGCCGGTCATCCCCACTTACGGCCCCACACCTGGATTCGTCAGTCCCAGCAGTAAGTTCTGACCGTCGCCCGCAGGCTTGGTTGTGGAGATAACAAAGATCTAATATTGCACTGTGCTCAGTATTCTGCCAGGATTTCTATAGTTGTTGTGACACTGCAGTTTGTCACCACCCTGAATCGCAAAACAATCACATCGCTGCTGAGCTTAGCACATTTAGCGCTCAATCTATTTGACTAGAAAGTCTTTTTTTTTCTCTCTCCGATCTAAAAGTTGACTGTGTATTTGCCACAGTCCAAAACTCAACAGGTTTTGGGGTCAGATACCAACAAAATGAAACTTGTTTGTCATTGTAAACTATGCATCAAATCTTCATCATTAGATCTAAATAATTAGATTTCTCTGTTAACCTGCGTGTCTGCATCTGTTTTTGTGCAGATGGAGGCATCATAGCAGGCGCCATCATCGCGGCCGTTGTGGTTTGCGTCCTGATTGCCGCACTGCTGTACTACGTCTTCAGAGTCAAAGGATACAAAGTCGGAGGCATGAGAATGCAGACACAGCCTGCCAATGTTACCGCGGTAAGCAGTGAACTGGTCAGATGTGGTTGGCCGTAAACGTCTTCAGGTTTTCTAACGGCGGTTCTGACTGTGTCTTCTCATTTATTTTACAGCCGGCTTTCAGCAACCCCAACTTTCCAGGAGAATCATTCTCATAAAGACTGAAGTTCAAATTTTGTACATTTCATTCGATCTAATTTGTCGTTCTTTAAAAAAAAACAAAAGAAAATCAGCGATAATGTGACTAAAAAGTCAACATTTTTCTCCTGTTGTAAATATTGTAAGACATTATGAAATTAAAAACGTGTTAAAATTTAAACTGTGATTTTTTTTCAACCTAGTACAAAACAAAAATCATAAATAAAACACACACACACACACACACAGTCACATCACGCACGCATATTCAAACGCATGCCGGAGCGTTGCTAGCTGCTAGTTAGCACTTTCTACTCCAATCCACTAGGGGTGCTAAAGACAAGAGACAAGAGAAGATAAGGAAAACGTTGATGAGAAAGGTTTAATGTTCAAATTTTGCATTGTGAAAACTGCATTCTTCTGCTGTCGTATTAGGTTATTGTGGTGATGAGGAAGCTAACCTAGCAGTTTGCTTATTGTGTGGTGATGGTGGTAGTCTACATTGTGTTAACTCGGACTGTAGACTTTAGACCTAGCTTTAACAGTAGCCTGTTAAATCTAGGTCTATACATTGTTACCTACTTATGCAATGTGCATATGTAAGTAAGTATGGCAGTGGTGGTAATGATGAACCTTAAAGACAGTTTATATAGTCTAAGAAATCTTGGGATATATCTATAATGCAACTATTTGTATAGCACCTTTCATTGCAGCTCCAAGTGCCTGACACAGGATACAGCTATTTGTATAGCACAAATGACTAACAGACAATACACGAAGAAATTAAAAGTAAGAACATAAAGCAATAAAATCATGTAGCGCACACTTTCATCGCCTCTCAGAGTTTCCACCAAATCAAATCCGGACCTTACTTTACAGAAACGGCGTAAGTAAGTACTTTTTTTTCCTTTCAGACCGCATATTATACAAAATACAAAACTTACTGCGGAACAAACAGTGGTATCTGAAAACACCTAAGTAATGTAGCATGAAAAATTGCCAAAACAATTTAATCCAATAAAGTAATAATAGCCTAATATTGATTGTAATTGGCCACAAGACTCACTTGATGCGTTCCATCAGAGATGCTGAAGATTCTGGAAGTCCACCAGAGTCGAGTATATTCTTCTCCTTCCCCCTCACAGAGAAGGTTGGTTTTCAGCTACATGTCTTCACCAAATGGTGTTAAATAATATGCACGGTAACAATACATTTTTAGTGTTTTATTCACTTCTGTACACTTCAACACAAATCCTACATTTATCACATGAGGGAGGGGGAAAAGAAATTCTTTTTTTTTTTTCCCCAGAAAAAAATTATTTTGACATTAATGTAAACTGGTTGCAGACAAATTTTTGAGATTAAGCACCAAGAATAATGGAAGTACAGCCACGGGCGGGAAAAACTGAGAACAACAACAACAAAACTGATGTTTCACTGTGTGTTTTCTGACAGCTGAATGTCAAAAACCCCTGATGAGCAACGCCGACATCTGTAGTAAGAATCCTGAAAGATAATTTCTGAAGCAGCAGCCCTTCGGATTTGTACATAAAAATAATCCCACATGGCACGATAGGCCCTTGCCTCAATTAAAAATATAATTCACGTGTGAAAAATAAAGGCAGGAACACACACTGTGATCCTCGATCAGCCCCTGTAGTGCAAACACACCCACTGAAATCACCAGGACGCGGCCGAAAACCAAACAGTTCTCCACAATTCATTTCTGCAAAAATAAAGCAACATTTCTTTTGCCACATTATTTCCAACTGATGATGCGGTTCCCAGTGAAGAGGTGGTGAGCCATTACCCTAACCAAAAAAATTCAGCCAACACAAGTGATGCTTCCTATTTTCCAATCAAAGTTACACGAGAGACAGAAGCTGCGCAGAGACCTGTGGCTGTCGGCGACACAGTGTTCTGTCCAAATACAATCGAAACTACTTTGAAATACTCAAAACCATGCACTCATTATTAAGATTCTTTTTTTGGGGTATTTATTCTACTCCCACAGACATAATTAAACTTCTTCAGAACTCAACATTTCTTGTGGGACAGAGACAGAAAGCAGCCGAGTGTTGCGCAAAAAAATCGCTCAGATCAACTTCATCCACCGCTTTCACGTTAAAGGGACATTTTGGGTGTAGGATAACTGCCACGTCATGCCACGCTCCTGCAAGTCAACCTACACGAGGAGCCTTTATCGGTGCGACCAGGAAGAGGCACAAGTGGAAATTTCATTTCAACAGCAACGTGTCAATAAAACCCGGCCCGTTTCAATCTTGCACACAGGACAGCCATAGTCGCCCCGGCGACGGCCGCTAACACAACAATCAACTCTGCAGTTTCATCAGAGCGGGCGAGTGAGTGAGTGAGTGAGTGAGTGAGTGAGGACCAACGGGTGTTGAAGGAGCAGTTCACCTGAATTTAAAATTTTCGATTTGCTTCCGCCTGCAGATTTTCTGTTCGCTACTCTGCGAGTGGAAGCTCTGGTAACAGTTTCGACAAAGTAGTGAAGTGAAATACCCCTTATCATTTAGCCACAAGTAGGCGTCTCATTTCATTTCTGCAATGAAAATACGTGACGTTTAAATGACTCGAGATGGTACGTTTTTGTTTTTTTTTTGTGATTCTTTATAACAGTACACCAGCCAACTGTGAACTGGAAGAATTCATTTGCAAAAATGACAAATGATATCCGTTTTGTCTCTCTCACAGTCAAATAGAAGTATAAAACACACCAATAGTGGTTCATGATGACGGCGGCAGACAACACAGGGCTAAGACTCAAAAACACAGAAATCTGTCAGCATGTGGTGTAGTGATTTGCATTTGTTCAAGTGCTTATTGTTTCTTACCGATGACTATAAAGAGCAAAAAAATAGGAGGAAAGTGAAAAATAAAAGTGTTGGCTTGTGTTCCAAACACAACAGGGCTGTGTGAAACCAATTTCTTTTTTTTTTCCTTTTTCTTTTTTTTGGTGATAGTGCGACATACTTTCTCTTTTAAATACAAACACAATCAGTTGTACTCATTAAAAAAAAAAAAAAAAAAGCCCCGAATGATCTCAAATTGATAACAGAGCAACAGGTAGGTACAAAGCAGCTGCATGAAATATGCGGATCGCAAAAAAAAAAAAAAAAAAAGAAGACAGAAAGAACACAAAAGGTCATTAAAGTGCATTATAGTAAAAAAACAAAACAATAAAATAAAAAGATAATGAGAGTGGACATAAGGAGAAAAAAAAAAAGAAGTGCAATGGTCAGTGTGGACAAAAACTAAATGACGCGTCCACCTTATCGAAGAGATGAGTTCGTGAGGAGGAGCAGCCGCGGTGCGTTCACTTTCCCTTTTGGCTGTGCAGCCGCAGCCAGTGCACAGCCTGCCTGGTGTAACGGACCATGGAGGTCATGCTGGAGGCCAGGCTCAGGGGACCCACGGCAGCATCCAGTTCTCTCAGCATGCCTGCGACACCTGACGATGACACGTGCGGACATTAGGGAGGCCAACAGGAAAAAGACGCAAGACTCGTTTCTAGCCCTCTAAAATGAGCAGAGTATGATTAAGCCAGTTATGTAAACCTGCATAACTGAATTCTGCCGAGTTGACACAAGCTCCCTGAAGAAGTGAATCCAAACATTTCCATCAGCAGCTCAAATATTTCAGACTGCAGCTGCTCCCTCCCCAGGAATGAGAAAAGTCAACCTTTTACTTCCTTTGCTGCGTGTGCTAAAACACACATCCCTGGAAACCAGCCCTTTATGATGTCACAAAGAACAGTGAGGCCTCTCCCTGATTGGCTGCGTCTTGTTTTCTCTACTTCCAAGGGTGTGGAGGGTCCAACAAAGCGTCGGGTTTTCGAGGAGACCCGGCGTTTTTGCCGGAGGCCGCAAACAGAGGGCTAAATACGACATTTTCCGTCAACTGCCGCCGCGAGTCGCCGGTCTCTCAAACGTACCGTCGGCCCGAGGTGCCACCTCCTCCGCCTGCTCCCACGTGTCGTGAGCGTTCAGGAACAGCGTGGTGATGTTGACGTAGGAGAAGAGCGTTTGCTGAATGGCCAGAGGAAGTGACGCGCTGCCGCCGCCGCCGCCGCCGCCGGGATCCGACAGCAGCCCGCTGCCGCTGCAGCTGTTTGATGTGATGGCTGGAGACGGCATGCTGGACAGCGGCGACGGGGTCTCCGACACCCTGGAGGAGTGGTAAGAACACGGTGCTTGTTTTTTTTATCTGCTTGATAAATGGAACTAGTGCACAAAAAAAAAAAAACCAACAAGAGCAGATGAGGGACTTACCTTTGTGTTAAGACAGTGGGATTGTGTGTTTTTTGGGCAGAGTTCTGAAAAAGATCCACACGTGATGAGCAAAAACAAATAGAAAAGCCTCGACATCGGTGAGGTGACGCTTCACTGATGCACTGACACTCACGTTGAAGTGGCTGGTGAGGGTCTTTGAATACTTAAGTGCAGTTTTGTGTTTCTGATGAAACATGGCCATGTGCAAGAGAGACTGGCACTTTAAACTAGCGAGGGGAAAAGTCAAAAAAAGACAGTGATGAAATTCATTTCACAACCAAACCAACAGCCAGTGGTAATAAAGAATCCTTTTGGGCAACTTACCACAAGACTTTCAGAAAGTCTTTTTCTGAGGGAGGAGGAGAGGCGTCCACTACGTTGACCAGCACAAACCTGAGAGCGGAAGAAGATGGGATGAGGGTTCTTGCCGTTAATTCAACTCTCGCTGCCGCTCTGAGGCGGTGCGGCGTAAAGCTGACAGAGTTCAAAAGTTCAGCTCATTGGTGGAAAATGAAAAACGGGTTCACACCTGAGCAGATCCACCGTGTCTGCGAACATGGTGTAGGAAGACCTGTAAATCTGGGGGTCCTTCTCCATGGCGATGCCGCTCTCGACGAAACACATGGCTGCCTCCAAGTAGCTGAAGGCTTTGCGGGACCTGTCTCTCTGCGGAGGCACAGCACAGTGACGCGCGCAGTTTAGCTCTGCCCTCCTGAGTGAACGGTCAAAGCCGGAGACTCACGCACCTCTGCGTCGGCCTTGTGCTTCAGTTTTTTGGCCTCCTTTATGTGGTGCGTCACTGGAAGCTGCCTACAAAGCAGAGAAGACTCGTTAGTTCGTTGGCACGCGAACCAGGAAGCAACGCGGTTCGGTCCACGACTGAATTCAAAACACTAACAGCAAATTAAAATACAAGATTAAAGTCACAAATTTAGCTAAATTCACTTTGCCAATGTCTTCAAACGACAAAATGTGTCTCCACTCTGTCACATGAGCTTCAATCGAAACTGAATTTTTTTAGAGGAGGCTGTAAACAGAGGGCTAACTCTGGGGGGGGGGGGGGGGGGCTGGGGGTGGCTGAACGAGAGTCTGGTATGAAAACAAGGCTACGTGATGGGTCCAACAAGGGACTCTCACACGAGAACAACAGAACCAAAATGCATTTTTACCCCGAGTCCTCAGATTTGAGGAGAGGTCTGCTCACCGCAGACTCCTTGGCTTTCAGCGAAGACGAGCTGCTCTTTGGGATCTCCTGCGATTAAAGTGACAATGAGTCGCCTCTTGGTGAGCACAGGACAAAGCAAACCTTCACACAGGGAGAACAGCAGGCAGAGACGCCGACCTTTCCAGACTGCGGCTGCTCTGCCAGCTTCCCGCTGCTGCCGCCGCCGCTGCTGCTGCTGCTGCGGCTCCTCTTCTTCACGCAGGAGTCTTTCTTCTCCTGCGCTTCCTTGCTGCTCTCTCCGACGTCCCTGGAAGTGCGTTTGTGTGACTTCGAGTCTTTTTGCAAGTGGTTCTTCTTGGCCTTCTTCCGCTCGGGCTCCCCTGCCGAGACTCTGGAAAAATGGAAGAAAGGAGTAAAGCAGCACCTTTGCCGACCAGCGAAAAAAAACAACAACAGAACAGCCCCCCCCCCACAAAGGTTTTCACACGTGATGTTAAAATACAGTGACTTGGCTTACTGTCGCTTGGCAGAGGCGTGGCTCGGTGAGGTACAGCTGTTTTCCAGCCGGGGTTTCTTCCTGGGAATATTAGAATCTACCTCGACCTGGCGGAAAACAAAGCGTCATTATTAATTTTCTATTTGACGAGTCATTTTTATTGTCATTACCAGAGCGCCGCTCTGACGATCACGTACGTGCGGAGGTATAGTCTTCCTGCTGGTTTTGGTGGGTTTTTGTGTGGCGGCAGCCTTGCTGCCTGCTCCACCAGGATCCTTTGATCTCTTCGCCTTGCTGGCTGCCTCCTCCTCCTCCTCCTCCTCCTCCTCCTGATGATGATGATGACGACCCTGATGATTCCCTGAGATCTGTGGTACCCTCGAGAGAAAACTTAGATCAATCTTCACCGGCAGGGATTTGGGAGGCACGGCGGGGGCGCCCCGGGACCCCTGTGCATCGTGGCCCGGCTTTGTGCGGCGTTTCTGCGCCGTCCTGCGAGGACTCTTGGACTTGGACTTCCGATTGGCCGACGCGGACTTCGGTTTGCTACATGTGATTTTCAGCGGGGAGGGGAGTGGCGGCTGGCCGGGCTGAGCGGGACAAGAGCAGGGGTTGGGATACTGCACGCTGCACGAGGGGCAACCACCGGGCGGGACAGACGGAGCTTTGGGCTCAGCTGCGGTCTTTTCCTTTGCGTGCGCCTTGTGTTTGGAAGACCTGGTACTCTCTCTCTTCTCATCTCTCTTCTCCTTGGTTTTCTTGTGATGGCGCGTTTTCGTCTTTGCCTTGTGCGCCTCTTTCTTCAGCGCCACGTCTCCCTGCTTCCCGACAAGAGCCGCGTCCGCACAATCGGCCTTGGCCGCTTTCGAGGAGGCCGCGGCGCTCGAGTGTTTCCTGCTACAGTCGCTTGGATCTGCAGGGGGCGCCGCTCGGTTGCTCTGCGGCTTGAGGAAGTCCTGAGAGGTTTTGTTGCGCTTCTGAGGGCGTTTGCGACCCTTGGTGGGTTCGGCCTCTTTCAGACTGGCACGCGTCAAGTACTGGGGAGGCCCTGGCTGTTTGTGGGCGGGGCTTTGAGAGGGATGGGAACTTCTTGGACCTTGAGTGCCAGAGCTATGCTGACTGGACCGGATCCAGTTCCCCAGCTGCCAGTCAACCTGGATGGCTCCAGGAGCATCAGGCTACACAAAAAAAAAAAACAAGGAATTGGATTTTTTTAAAGGAAGAAAACAAGAAAATACTTGGAGAACAATAATAATAATAAATAAATAAAGTCAATAAACCAGCGCTCCCCAACCTTTTTTTGTACCAGGGACCAGTTTTATGCATGAAAATGTTTCCGCAGACAGGTTAGAGGCGCGGGGGCTCCAATAATAAAAGTATTTAATCTGAATACAACAATTACACTTTGTATTAGGCAATTACAACAATTTTGTTGAAGTGGTGACCCTCAATAACTGCTTTTGTCCTTCAAGTTGAAGTTTTTTTTTCTTTCAAAAACTTGCAAGCGATCTGTCTTTCAATGCAGGGTGTTTTATCTGAACGTGGCGAAGCAGTTTTGAGGGTTTCATAGCTTCACTAGCTAGCCGTTCACCGCAAATTATGCACAGCGGGTGCGGAGCTTGTGTATCACCTGTTGCAACGAACCTGTAATTAGCTAGGAATTTTATATCTTTATATTTTCTTTTAATTGCAGCTTTCTTTTTGCCGGCAGCCTGTGGCACTTCTGCGGCCCCATCGTTTGCCTGTTTCCTCTCGATAAGCTCTCCAGTGCATTTCCTTTTCGGCTCCTTTTTTTCAAGGGTTAGCTCGTGGTTAGCTGAAGGTTATAATTGCGGTTAGCTGATGAGTGAAATGACTTGCCAAAGTCAAGTGCAGCAGTAAGGCGAAGTCAGAAAGAGTCGTTTTTCAAACTAAGATCTGGAAGTACGAGTGAAAAAACCATAGTTTGCACCAAGAAAGGTTTTCTTTGCAGGCCGGTACCAAATGATCGGGGGCTGGGGACCCCTGAAGTAAACAAACGTTAACCTCTGTTTTCACTGAAATGTTGGCTGGGTTTGACAGCTGCCCCTCTGCGATGCTCTCACTGTCCGACTCCGATCTCGAGCTGCTCTCTGAGTCGCTGGAGCTGGGAGACTCGCCAGCTCTGGAATGCGCTACTTCAAATGACCTGCAGACATTCACATGCAAATAAACTTCAGTGTATTATGAGATGGACGGTGGTAGTCGATCTTCAACCAAATACTTAACATTGTAATACATTTGGACTGTGTGTCTGACTGTGAATGAAAACAGGAACATGAAGAGCAAGATGAAATTTACCCACAAAAAACAAAAACAAAAAAACCAACCATCTCTGGTCCCGGAGTCACTTACGATGAAGAGCGCTCATGTATGTGGCGAGATGAATCTGCAGGAGATGTGAGAAATTCTCCTGAAAAGAATTCAGAATGCAGAGAAAATAAATTTCACCAGAACCAAAAAAAAAACCCCGCAACAATGTGGTCCTGCATCTTATTTTAATTGAAACTAAAGACCAGGAATATAACAGATGACATTTAGCAATATAACCACACTTACTGTGGCCGGGGTGTGAAGAGACGTCCTGTGCCTCCTGGAAAGACAAAGGAAACACCGAATGAAGTTGTCAATCCTTAACAGTTGCTTTGCCAAAATGTCAATCAGTAACAGGTCGAGTGCAAAGTTGCACACATCCATTGAACAGGCGCAGGACTCAAAATGAATCACACGTAGATAAAGACAGCAGATAAAGATAAAGGCGTGCAAAAAAAAAGTTATTTAAAAAAAAAAAGAAAAAAAGGGGGGCTCGATGGATCATTCAAGTAAATCGTGACAAAAAACAAATGTACTTTTCTTACATTTGTTGGCAATGGAGACTGGGGTGAGTTTATGGTTGTAATGGCTGTAGGCCATGGCGATGTCATTTCCTATTGAGGGATAAACAGCGTTTATAGAATGTAATATACAAGGAGAGGATAAGAGCTGAAAAATCTTGACAAATGGTAGGACGATAAACGCTACGACTAAAATTCCCAATGGATTCTGGATGGTATCAAACAAAATTTCAATTTCAATTTCTTTATTTTTAAAAAGGGACAAAGTATATTAATCAACATTTTCTTGCGGAAGTAAATATACCACAGTTAGTTTAGGGCTAGTTTACACCAGCAGTCCCTTTTTGTACATCAGTACAATTCGTAGTAGTACTGCTAGTGCTCACAGTGTTGGGCGTCAACAAGCCAAAAAGTTGGTGCAGCTACTTGCAAAGCCTGCTGGTGAGTTTGATGACTAAGGTAAGGAAAGATTTCTAAAATTAAATCCCAGCATTCATATTCTTTACATTCTTTCCGGGGTGCAGGTCAGATCGGTGATAAACACGATCAAAGGTCAGACCAGGAACAAAAAAAAAAAAAAAAAAACGTGAACGAAAAAAGTGGAAATCCAAAGTAAGTTTTCAGCTTTAATGTTACATTATTTATTGTTTTTTATGTTTTCTTTTTTTCTTTTCTTATGTCTGTCTCTTTTTAACCGTTTGTACCCTGTTGGGCTGTATGAGTGGGGGCCCCAGACGACGGTATAATGTCCCTCGGCATCATTAAAGTATCCATCTATCTACAGTGTGAAAGGGAAAGTTAATCAAGAGGTGCCGAAGTTGGCAGCTGAGGTTAGCAATATAAACTTTGGTCTTTCGTGAGCTTTCATGACGCAATAAAAACCTGTTTCACAGCTTCTCAGCATGCAAATGATGTCGTCAACAGTGATCTACTTTTTTTCCGACAAGGTCGGCGTCGTTAGCGTGACCTGAGGCGTTTAAGCGATACTCTAATGTTATGAGTGGTAACAGCGTGAGACTCACTTACCCGAATTATGTTTTCGACGCACACGTCATCCGCTTGTGTCTGTTAAAAAAAAACAAACAAACAAAAAAAAAAGGTAAGAAATAATAATTAGTAGTCTCAAAAACTAAGAAAAAACATTTGAAAAATACAACCCACATCTGCACGGGTTGTAAAACTAAACTGAAAATTATTTGAAGTGCTGTCCAGCGGACAGCAGTGAAAACCTTTCCACAGAGAAGTTTTCAGAGAAGAACGACTTCACAAGTACTGGACTGAACTTGATGTGTCAGAGCTTAGACTGATTGAGCTTCATTATGAAGCATGTCGACACAAGGGCAGGGGTCAGTGCGTATGGTGGGATGGTTTTATTGGTCAGGGCCTTTGGGTTAATTGATGAAGCACAACCCAAAAAACAAACAGACAAGACAACATTGCGTGTAGTTCCAGCAAAACCAAAAACTGTTCCATTGAAAACAGCGACAGACGCAGCTCTGATTCCCATTTGGTCGTTATAGAGTCGCAAGATGCAAACTGCTGCCGTAAGATGTGCATTTTGAAAAAAGCATTTCAGAAAAAATTAAATAAAAAATATGTGTGATCTGGGTTCAGTATTGCCTTCTTGGTCAGGGCAATAAAAGCGGCCTCTCAAAGGGCAAAAGTCCTCGTGCATCTACTTCCACGGCCGGTGTGTCGGAGGGTGACAATTAAGTCCAAACTGACAAAAAGAATTCCCGCACACGTGGTTTCTTTTTGTCAGTTTGATGCACACTCCCAAGACCAACAGACAATTGTGTAGTTTCCCAATTTGGGATGAAAAAAGTGCATCCATCAACCTGCATTCCTACCTACCTATCCATCTACATCACACTTCCCATCAAACAAAGACTCTTTCCCTGTTGACAGCCAAACAGCACGCATGCAGTCTGCCATGCCAAACGGGTAAGCACCCTCCCGTGGTCCTACGCTTCGGAACGCCACTTGCTGACTTTGACCCATAACAGTGTGACGCAACGG
Source organism: Thamnaconus septentrionalis (assembly GCA_009823395.1). NCBI lineage: Eukaryota > Metazoa > Chordata > Actinopteri > Tetraodontiformes > Monacanthidae > Thamnaconus > Thamnaconus septentrionalis. The sequence continues at coordinate 9,306,877 of CM020518.1, forward strand.
CCACCGCTTGTGTGTGAGCAGCACGCGTGAGTCAACGGGCTGAAGCCCCGCGTTTCAGTTTCAGGTCGAGCGGACAGTGCCTGAGATATGCTGGCAGTCAATGGCAGGCCCCTGCAGCAGTTATGTAAGCTGGTGACAAAGCTCATGTATTGTTCTGCTGAGCTGGCTGGGGTGAAGTTATCTGAGGAAACCCAGGTCACACACACACACAGACACACAGACACACACACGAAGCCACAGGCTGCATATGCCACACACACACACCTTGCTGCTCACCTGGGTGAGACATGACGGGACATGCCTGACGAGCCAACACGCAGCACGTCACCCATCGTCAATTTGACCACAGATACCGACTCAAGACGTTAACTAAAAAAAAATAAGGCTTTCCTAATAATAAAACATATCTATTGAGAACATTCACTTTGGATTTTCAGCAAGGTCTAATGCAAAAGTCACTGGGTAACAGAGTTCTCCAGCAATACTGCGTCTCTGGCCTGTCAGTGAACCACGATGCACCTGAAAAAGGGCTTAATAAGGGGAATTTGTCTCAATAGTTGTGGTTGTGGCACCTTTTCTGAACATTTTAGGGCCCCTGGTAGCTAGTTTTAGCCTGGATTTTAAATTGTTGTCTGTGTCCCCTATATTTATATGTTTGCACATTTTTGGTTTGTCGTTTCTTTGATATTTTGACATTTTATCATTAAAATTTGCTGTGAAGCACTTTGTGCATTTGTGCTGTGCTGTGAGGGGTGCTATATAAATAAACTCTTACTTACTTACTGACGCTGCCGTAATCATAAGATCTACAATCGCATCTGAATTGGACGGTGCGTTTCCATTTGTCAAAATGACTGACAGCACATCTGGCTGAGAAGCAGCTCTTCTAGACAGAGCCACGAGTTACCCGCCACAACGAAGCAAGGCAGAGACACTGGAGGCAACCAATCAAACCCTACTCTGAACATGCAAAGGAAACAACTGGAGCTACAAACAGCAGTCACCATGTATCTTTTCTGAGAGCGAGACCAGAGGCGGCGAGCCTACCTCCGAATACTGCGGTGGCATCTTCTCTTTGTCCGGTTCAGTCTTGTTGATCAACTCTGGCAGAAGCGGGTACGGCGACGAGGGCTTCAGCTCCGGCGACTCGCTGACCACCTGGTCCTGGCCGTCCATAGGCCGCACGTACGCTGTGGGCTTCTGGGTCATGACGACGCTGGGCTGCTTGGACAGGAGCGTGGAGAAGGTCTGGGCGGGCAGCACGTTGCCCTTGTTGGCCGGAGTCACTGGGAGATCTTTGGGCGACTGTTTTTGGTTGAACGTGGGGACGTCCGCGGCGCCGGGGAAATGTTTCGGCCCTTCGGGCTGGTGCCGGTCCACAGTGTGGGGCTCAGTGTTTTCTTGCTTCACAGAATGGAGGCAGGGTAAGGCCACAGCAACAGCAGCATCAGGAGACCGAGAGGACACTCCCTGAAAAAGGTCGGCATGCTCCCTGAGATAAGACTGGGCTTCAACCTTCACCTGCTGCTGCTGCGGACCTGCGTTTGCAGAGGAAGACGACGCGTTCCTGTGTCGGTTTGGAGACAGCAGGGTGGATGTTTGCGAGGCCTGGGGGGCGTGGCTGCTACCAGAGGGGCCTTTCTGACTTTGGGATGCCGCCGCCGCCGCCGCCACGCACTGGACCTCGCTCAGGGGCGGTGGCTTGGCTTGGAGATCCGCGCTCGTCTCGCTGCGATCCGACTGCAGGGGAGTTCCTTGAGAAGGAATGGGTAAAGGCTCCGTGGCGACGGGATCGGGAATGTCGTACTCTTCGTAGCGGCCCAGCATCCTCTGGATTCGATTGGACAGCTCATCCCCTTTGTTTGTCTGAGAAAAAAGGAAATGTTATCATCTGTGATGTTACGTGTCATTTATCCAATAAAATCTAACAATATCCCTGACAATTTCTTGAATTAGAAAAGTAAAAACTCATCTCAGTCACCTTCAATTTGCATGATGTGCTGGGGTACGCGGGAGACGCACTTACAGTTATTAAGCTCTGCGAGTGGCAGTGCAAGATCCACTGACCTTTTTTCTGCCTCTCAGGCTGCACACAACCTGCCCTATCTGATTAACTGTGCAGCTCCTCAGACCGTTTGCAGCCTCAGGGGGAAAGTTCAGACACAACACTGGGCTCAGAACACTTTCTTTGCATGTTAAAAAAAAAATCTCATATAAATGATTTTAGCATTATTCTGAAACATGCAGTGTTTTAGAGTCAATCAGAAGATGAAGGGAATGAATAAAGGCTGTAAACTGTTTTGTTATTCCTACATTGAGAAATAATTCAACAACTCTTGTGTTGCGATTCCTCATAAAATGCAAGCAATAAAAGATACTTAAACAAATAACGGTGTGTCTGTAGTGTGTAAGAGAATATGCCCAGTCTGGGCCCCGAGCTGACAAGCTGCTCATTATTATGCAAAGGTTTTTTACTTTGTATGGTTCTCCAAAGAGCGGCACAATCTCGCAGTTGGATTCTTTGGCTTGGCTTGTTTCTTGGTTCCTCTGTTCCCATGCTAGCCGTCGCAGAAGGTGTCTGTCTTCATTGTGTGCACTAAAGAGCAGGAAAAAAAAAACAAAAAAAGACTGAGTGAAAATCAACTTGGCATTTCCGTGAACCACATACCCAATTCAATACTAAGGGTAGAAATGACATTCAGAAGACCATGAGCGCCTCATTGCTTTTGACAAAGCAGAGTTGTGGTTATACTGTACACAGCACCTTCAAGTAGATTTACACATATCCCCCTGAGCCATGGCAAAGCGTCTCATGGTGGAAAACTGTGCCAATCATATCCAAAGACAGGTAATTAGACTGCCAGATGCCATGAGGATTCCCCCTTACACTAAGATCTCTCCCCTCTGGTCCCTAAAGATGACATCCAGCCCATACAGTCATTGCATGTTTGTAAGACAGGACTCGCTCCTGATGTGGCACTAACAACAAAAGCAAAAGCAAAACTATTTTACTCTGTATAATTAACTACTTGGAACAACAACAATCGCCAATACATTTCATTTGTGTGGAATCTAAACTCATAGTAAACCGAGTGTATTGTTGTTGAATCTCCGTTTGGAGCTTGCTGAGGTTATTTTCCCCCTTGAAAAAAAACCCAAACCAACAGATCTTCATCTACAGCAAACCCCAGCAGAATAAATCCATGGAAACAGGGACAGAATTGGGATTAAGCCAAACAGATGAGCACTCACTCATTAATCAAAGTAGAAAGAAATGGCAAATTACTGGCACTGCCCAGTCACAAGTCTAATACCCGAGGGTTTGCCCCTGGTGGCAGGTTCTTGTCTTCAAAACTGATTAGGCACCGTGTAAGAACAACACAAAGTGTAGGGTGTTGCTAATTTGCAGTGTAACTTCTGCCTGTAAGCACAGGATCGAGCTCCAAAAGCCCTGAGCCCACAGAAACAAGAGTTGCAAATAGTTCTAATACTAATTACATATACACAGAAAACTGAAAAGTTAAAAAAAAAAAAAAAAAAAAAAAAAAAAAAAAGGTTTGTAATGACGTTTCCTACCAGTCCCTCTTTTTTTTTTTTTCAAAACTGCACTCAACTTTGAGGATGATCAATGCAATCAGAACATTTCTTTCTTTTTTGTTATCTGTTGAACAATGAGCTCACTCAGACCTGTTACTCTGCTGTTAGCTTTTCATATCAGATAATACTGTCTGTTTGAAGTAGATTTAAAGGTCACATATTGTTTTTGATTGCCTTGTTTGAGATCTTATTTGCCATCCCAGATTTTAGTGTAGCAGTATCACACAAGCAATTCTCAGAAAAACTACAAATACAAAAATTGTTTATTCAGCATACCACTGGAAAAAAAAAGTCTAATAGAGTAAAAACAGATGCTATCTATGTTGTCATTAACCTAGCCGAGGTATCAGTTCCCTTAATGAACTTAAGGTTGTGCAGACAGTCTGGGAAGTGAACTCTACTTATAATACAAGGCAAAATTAAAGAGTTAAAACAGTCTTCTTCTTTTTTTAAATAAAAAAGGGAAGAAGAAGAAGAGAAAGAAAGGAAGAAAGAAAGAAAAATGTTTGCAAGAGGTCAAAGCAAGTACCAGTGAAGCTTGTAAGCACCCTCACTGCCCCCCTTCGAGTTGTAGAACGTTCAATCATTTCAAATAACTGTCTCGTGCCGTCTGTTAGTTTCTGATGCAATATGAATCTTAACGGTAAAAATAAAAACTGTATATATATATATATATATATATATATATATATATATATATATATATATATATATATATATATATATATATATATATATATATACTTTTCACTTGTGACTTGTGTGTACAAATACAGTAAAACTTGACTAAAGTGTGGCGAGAAATCATTAACAAACACATTCGACGTTCAACCAAAGCCAGACCACATTGACTTCGTTAAACTTCAGAACTCAATGAAAGTTTGTGCAGCTACCCGTTTGACGCTTGACATGGCTCGCTGGTTGGTGAACTTTAAAAAACAAACAAACAAAAAACAATTGCACACACTACTTTGGGTGAGACAGTCAATTTAAGATTAGTCAGAAAAAACGACAGCCCCCCCCTTAACCAAGTGGGAACGGAAGGAAAAAAAAACCCACATCAGCCTGTTCTTTCCAGCTGATTCCACCTCCCACTCGGAAGTGATTATCGAACGAGGAGAGGAAGAAAACAACACAAAAATGTCACTTTTTTTAAACGAACTGCAAAGCACCACTATCAAACTCCCAAACGGCAATCTTCCTGCGACTTTCACCGAGTTTCATGCCAATTAACGTCCCTCAACGGACGTCGGCCACAAACATCAAAGCCAGTTTGAGGCGTTCGCTCGCACTGCGGAGCCCAGTAGCAGCGGCTACACTGGCGGCTAGGCTAACCACCGGGCTGCTGCGGATTGCCTTACCTCGGCTGGGCTGCCATGGTGCGCCGCTCTTCGCAGCCACCAAAGTTGGTTGTCATGTCTGTGACAGTCCACGCCGCGGGCTCCACTTTCCACCCCCTCGGAACGGTCACATTGTTGACCGGCGGAGCTGTTTGTGCCGCTTGGAATGGCTGTCACGGCGCCGTTGTTGAATAGTTGTCCGCAGCTCACCACCAGCAGGCGTCCGTGTTTGGGTCGTCCGTCCACTCGCTGGCTGCCTTAGCGGATTGTTCTACTCGGTTCAGCCCATCCGGGGAATCGATCTTAGTTATATATACACACTCAATGCAGCAAAAAGGCACGCGTTAAAGCACACCGCATGCTGTAGCATCGCTGCCACGGATCCAAATGCACGTTGATGGTTAGAAAGATGAGACGTTCCACCTGTGTTGCGTTGCATTTTTCTCGTTTGCGACTTTTACCCCCGCGAGATACATGGTACGGTCATAAAGAGTGTTTTGACCATAAAGTGACTAATGCGGAATGTTTTCCAGTTAGTCAGCTTTTGACACTGCACACACGGCATTTGAATAATTAAATATTGACATGACAAATCAAGACAAAATTCAGATATTCATTACTTAAACAACAACCTCGGACTGTAAATTGAAGCCTCATAGTAGAATCCATTTTTTTCCCTTGAAATTGTCACCGACCTTAATGTATCGTTAGAATAAAAAGCATTTTCCCAAATGAAGTGTATGTTTACAGGTTTTAGTCCTCCTTGCATTTTTAAAACGAACAGTAACAATGCGCGTTGAAAGCTTTTAATACATTAGAAAATGATGGAGAAAGATAAACACATGTTGCGTTTAGAAATATGAAAAAAATAATATATTGTTGTTTTTTTGTTGTTGTTGCGTGTTTTAAATTCAAAATTTAGCGTCACCACATGCATTAAAATCATGGAAGAATATCTTGAAAATATTTCAATCTGTATGTGTATTTTTGTATTTCAAATGACTTTGCTATAGCTACAAGGCGACACGGTAGAAATTGCAGTACGGTGTACATATAAAATAAAGAGCTTGCACAGCAGTGTTTCTCTAGTTTTACGAATTTCACGATTACAACTTCCTGCACAGCTCTTAAAACGTGACCGTGGTACTCGAGATTTGTATAATAACAACCAATAGATGGCAGTGTATGATCTCTTAACACAGAAGTACAGGCGAGATTGCTGGGTGTGCAAAATACATTTTAATTTACAGACATATATTTGGCCCGAATATTATTAGCAGAACCAAACAAACCAAAAACGATGCAGTCCATCCCCAAAGTACAATATGTATGTATGTACGTCATACAGATGCAGGTAAACAATATTGCAGATACACAATATATACATTTTTTGTAGTACCTGACATTCATACACTGTTTATTGAAGTAAAAACTTTTTTTGTTTTTCTTTTATATTGAGGTATAAATATGGTTTGCAACAATCTGTTTCTTTGTTAATTTAGATAATCCCCAATGATTTATCCTATGAACACATACATGAAAGGGGAAATAAAATATGAAAATATTATGATATCTCTGCTCAATTTATTTCAATAATGAAAGACCTGTCACATCAGGGTGCAGATCACTAAAACTGATAAAGACAACAGTGTGCTATTTACTCTGAAAAAAAAAATATCATACTGAATGAATATCAGAAAGATAGAATTTGTCTAAGCTTGGTTAGATTAATGAGGCAAATAAGTCTAACATTGTGGTGCACATCTGATTCTAATACACAAAACTTTGCCTGTGGAATCCTGTGGATTTCCATCTAAAAACAGGAGAAGAAAACTAAAACGGAAACTGTAAAAAAAAAAAATTATAAAAAATAAAAAATGAAACACTAACATTACACTTAACAAATTAATTAAAACTATTAATTTGTATACGAGAACTATTCAACAGTAAAAAACTAGATGGATACATGGATACATTTGTTTTTATTACACATACCACATTTTCTATAGTATTCTGAACTTCTGAAGTATCAGCACTTGTCCGCTATACCAAAAAACGATTCATTCATTAATTACACATTTAAAAACAATACCCTCACAATACACATGCAGGCTCTGAAAAAAAAAAATCCAACACTACGATGTTATTTCCCAACTGCCGAGCTGGGCTGATTTCTCTGCCAGAAGGTGACCAAGTGTGGAGGACATCTGAGAAGATTGTCGCCCAGGACGTTTTCCCTGGTGGTGACTTGCAAGCAGAATGATGCCCCTGCATCCCCTGTACTCAGGTGCTCTTTCACGTCGTAGCGAAGGCCGCAGCCGTCCGCGATTGTGCAGGGGCTGCTGTGTGGCTGCAGAGTGCTGACGGTCGGAGCCGTGCTCCTGACCTCCAGCATGCTGTGCCTGACTGTGGCTACGTCCACTGGCACCACCACATAGGCTCGGTGTAGGCTCTCCCCGACGGTGCATATTAGCTCAGTGGACCAACAATATTCCCCCAAGGCCCCTGGTAATAATTAAAGTATTGCATGAGAAATGTGTCTCAGGGTGTCAAGATCAATAGAGCAAGAAAATGCCCTTTTTTTTTTTTTTTAAAGAAGTTTTGTAAGGCTGGACAAAGACAGCTAAGGACTTTGCAGCATTTAGGAGATTATAAACTGCCATCCAGTGGCTCCTTACCTTCTGTGGAATCTTTCAGCCGGATGTTGCGATTGTCCTGAAGTTGCAGTTTGTTGACATATGTCATCCCCGTACATTCAAGCAAACACTCTGTCAGCTGCATCGCCACGTTGGGAACCTGCCTGAGCAGCGTGTCTGGCTGTGAACACTTGATCTCTCCGGCGGCCAGCAGCAGCGGGGACATCAAGCCAAAAGACAGCAGCACCGTGAAATACCTGGACATTTTGTTCCTTATCCTCCCAAATTGAAGAGACAGCGTTGGGGGATTAGGCTGGTCAGGATCCTGGTGCCTTCCAATGGAAGCACTTCTTTTCAGTCCAACATCAACGCCTTGCTCCAAAAAAATAAGGGGATTAAAAATTTTGGATTCCACTTGCTCTCCTCCTCGCATGTGTGTGTGGCTGTCTGGAGCAGAGTGCCAATATTTCCCTCTGCACTTTTTTTCCTCCCTCTCTTCTCATCGCAATACTCTGATGGAATAAAATCTAATATGACCAGAGTGAGGCACTGACGTTCAAAAGATAAATAAAAATAGAAAGAAAGAAAGCAATTTGGTTTAAAATCAGCTTTATTAATATCACTCTGGGAATGAAAACAGTACATTTGGTTACAAGCAAAGTCACAAGCGCATCAATGCACAAGACAGCTGATCTAAATTAAGCTTACACGGTGATATAGTACAATGAGAAGTTAGCTTGTGGAGAATAAATGTGAAAAAAGTGAGGTAATTTTGTTGGGATTTCAGTTTAAAAACAGACATGTGAGATGGTTATACAAAATAATGAATAATAAGAAAGTGCATAAAAAACAACAATTGCAAATGCAAATGACATGAACGCTCTTGAGTTTGCCAATAAGCCCTAGAAGAACATGGATGATAGTCACTCCCAACAAAAAGTGTGACCACATTTACTTGCAAGGAGTTAAACTGAAAACGTCCCCCTCCTACAACAATTGCTCTCAATATATATTAAAAAAAAATCAAATAAAATACATCACCCACAACCCAACCCCACTTTCATAAGAGCTGTTTGTATGCGTTTGCACAGAGACAGCGTATTTGGCTCCGACACAGTTTCACATTTTTCTGGGGAACACTGAGTACGAGCTTTAAATAGTACGGTGTTCTGATTTATTTAAAGAAAACAGGTATCAGCTTCACTTCATCTTCTTTCAAAGTCAGTGCAAAACCAATGCTTGCACTACAATCACACACTTATAACTATAAAAGTGATAACTGGAACATCAATAACTGGTCAGTCAACCAATCACCAGCTGCTTTCTTTTTTTTTATTGAAGGGAGTCAACTTGCTCAACTGCAGAAACCATTCTTTCTCATTCCACAAAGAAAAAAAAACTTGAGTTCTGCAAAAAAAAAAAAAAAAAAGTCTCACAACAATAACATCAAGAGGTTCCAACACTAAAAAGGAAGCATAGTTACCAAAGGCAGAAAAATAAAATAGTTAGTTGCATAGTTTCATATACGGTATAATGTGATTGTTTTGTGTGAAGTCCAGGCGGCTCACACGCGTCACGTGCCAGATGGGCGATGCCTCACTGTTGACCGCCGCCGCTGTGGGCGCAGCCGCAGCTGCCGGGCAGCTGCACAGACGAAATGACAACAGAGTTGAGCTCGTCCATGTAGACGACAGGCAGCGCGGTGCCGGCGGAGGGCTGGCAACACGGCACCGGCTCCTGGAGGGGGACAGAGACAAGAAGGCTGAGCAATGACTCACATTCATGAGGCCGAAATGAAAGACTGGCTCGGTTGATTAATTCGCTTTCTAAAATGAACACACAAAACGCGGTCCTGGAGAGGCCCCACTTTGGGGAGTGCCTTGGCTGGTACTCTGTGCAAAATGTTAGTGTTGGCAGAGGGAGGAAACTGTCTTATCTCCAAGCAGCTGTCTCACTCCGAGAGCAAAGCTGAGCAAAATATACAACAGGATGCTGGTATAACTCCAGCCTAGTGGAGGTTTTTTTGGGACAAAGATGAATTTGGTGAATTCCTCAAAATCTTTTTTTTTTCTTTCTTTAATTTATATCAAACGCAGTGCTTTTGCAGACCTTCAAGCATTTGTTTCAGATAACTTTACTTGTTACATCAAGAGAAGTCAGCTGTAAAATTGTTCCCCTTGTCCTTCTTAACATGTGCAAAATGAGCTGAAAATATCATTACATCCTTGCAATCGGACCAATACTGGGTGTCTCAGAGCAGCAATACCTGGGAGTCAGTGGCGTGCTCCCCGGTGTGGGAGGTGAGACACTGGACAGGGTTTCCTTCAGGGTTGCAGAGTGCACACTGGACAACGGTGATGCTCTCCGGATGGATCACCCAGCCGTCCCATCCCAGATCTGGTGGACAAAACAACAAGTTTTACTTATTTATTCATTCATTTATTTTCAACGAGCGCCATCAAAACTGTGCTAGGGTTTTTTTCAGGTGACGTGCCTGTCATGAGGATCTCGTGAGCCGTGGAGCAGCACTTCATGCTGGTTCCGGTGTCGCCGTAAGCAGGCTGGGGCTGGGCTGCAACTGGGAGGTGAAGAAACAGGCAGAGCTCAACAGCCGGGCGGAGGAGATCAGCGAGCAGACGGCGGATCGGGCTGAATTTCTGGCGCCGCTAACCTGCAGCATCCTTGATGACGTGAGCCATCCTGCTGTAGACGCTCCTCCACTGCTTCCGGGCGGCGTGGACGCTGGCGGCGGGCGGCCGTGGCTCAGCCTGCAGGTTGAGGGAGCGCAGGAGGGCCCTACTGATGGACTGCAGAGAGGCCCCGTGGCACCTGCATTTCAAAACACTTCAGTTATCTAACAAGGTCAACGGTTATGAACGCATCACTGAGGAAACCAGCAGATTCAACAAATGCCTTTCTCGGGATGCCCTCCAGAAATTCAGGGCAGACTTGCCCAGACAGACCAATCATTAACTATTAGTAGCAATCAGGGAACACATATGACTTGTGTGATGAGGGCTTAGCACGCAACGACGAGATGATCAAATCTGTCTTTAGTGAAATCTTATCATCTCTGCGGGAGAGATTCCATTCTCCTTTTTTTTTTAGAAAACAAAAATCAAACAGTTTTAGATTTGCAATAGCACCTGTAGAAAATGTTTAGCTTTGATACTGACCTGTGGTAGAGGACAGGTGAACTTGTAGAGGCAGAGGGTTCCTCCCTGGCCGGTTGCACGACAAATGCAAACACCACCGAGGAGCCCACGAGCATCATCATGACGACGAGCGTGAAGGACATGGCGCAAAAAAGTCGGGGCGATTGATCTTGCAGATTCGGACTTGCGCGAGGCGGATGGACGCTGCGGTACGTTCACCTCAGGCTGACGCGACAGGCGGTATTATTGGCCAGGGCCTGGGAACCTGGGTTTTTATCTTCCCGTACCCCCCAGCTTGGCCTTGAGATACTTAACATTGTTGTCTTGTCCCCTGTGAACGAGCACAAGGAGGATGATCTGGCAGGGGAAGAACTTCGAAAGAGGGCAGAGTGAAAGACACGGGATGCAGAGCCAGCGATGGCTCACACATGGCTGTACACAGGAGTAGTGAAGTTATTCCGGAAATTTGCCCGCAACACAGATTCCGTTGGGCTTCACTGATGGTCAAAAGCCTCCCATGTCTCCCAGTGTGCTCACCGCCTGACACAAACTTTCATTTTATGGCTGGTTAAAAACAACACTGCCAGTTCGTAGTCAAGTTAAACCGTGTACTTGCACAACTGAACTGATGGAAATCAGCCCTCTATGATGTCACAAAGGGCCCCGGTAGTCCGGTCATTCTAATGTCAGTAATGTTTCTGTCAGGACTCATTAAATTATGTATTTGTCGTGGTTTCGGAAATATTGGATTGTATTATATAACTGTCCCATTTCACATCTTGCACTCGTCCCTTTGTAAAACAAAAAATGTGGATGACTAAATCGATGACAGAGGTGTTGGTTTCTCGAAGGACGGAATGTGCTGGAGCTTTTTTTTTTTTGTTAAATCAAGCTTTGCCTCTCTTCCCCCCATTAATGGCCAGACACAGTCACCTCGGTTTTGTGAAAGAGCCGAAGCTTTGCTCCACCTGTGTTCAGTTACAAAGAGTGAAGTGTTCGCAAAGCCCCGTCTGTCACAGCCTGTTGCATCTTTCGCCAAAGTTCACTCTGACTTTGTTGGTATTTTGGATTCTTTCAGTGAAAAATATTTGGCAGCGCTGCATATGTTTCATTGGCGTGACCCTTGTCTTCCACTTACTCTTGCAGAGGAAAATATAAATAATCTAGTATTATGACAAGCAGATTAATGCTCATACAAAAAGCTGAAATCAAGGCTGAGACCACAAAAAGCAAAAACCTCGACAGAAATTTTAATGTGCATCCATTTCTACAGCTGTTATTCATCTATTTGTTCAGGAGTCATATTTATGAGGTGCTTAAGAATCTTTATTGCAGTAATTTGTCAAATAAATTTGCAGCAAAAGGTTCTTGGTTTGGATCCACAATATTATTTGTACAAAGAATTTCATGTTTCAGCTTTCGTGTTCAGACTGCTCAGCATTGGAAATGCAAACAGCTCACTCATTTTCTTTTTTTTTTTGCTTTTCTTGCGTTGAGATGAAAAACCGCGACGGGCGGATGCGGAGGACGCAGAGGAAAGACAAGGAGCTGATTGGTCCTGCAGGTGGAACATGCTAGGAATGGAAACGTCTTGTCCTCAGATGCCTCCAGATCATCTAAGGTTCGTCCAGGGTCAGAGCCAAACTTTATCGGAACAAAAAAAGACAGTGTGTAAACTTAATCTGAAACAGCTACAAGCGCCGGGAAAGAAGTGTGAGTACAACAAAAGTCTGCACGCACGTTGGCCCCATTTGTCATAACCAAACTTCCCCGTGTTAACTTAAATGCTCAGAGAACAGCAAACAATAATTCACTGCTCGACGCCACAGGGGCTGCAGGCTGCAACAAGACCTGTTCAAGTTCAAGTCCCAACTTTCATTTAAAAACAAACAAAAAAAACAAAAAACAGCAACAACTGAAAGTTGGCAGCACACAATTGGCTTACAACCACACATCCAATTCAGGCAAGCTCTGCATTACACTCTTGTGTCAACAGGCATTTGAACTCCTAACCCACAACACACCAAACACGCCTTCCGCCCTCATAACAGGAACTTCCTTATCGTTAGCCGTTAGCCTAATAGCATAGTTGCCTAAGTCACATTTGAGCGTTTTCGGAAAACAAGAAAAAACAAATTTTTTAGCAAGTGTGGCATGTGCAATGCGCACAGACACTCTCTCTCTCTCTCTCTCTCTCTCTCTCTCTCTCTCTCACACACACACACACACACACACACACACACACACACACACACACACACACACACACACACACAACTGGGGTCAATTTGGTTCACAAAGAGCCTTTATGCAGAGATGAATGAATTTGGAGGACGACTTTTTTTTTTCCACTTTTCAACACAGCTTATAACACCGATTTATCTAAAATGTAGCTAAAGAAAACTCCCTGGAAATCACTCGAGAGAAAAAATTCTCTCAATAAGTTGTTAAGCTTGTCTGCAAAGGACAAAAAATGAAAAGAAAACTGCTATAATGTGATGCAATACAGTCGCGAGATGCATGTTTCAAACCATACGGCTGCAAATTATTTGTGCACACACAGACTGCTTCTGTGTCTACAGGCTCGTCACTAATCCTACACTGAGGTAATATTGCGGGGACGGACAAACATCTCGTGGACCTCGTTTCAAAAGATGCGTCGCTGCCCTTTAGTGAGAGCACTCATCCGTTTATTGAGTGTGGATGGCAGCCGTGAGTGCGGTTTAATCCCATAATCCACTCTCATCTTGTTTTGTTTCGGTGATCAGAGACACCCGGAGCTGCAACTGCAACCAGCCACAGTGTGTGTGCAGAAGGGACGCCTCATCATCACGTTACATCGACGGCCGCAACAGGTTGTGGGAGGTTTCCACGAAAAGAAAAGAAAAGAAAAGATAAAGAGGCGTTTTGTGATGAGAGACTGGTGAGGTTGGCCGGTAAGTTGGTTTTTCCTTGTGTGAAGGTATGAATGTTATTCATTATTGTTTGCAACAATGAATAAGTTGCAGGATTTATGTTTATGTTTCATTTCCACATTCTGTTCAATTCTATGTGGAATCACCGGATCAACTTTTCAGTTTAAAAAAAAAAAAAAAAAGTTTGAACCGCTGTATTATTGGCAGGTGGCAATACAAGGTCAGATATGGCAGATTCTTACATGAAAGCATCTTGTATTTTGCCAGTGAGAAGAGCAAAGGGTCATGGGATGCGGCCTGGGAAAGTCCAAACTGCAGCTGAGCAAACGTGACAAAGGTGTGGGAATGAAAGGGAAAAGTCAAATGATGTTGCCTGAAAATTCCTCTGCATCCTAAAAGCTCCCTCTTATTTCCTTTATGATTTGTCATTTGCAGTGAGCATCTCAGTCCCAGGTAAAAACACAATTTCTAGCCTTGCTGACTGCATTGAAAAGTTTTAATGAGGAATTTTTTTCATCATTTTAACCTTTGCCATCCTGCCTTTGAATGCATCGTGTAAAGCTGCCACTGGTGAGTTCTCTGACTAACTAAACATAGCACGACACCCTGAATGAATAAAGTTATTGCTGTGGTGTATAATAACTGTTGCCACATGCTTTTCTTACCAGCGATCAGAGCAGCTCTGCTGATCCAGCGCTGGTACCGTCAGTACGTGGCTCGGCTGGAGATGAGACGCAGGTGCACGTGGAACATTTTTCAGTCTATTGAATACGCAGGAGAGCAGGACCAGATCAAGGTGAGGCCACGCTCCTGTGGAATCTGTGAGGAGAGTTTTTGCACCACATTGTTCGGTTTCTTCCTGACCCTTTAAAAAAAAAAAAATCCCGATAGATTTAGTTAGCCCTGTGTTTACAGCCAATAACTGTTTTAACTCGCTGTTAAAGCTTTGTTGTCTCTTACAAATGTTTGAAAGTGGACAAAACAAGCTGGGGGAGGTATCAGTCAGTGTCCTTTGCAACATCACATGGGGTTGCATTCTCAAAATGGGTGTTTTTAAGCACACACTCCATCATTTGCACTCTCTGTTTAGTGTTGTGGGTTCATTCACATCATCAAACACAGAATCAAAAAAAGAGCAAAATAGGTTTTTTTCTTTTAAAATAATTGTTTTTTCTCTTTTTTTCTGCAGCTCTACAACTTCTTTGGCTTCTTGATGGACCACTTCACTCCAGCCAGCAGCGAAAGTAAGATGACTCCTCTGTGACCCTCTGCTTAAATCCCAGTTTTGCGTTAAAGGAAAATTTATTTCCCTTTTTTCGACGTAGGGAACCTCATCTCTCACATCTTCCGCAAGAACGAAATATGTGGCGATGCAGACTGGGAGAGGTACTTCTGCTACGAGAGCGTGGAGGTGCTGGCCAGCTACGCCGGCCCTCGTCTGAGCTTCCCCATGACTTTCTGCGGCGTGTCCAGGCTGGTGGAGGCCTTCAAGCACAAACAAGTGAGTGCACACACTCACGAGGCCAGAGCAGGACAGCAAAAAGCGTTTACTTTTTTTTTTTTTTGCTTGCCTTCCGCTTCGCTCAGACGTGCACCACTGTTTTTTTTTGTTCCTCCCCAGTAGCAGCTCCACGCTCGGTACGTTCTGCAGCTCCTTGGAGAAACATGGAGACTCCTGAGAACCCTGCCCAACATCAATCAGGTCTCAGCCTGCCACACTAAGGAGATTACCATATGTGGTACGGGTTCAAGTATCTCGGGGTCTTGGGAACAACTTGTGGTCCCGCCAGATTAGCTGGAGACGGGCCAGGGAAGTCTGGGTGTCTCTGCTGAGACTGTTCCTCCCCGGCAGAAGATGGATGGATATAGATTTTTCTAATCCTATATTTTTGTGTGAATAGAGAGGTTTTCTATCCCTTTAGAAAAAACAACAAATATAGAAAAATGCCAATATCGTATTAATACAGTACCACGGCCTAAAGACCATCATAATATCCTATCTGTGATACCATCAGAGAGAAATGACATTGTTACGGTTCAAATCTTATCTTCCTCAAACACTGCCACAACCACCAACTGCTTGTTTTTTACCCTCCACAGGAGATTTACACGGACACCTTGAGGACCTGCTACTTATATTCTACAAGGTATTAGGAACGTAATCCGTCTGCGTATCGTAAGTTGCTGAAGTTCAACTATTAATCGGCCAACCCAACCCAAACCCCAGAACGGCTTTCCATCCTCTGAGAAGCCGTATGTCTTCAACGGAGACTTTGTGGACCGGGGCAAGAACTCCTTGGAGATTCTGCTCATCCTGTTTGGCTTCCTGCTGGTGTATCCCAACCACGTCCACCTAAATAGGGGGAACCACGAGGACCACATTGTCAACCTGAGGTATGACCGATCGATGAGGCCCAGGATCACGCATTGTTTTGTGTGGGTTAAAAATAAAGTGTTGTCAATATTAATCGAATTGCTAATGATGCTGTTTCTCCAGATATGGTTTCACCAAAGAAGTTCTGGCAAAATACAGGGTGGGTGTGTCACTGAAACCCACCATTGCGCCATTGTGTGACATGCTTGTGTTTGTGTGCCACCTTGTGTGAGTCACTGTGAGCTTTTCCGCGGGGTGCAGGTGCATGGCAAAAAGATTCTGAAGCTTCTGCAGAAGATATTCAGCTGGTTGCCCCTGGCGACAGTCATCGACCACAAGGTGCTAATCGTGCACGGAGGGATCTCCGACACGACGGACCTCTGCACCATAGCCAGAGTGGACAGACACAAAGTAAGACGGCCTGTTAGTGTTGGCTCTTCTCTTCGTCTTCAATCATTCATTTAATCCTCTTCTTTGGATACACGCAGTATGTGTCAACGCTGAGGCCGCACCATACAACCAGCGGAGGAGAAAATCAGGCCCCGCCCAACGCGACGGAGGCCTCCGGACCAGGCCAAGGCCGACGCCGGGTGCGTTCTCTGACCGACAAAAGCTCCGCCTTGGCTTTCAAGCACCACTTCCCGCGCCGCTCACTCCACAGCCAGGCCACCGGCAGCCAGCAGCCCAACTGGTCTGTGGAGGAGGAGCTGAAGAGGAGGCGGAGACTGGCTGGATTTGACCAATCCTATGGAGAGCTGGCCAAGTCCGACTCTGACTCTGAGCCAGAGTCGGGGGAAACCGCCAAGACGGACGACCAAGAGTGGAAACAAGTATGTCAGACAGTCGAGTGTGACTGAAAATATTTCTTTGGATAGGATTTTCAAAGTCACTCTACCAATATTTACAATATTTCTTTCCCGTTTATACCTTTCTAAACATGTGCCAAAGTTCAAGTGATGCTTATCAGCTATAACAGAGAGCGCTCATTGATTTAGCAGGAAACAGAGTGTTAAATATACATTCCGTTGATTTTTTTTTCTGGATATATTAATCAAACAAGGGAACTTTAAAAGGTTTTGCAGTGTAGACGTGTAACTTCGTGTGTCACCCAGATCGTGGACGTACTGTGGAGCGACCCCATGCCCCAGAATGGCTGCGTCCCCAACGAGGTGCGAGGCGGCGGCTGCTACTGGGGACCAGACGTCACGGAGGAGGTGCTGGCCAGACACGGCCTGCAGCTCCTCATCCGCTCGCACGAGTGCAAACAGGAGGGCTACGAGTTTTGCCACAACCGCATGGTAAGCCTGGCGAGGGCCGTTTGGCTGAGAGAATACAGGGAAGATGCTGAGCCGTGGGCAATGTTTTTTTTGTTTGATGTTTTCAGGTGCTGACCATATTTTCAGCCTCCAACTACTACGAGGTTGGCAGCAACAGAGGCGCCTACATCAGGATGGGCCACGACCTGGTGCCGCACTTTGTTCAGTATCGAGCCAGCAAGACGAGCCGAGAGCTCACGCTGAGGCAAAGGTACGCAAGGGGTCCCGAGGCGAGGCCGAAGGAACCGGCCGTGCACGCCGCGAGCTGCAGCCAGGTTTTCTCACCAAAACTTTCCCCGTCATCAGCATCGGCTGGACAGAGAGATCAGCTCTGCGGGCTCTGAGGGAGCAGATGTTTGTGCACCGGTCTGACCTCATCTCCGCCTTCCGGGAGTTTGACCTCAACGACACAGGTATAACCAGTGTTGGCGAGCAATCTATTACAAAGTAATCCACTTCTGTAATTAAACTACTTTTTTAGTAACAGTAATGTAATGGGATTATTGTGGCAAAAAAAAAAAAGTTCATTCCAAAGCACTGTATCACTGTAACTTTATCTTTTTCTTTTTTTTAACTAATTAGTAATTGATTACTTTACTTACAAAGAAATTTAAAAAAGTAATTAGATTACTTTTTGAGGAGTAATCAGTAGTTGGATTACTTTTATGGAGTAATCCCAACAACTATGGGTATAAAACACACACACACACACACACACACACAAGAAGCTAGATCTCACTGTGTGGTAGCGTTCTGACTTGATTGATTCCTACACTGCAGGTATGATCTCGCTGAAGGACTGGGCCAGTGCCACCGAGAGAGCACTGAACCTGGGGCTGCCCTGGAGGGTGCTGCGCCCCCAGCTGGTGGGCGACACCCAGCAGGGCATGGTGGACTACCAGCAGTGGATGAGGGAGTTCTCCATCAGCGAGGCCAGACCAGAGGTCAGCCGCCGTGGGTCTTTTTCCGCGACGGTGGCGAGACCCCAAACGTCAGAGTGTCCCTTTTTTTCCTACCAGCAGGGGTCAGACGACAGCATCCTGGAGACCATGTACAGGAACCACTCCAACCTGGAGACCATCTTCCGAATCATCGATACGGACCACTCTGGTGAGTGAGCGGGCCTGCCAGGTCGGGAATGTGTTCTGACCACAGGTCACAACCACCTCATGAGAGTGTTAAAAACCGTTTGGTGATATTTGAGAGGTTTTCGAAGTTTAGGTGTTTCCATGACCAGTTTTTTTTAATTGCAATATTTAGGGGTTATTGCAATTCTAGGGGTAATGGAAACGCATCTTATGTCACAATACAGTCCATTTATTTTCAGAGGATCAGTATTTACCTGCCTTTCTCCATCAAGGGTCAATCTCCTACGAGGAGTTTCGTCAGACCTGGAAGCTCCTCAGCTCCCACCTCAAGATGGACATCAGCGACAAGGCCATAGCAGACCTGGCGTCCAGCATCGACTTCAACAAGGACGGCAGTATCGACATCAACGAGTTCATGGAGGCTTTCCGGCTGGCTGACCTCTCGGCCCGCGGCTGAGCGGAACCAAGATTTTTTATTTTCCTCCTCAACCGATCAAGTGTCAATTCAATTTTCAACCAGTTTATTTTGCTAATTTCCAACAAATTATTTTAAGATGTTTTCATTTAAAGCGTTCCTCAAAAAAATCTGTTCTTGTATGTATAAAATCTTGAAAGTCGGATAATGTTTCACTTGCCTTTCATTTAAGTGTAGAGTTTACATTTTGGGTAAAGTGGTTACATTTACAATTACAAGGAGTAAACAAAGTCAATAACTAACACAGCAGAAACTCTATGAAGCACCTCA
Source organism: Thamnaconus septentrionalis (assembly GCA_009823395.1). Lineage (NCBI taxonomy): Eukaryota > Metazoa > Chordata > Actinopteri > Tetraodontiformes > Monacanthidae > Thamnaconus > Thamnaconus septentrionalis. Next base: position 9,326,043 of record CM020518.1, read on the forward strand.
AGATGCCTTGTGGGAAATGTAGTTACTATCTGAAATTCAATGTCGATTAAACCTTGTGAAAGCCTATTTTGGTCATTACGCAGCCTGATTGGGTTAGACTGAAGGGTCCTCGGTTCGTCTGCCTTTCAAAAGGACACCGCGCCGTTACTCTGCCTCCCACCTGTGCAATGGAACAAAAGGACCTATTGAGAGATTTGCGGCTGTGCGAGAGGGGGGACGTAATCTGCGACAGCCGCTTAATCAGTTCAACTGCCAGTCAGTCTTTCGCCCCGGCAGGAATGAGAATCCAGGACATGAATCCTATCAACTCAAGCCCTACTTTGATGAGAGATGGAAAAGGGCTTTTACTAGTGTAAACACAAGAGACTGGCTAATGCCACGTGAGTCACGGACGACGACGACGATTCACCTGTAACCTCCAACAGGGTGGATGTCATGTCTGTTGACAATTTAAATGAAATTTATTTCATATTGTATCAAGGCCAGCATAAAAAAAAAAAGAAATACAAAGGTGTATGTACAATGTTCATGATCACAACAAAAACACTCTCAAAGCCATGTGTTGTAGGCACAGCCTTGCACTTGTCACCTGATCTGACACACAAGAAGCCAGCTTATCATCACAAAGTCTCTCCGACGATATTTATCAGTCCGGACAGTGCGGCTTACTCAGCCATCGTTTGATCGGTTTAGACGGAGCCGCAACTAAACCCGTCGACGTGCGAATAGAGGAAGTGAGAAGTCTAAAGTTGAGTTGCATTTATCTATTGACCTGCCTCGGAGAGGGCGGCGGGGGGGGTGTTCAAACACCAAGACAAACGTAATCTTTCCGGGATGAACTCAGCTCAGGATGCCTCCTCGCAGGTGCCCGCTGTCGCCGAGGCCGTGCTCGATGAGCTTGATGTCTTCCAGGTCATCTTTGATGACGCTGATGAGGTGACTTAAACCCTCCTGCTGCTGCTTCAAGTGCTGAAAGCAAAGATGTGCAGAACAGGGCAGCGCTCCGGTCAGTTCGGCAGATCATCGTCATGCAATCATACAATCCAAAGATGCCTCACTTGTTTGATTTCTCGGAGCAGGTCTGCGTCCACGCTGTAGCGCTCCTCTGATCTCACGGCGCCAAAGTGATTCTGCATCCGAATCTGAGACATCAGTTCGTTCAAGCGACCCTGGAGGGACAGACGACAGACATTTTGGAACCATGTTGATCCCCACTGATGAATCTCCACACTGACTGTTATTATTTGAAGCCATTAGCTGGGTTTTATCAAATAAAAACAACCTCACACTTTGTCTGACTTTGAAGCCATAAATTTAAAAAAAAATTAATGTGCTAAAGCCCATTAGACCCTCATTTGAAAATGTGTTCGCTCTCAGCCAACAAGGGAAATGAAGGCAGAATTCATACTGCAGCAGTCAGACGAACTTCACCTTGAACTGGGTGGGTGCATTGAGTTCAGACTGAATGGTGTCCAGCTGCACGCGGAGATGTTCCTCATCCACTTGGATAGCGTAGCCACTTTTCCTGTGAATCTCCTGTTTGATCAGCACCTGGTCGTGGCAAAAGAATGAGGAGTGAAAATAGGAAGCGTGGACGTGCAGGAGAGCGTCTACATCACATGTTCACTTTGATACAAGAGACGGAAAAAAACAAAACATTGAAGGCCATGATTATAAGAAAAAAATCAAATACCTGCAGCACCCTGTGAGAAAGATCCATCAGCTTCCTCTTGTACTGGGCAATCTTTGCCACAGTGGTCGCCTGGTTTTTCTGCAGCTCACTGATGTCACTGGAGATGATCTAGTTGAGGAGCACATTATAGAAAAGCAAAACTGTCAACATGAGACATTTCCAAACATCGCTTTTTCTAAATTTGTTTCATCCATTACTCAACGAGGCAAGACTTGACATGTTGCATCACATGTTAATTTTAAGTGTCTTGAAAATGCAACATCAAGTTGTAGTTCCTTCAAGTGAACGTCCTGACTTCAACCTCACAAAATGGGCCAATAAACAGCCCATGATAATGTTAGGCAAAGCAAAGGGATCTTTCCCTCTCGTCAATAATTTAACATGAGATATGAACTCAATAATATAAACCATGATATTGACCGTGCACTTGTGGCCATATCTGGAACAATAATTTCAACTGTAAATTCTCGGCTGCTGGCAGCAGGTGTGAGTCGGACACCTGCACACTCCGTCCTTGACACTGCACAATCCCTTTGGTGCTAATCAGAAGCCACGATGCTCGGGTCCACTTCAATTTCTGTTGTTGTTGTTTTTTTTTTGCCTCCCCCATACACTCCCCTGCTCCATTTACAGAACGGCAAACGCACTCACATCCACTCTTGTCTGGTGCTGTTTGGTCATCTGCTCCTGGATTTGGAGCCTGCAAAGGAGCTCTTTGAAACCCACCATGGGCACTGGGATTAATCTGGAGGAGAAGCAGGTTTTTGATGATTTTTCAATGATCAAACTTTGGAATGACAACCCCACCAAAACGCAGGACATTGGAGACAGATTTGGGAAAACAACAATGCCACTATCAGTGGCCCTCTATTATTTCCGAGTGCTGAACATTTGTAATTGTGTTTATTATGACAAGAAAGTTCCAAAAAAAAACCCCAACAAACTGAAAAAGTTGAGGAGTTGAGTCTCTTATAACTGCTCTTGCATATACAACATTGTTCATCAGCGCAAAGCATCTCACCTCTCTGGCTCAGGGTTGTCCACCTTGGCCTGCTCCCAAATGATCGGGTCCACCCCTGTGGACACATCAACCTTAGCTGCCATTTCCACCAATGCAACTGTGAAATTCTAACGTGCACGTAAAGTCACTCACCCGCAGGCGCGTTCTGCAGCAGCTGCTTGAGCTGCGCCGGCGACAGCTCTGTGCGAGTGACGGACATGAGCACGCTGAGCTGCGCAAGCTGCGTCTTGACGTTGTTCTGCTCCAGAAAAGAGGAGAGGGTGGTGGCGGGGATGCGCTTGGAGGTGCCGTTAGGGGAGCGCTCCACCAAGTAAATGATGACCTCCGTCCTAGAGAGAGACAGTGACACGTGGCTGTGACAGAGGCCAGAGCTGAAACATTCCACGTACATGTCAAAGAGCCTCACTGGTCGTTGGGCAGGGCTTTAACGCCGTCGACGTTGACAGTGAGGGTCTGGTTGCTCCCGAGGATCTTGTGGAGTGACTCCACCAGCTGCTGCTGCTGCGCTCGCACGTCAGCTTCCTTTTTGTTGATGACCAGGACCACCAAACCATCTTCATCCTTGCTCACTGGAACGCAGCTGTAGCCCACCGCCTTGGACGGGGGAGGGGAGGGCGAGGGGATTCCCATTAGGGCCATATTGACAGTGAAACAAACCACAAGACGCCGACAGCTGTGTCGAGGCACCTGGTCTCACCTTGAACCTGCAGAACGGGTTCTCCTGAGTGAAGTCGACAGGCGGGTTGTTGTTAGCGAAGTAGCCCTTGCCGGTTCCCCAGTAGGCCTGCAGCTGGTTCCATTTGGCCAGGATGGAGTCGCGCTCATCTCCGAGCAAGGTGGGCGCTGACAGAGCGGTGACCTGCTGGTACAGCTGGGTGGGCTGAGGCTGACCCGGCTGCAGCGCCTGCTGGCCGAATAGACCCCCTGCGGAGGATGAGCAGATAAATAAGGTTAGACTGCATCTTGTTAAAAACACCTACATTTGTTGAGAGAGAATTTGTGTTTGATTTGAGAATTTGTTTCAGCGATGACAATGAATAAATGCAAAAATTTTAATTGAAAAAAAAAAAAAAAAAGGCAAATGATGACTCATCTTTAGGTCACAAAATACATTTATGATTTTGTGGTGAATGACTGAAAATAAACTTAAACCAACTTGTGTGTTTCATAAGTTTCTGTGCTCTCACCTTGTTGCTGCTGAGTTGGCTGGATATTAAAACCTCCAAACCCACTCAGGCCAGTTGTTCCTAATCCAGTTCCAAATCCTGTTGTCCCAGAGGTGGTCCCAGTGCCGAGTCCAGAAGAGAATCCAAAGCCTTTGTTCTGTGTGTTTCCAAACAGGCTCCCTTTAAAAAAAAAAAAAAAAAAAAAAAGAGCAACAAAAGAATGATAAATTAAATACTGGATTAATTAAAACCGGAGTTATGAGAAGGCCCTCGATGCATGCGCAGGTAGAGAGGGGGAGCCACCTTGTGGCAACAGTACGCAACTGCAGAGCTTCTTCTGTTCTTGAAATACTAGAACAAACAAACTGCATATTTCCTTCATTGTCTGCAAATGAGGCAAAGGTCTATATTTAAGTTATTAAATTGGAGTAAGCCCTGAAAGTCACCTGCGGCGTTGCTGGGAGTGGCAAAGCTGAAAGTAGATCCAGCTGCAGGAGCAGTTGTTGTAGTCGCTCCAAAGCCTCCAAATGAGCCTGTAAAAAATAAATAAATAAATAAATAAAAATTGATGAAAACACAGACGGTAATTAGAGTGACAGAAAAGAATATGATCAAGACAAATTAAAACATCTAATCATCATAATTTGGATGAGAAAAGAATCATAAGTAATGATTTTTAAAAGGAAGCTACGACATTTCCTCCCAGTGGTTGACGACTAGACATGGTGTGATTTCATCCATTCGTGCAAATGTGAACAGAATGATACAACATTTCAAGACAGAGGAACATGTGAGATGAAAAAATAAAATCAAAGCACCAAGCAGGCATGAAAATGGAGAAAGAAAATCTTTACGAGACGCAGACTGTACTGATTGATCAATCACAAGGGTCATCTACCTGTGCTAGCCAGGCTATTACCAAAATTGAAAACTGTGCCAGTGGTAGTTGCTGTACCAAAGCACCCCACATTAAAGCTGACTGCTGCTGGGTTGGCATTTAGACCAAACCCCCCAAAACTAAACCCACCAGCCGCGGCGTTTCCAGCTCCCAGCCCCCCAAATCCTGCATCCAGCGGAGGCAGGCGTGTGAAGGAAGAAACGACACGGATGGGTTAAACAGAGCCTCGCATGAACTTTAAGTTGCTAGAAAAACTTTGAACTTTGAAATACTTAATGTATTGTGAGAGAAGGAGAGCTGCATGATTTGTACAAGGCATCTTACCAGTATTGGTGGAGCCAAAACTAAATCCAGTGGCTGGTGCAGCTGCAGTGGTAGTGGCTGCCCCAAATGCTGGGGCTGTGAGAGCTGCAGAGCAAAAATGCAGCTCATGTTAAAGACACACAGCAACAGATGCAGAGTTGGCGGTTTTGTTTTGTTTTTTTCCCCACCACCAAATTCTACAGAGATAGGAGAGTCACTTAATAAAAGGGTTCCGCGCTTATAAGTATGGAGCAACTTTGTCAGACTGGACGCTCAACTCTTTGAAAAATCAGAATATAATTATATTATCCTAAAAAAGGAAAGTAAAACAAATAAATAATACCTATTACTACTGAGAACAGCACAGAGTATCATAACGATAACAGTCGGAGCACTTTCTGTTTTCACTCACACCACCAGCAGGAAAAAAAAATCTAGACAATTTGCAGGGGCGACATCAGATTCTTCAGATATTACAGTGGGTCGTGAGAGAAAGAAGTTGACAAACAAAACAAAACAAAAAATTAATGGTATTCGAGACTTACTGCCGAATCCGGATGCCGCGGTCGTTGTTGTTGCTGCGGTGCCGAAGCCAAACCCGGTCTGTGCCGTGGTTTTGGCAGCAAATGAGCCGAACGAAAATGCGGGATTGGCTAGAAAACAATGGAAGAATAAGAATAAGCAGAAGCAGTAGAAGAACAAGAAGAAGTGGTATAATTTCGCATCCTTGTGTTTATCAAGAGAGCCCATTAGCCGAAACAGCGTCACACCTGCAGTTGGAAATCTTACAACATGCATGACAGTAGGGGGCGAAGCTCATATTTTAAGATAGGTACATATGAAATGCATACTATGGATTTAAAGCGTATAAAATTAGCTCCGAACGCACACCACCTTGTGAAGCGTTTAATTTAGCCGGTAGGTTGCTTCCACCATGACAGCTAGGTGAACATCACGGTATGTGCTATCGGTTTGACTTACGTGTGCTACTGCGGATGTACACGCATATATAGTTGTGACATTAATAGATATAATAATTTCTTAAATTTGTTCGAGTTAAGATCAATTAAAATGTCCTTACTTGCCGCTGTGTTGCTCGTGGCAGCGCCAAAACTGAACGCCATATTGACTATCACACACTTCTTCGGCTCCTTCTTCTTGAGGGGAAAAAAGTTGACGTGAAGCGAGACAGCACATTACCGCCACCTGGAGGCCGGGTTTGTGCAGCGTGCACGGCCTCGTTCAGGCAGACTCTACTTGCTGTACAGCCTTTATCTTGTGATTTCCGAACCGGATTAAAGTGATAAGAGTTGGGCAAATGCTAAATGTGTATGTTTAAAGTATGGTAACAATAAAATGTCATTGTCAGATTTAAAAGTACGTTGTCAGCACGCGACGACAGTGACAACGCGAGAATGTCGCCTTTTGCTGTGTGAGAAGTTGCAGTAAGTACTTAGCAACTAATTCAAAGTAACTGTCAATTGTATTTGTGTTTTGACAAATAATGTTCTGACATGCAACAAGATACAGTGTTTTTTTTTTGTTTTTTACAGTATGTTGACATACATTTAAAAGGGAGTTTATCTAGAAACTTGAGTAAGCTGCTGCATTAAAAAGATAAATCTCAATATTTGAAAATAATTAGCAAAAAAAAAATAAAAATAGAGGACACGTTTACTGAAACTACTTTTATTGTGTGAACATGGTAATAAAGTATTAACAGTCAACATCTTTCAAAAACAATGACAATCAAAATATGCAGTTGTAGCTGTAAGGATAACTCCAAGAAACACATCAGTAATTAAAACGTCATTTTATTCTCGGTTATCACACCAGAGCAGGGTGTTTTTGGTACAACAAAGTAAGGATTTTATGCCGAACTCTGCCTTGTAGAAAGATTTTGATAGCACTACATAGTACACGTTCATTAATTTCTCTAATCTTCATTTCATGGTCTTTCAGTCCTGTTTCATGTTTTTAAATCACAGTGTACATCCAACACACATGCACAGAAACCCGAAATTGAAATTGTCTAAACGGGTTACAGCTCCTCCTACATTGTCTGATACCACCATTGTCACTGACAAGAGTTGTGCAACAACACGGTTGTATGAACTTAGCAACCCAATTATCCGTGAAATGTCAAGGTAAAGAACGAGAGTGATGTTAGCAGTAACAATCGTCACAGTTCATTTAAAACAGTTCTGCAGCATTTTGACAAAACAACAACCAGAACGTGACCTGATCCAATATTTTTCAAAAGCAGCCCAGTACAACAATATATCAAACAACATGCACTCAGTTTTTGAGGTTTATGGAAGGAAACATGTGCTGATGGTCAGATTTTTTTTATATCATTTTTTCCATCAACATTTAAAAACTACAAAAGGCAAAAACAATTCCAGTAACACTGATTCTTTTCAAGGCACAACTGCAGAGTTAACCAAAATTCAAGATGCAAAGATACTTGGACGCAACCAAATTCAGTCAAAAAAAAAAAAAAAAAAAAAAGATTGAAAATTTTTCACAAATGTTGGGTTTTGTATTCAACTCCAATAATGCCAACGCTTTTTGAATGGATTTCACGTTTACACAATCGTGTTAGATAGTTATTAGCAGATAAACTATATAATACTGTCAACACAAACTTTTTTGTTGTTGCAATTTTACACACAAAAGGTGTGTGAATAATTCAGAAAGCTGATTAAACTGTGCTTGTTAAGGCACCAGAAGATGTACATGATGGTCTAGTTTAAGATGCTTCATTTAAACCAGTCCACACACACACACACACACACACACACACACACACACACACACACACACACACACACACACACACACACACACACACACACACACACACACACACACACACACACACACACACACACACACACACACACACACACACACAGCTTATTTTACAAAAATGAATGTATTCAAAATATACAGCGCTTTGTCTGGTAATCATTCCCGTACGACACTGACGGGAAGGTGAATGTAGGTCTATCACATTTCCCACTGTGTATATACAAAGGTAGTATCCCATAGCTTGGATTGTTTAGGCACGGAGATAAAGGAGGAAAAAAAAAAAAAAAAGATATTCACGCGTTACGGAAGCTCCTTTACATTTTCAAAAAGTTACAAGGCAAATTGCCACCGGCAAAACTCAGCTGACTGAACCTTTAGATCATCTCTCCTGCTTTGGAAATAATAGTCATACTAATGAAAATAATCAAAATCAGACAGAAAAAACAAAACAAAAAAAAAAACTCCTCAGTTTATTGACTCAATTACTCAAGTCTCATCACTCTCGATGCCAAATTACACATTGCTTGCAAGGCCACAGCACTGAAAAGTCAGAATAATAACTGGGTAAGCTCTCTAAATATACTCATGAAAACCATGCAGCTTTCTTTGCAAAACTTGAAATTTTACACAAACGATCAGCAAATGTAGCCCTTTACATTTATCTATATTTCAAATCGACCCCCCCACCCCTCTTTTTGAACACAGTGCTTGACTCAAGGTAGCTTGATGTGATTTAAATCACAGAACATAATGTTTGGGACAAAAACTTATATTCTCAGCTACACCCATCCTTCTCCTTTCCCCCCCTGAGATTTCAACTTCAAATGATGTTGATTCTTTATAGTGTCGGTTTTTCTTCCTTCCTCAAGCTTGTTGCTCAGATTTATCCACCAACCCAAGGTAGGTTCCATTCTGGGGATCTTCCTTTTCCTTCTCGTTCACTGGGGAGTAGGACGCATCCTCCTCACTTGACTTCTGTTTGGGAAGACGAGGGTGAAAAGTGCAGTTATAGAGTTGCACTTCTGCCCCTTAATTCATGTGTACTTCAAACAGCCCAGACAGTAAAGCACGGCCTCAGGATTAATTAATGAAGAAGAGAACTTTAACTGCATATGAAATGATGCAAGAGAATAATTAAGTGGTTGAAATAGTTAGACAAAAAGGCTTAAACACACCAAACAAAAAAAAAACAACAACCAAAAAATCAAAGAGAGCAATTATGAAAACTTACAGCATAGACAGCCTTGGTAAACTCAATGCGGTTAACTTCATTCTGCACAAAGACATTCAATAGCAGACACATGCACAGCCCCTTTAGTGAAAGGTTAAACAACGGGATTAATTATGCCAAATGAAATTAAACAGAACGTCATGACACCACAGCACAAAGCAAGGAAACGGCAAGCTGTTAATCGGAAATGACATAAGAGTATAAAACGCAGCGCAAAGCCTTGTGGTCATGCACCTTCTGTTTGCGGCTCCTGATCAAGAGGACGATGAAGATGGCGAGCAGGAGCGCCCCCAGCCCCACGATGAAGAGCGGAAAGTTGGGCACCAGGTTGGAGATGAGCAGCAGCTTCTGCACCCTTGCTGCAGATGCGTCGTCTATGGTTACGCTCTGTGGCAAGACGAAACAAGAGGCGGAAAATTAGGGAGACACTTGTACAACATTTGACTCTCATATGAAACATCAGGACTTCTTATTTCATCTAATTTGACCATTTATGTTCGGACGCAGGCGTTCACAGCTTTCAAATGTACCTCACGAGTGTTTCTTACCTCGTTAATGAACATGACGGGAAAGACCGTCTGGTTCACATAATTCGTGGACCTGTTATGGACACAACAGAAGTGCACTTTAAGTATAAACTCATCAGAGTGAGTGAAAAAAAAGTGCAAAAAGTGAGTGCAGGCCAAGGTCGCACGCTGGTACTTACGCGAACGATAAGATTTTTTCAATCAGCACGTTCACCTGGGCCCTCTTATTTGCACGCACAATAATTCCGGTGGTCTGCAAAATGGTAAAAGTGATGCAGTGAAGTGAAAATGCGACGCACCGCCAGGACCAGGCGACAAAAATATTGGCAGGGTTCGGTTTCACAGGTACGGAAGCGCATTGCTGGCACCCCAGAAAAAAAAAAACAGCGCTCAGTATCATGTTATAGTTTGTGATAATTTTTACGTAAAAATGTGAAACTATCACGAAATAACGTGAAAATGATCACGTTATAACGTGAAACTATCACGTTTTTACGTGATAAATGTTCATATAATTTTCACTGTAAAACGCTTAACGTAGCTTACGGGCATCAGCGCGCCCGTGTCAAATCTTTGTGGTAAGCATTCTTTCCTGCCGCTAGATGGTAGTGAAGGCTTACTTTTGTGAGGGAGTGTCGTCCAACCGGGGAGAGACTGCAATTATTTCCAACCACTAGATGGCAGTGAAGGCTTACTTTGAGAGGGATAGTCGCTTAACTGGGGCGAGTCTGCAAGCTCGAGTAACAACGCGCAATGTGCGTCTGAGTGTGGAGCGGCTGTTAAATGATCTGTGTGGGCAGTGTAAGTAGTTGGCAACTGGTCCAGGATGCGCCACGCCTTCACCCGAGACAGCAGGCCTCGGCTCGAGCACCGTAAGGTCTTGAGGATAAGCGGGTTGAACATGGATGGATGGATGGAGTGAATGGATGGATGGGTGCACTCACTGCTGTGCCTAAACATGCATGAGCCTCTGACTGGTTGTACATCCATGCAAAAACACTCAGAGGACTGTGTTTGCTAGTAACACATGATATTCGTGAGATTTATCACACTTTTACCGCGCAAATCTCCCCGGTGTGGGTCAATTAACACTCAACATTTTTTTTTTATCTTATTCAATATTGTTTTTCTGTCTGCAGTGTGCGCACGGCCCCCGTTGGGCTGAAGTAGCCAAAACTGCACTTCACCTGCGTGAATTTGCGCTAGCATTGTCGTAAAGAAGGTGCCAACTTTTTTTTTGTTTTCATTTTCTCCAACTTAGCATATTACTTTGTCGTACAGTTGTGTTTGTATGCTTACTATGGGCACTGCGCTAATGTATACAACAATTGTTCTCTGCTTTCTTTTCTTTTTTTTTGTTTTCACAACATCACACTCAAAACACCTTAAGGCCGTGTTGCTAAATGCATTTGCCAAAAGAAACAAGAAAACATGTTTCCGAGCTTGTGTTTGTTTACTTATTATTTAGGCTTTGCCAAGCCAAATAAAATCCAGCTTCCCCAAGCGTTTCATGTGACCAAAAAAGTCCAAGAATCAATGGTGCTAATTTAAACTCCAGGACGCCTCTAATAGCTGACGGAACGCGGCCCGGTGGCCTACCGGGTTAAGGTCGAGGAACGTCTGGTGATGCTCCATCTGGGGGGACATTCCTCCGACGGCCTCCACATACTTGGGGTCCGCCAGGTGGAAGTGAGGGAAGGAGGCAACAACCGGTGCACCTGGTCGTAAGGAGGGATTGTGGTGAGAGGATTCAGAAGAGATCGGCCACATCGTGTTGCTAAAGCCGCTACATGAATGATTCTTTTAGTCATTAAATGTGCATCTGGTCTCACTTCCAAGAAAGCATAGCGCAGAGAGGTGGTAACCTGGGCTGCCCTCTTGTCTGAGCATGCCCATCATTCTTTGCTCGATTTCACTTGCGTAGTCGGAGAGTTTTTGGAGGCAATTTTAGTTTTTCTGTGCGAGAAAGGAGCCACGGTGTTGGACTACAATTTGTCTCACTTTTTGCACAGCATTGCAACACCCAAAGTCCAACTGTTACCAAAGGTCGAGTGTGCTTTGTTTTCCAAGCTTTAATTTTTCTCTTGTTTAAATGGTAATATGTGATACTGATATTATTTTTTTTACCTGCCCGGAGAGGAATACAATGTAGTACGTGCATGGTTCACATTTCTGCACCAAAAAACATTCAATGCTGGTATAAATAAATAAAAAACTTGACGCGCCCAGGATGTAATGGGTCCTTAATTGAGCTCACTTCCCTCCAGCATGCGTTCAGGAAAATTTACTAAGTAGCTTACGTGCGGATCTGTTGACAAACATGCTTCAACACACTTAAAAAAAAAAAAAAAAAAAACGGACACGAGTGGAAACTTGGCCTTCTTGGCAAGGTAACAAAGTAAATAACGTTTTATCCCATAGCTGACATATCCTGCTTTTTGATGTGGAATCTCATCCAGGATCTATTCAGGACGCGGACAGAAACAAGAACATTTGGGTGGAAGGGTCCCCAGGAGACTGTGAGGGGAGCTTGCATGACCTCTGTTGCAGCACTCATGGAGGCATGTCAAAGAGGGTCGGCCTTCCAAAAGAAATAAACAATGGGTACTGAAGTGGACAACAACCCTGCTGGTAAAACAAATTAGCAGCTGCATCTGACATCCGAATTAAGAAAAAAAAGTTCCTTCCTCACATTATGAGCAGGGGAGATTATATCTACGTGATAGATATTGCTACTTAAGAAAAATGGAACACAGCAAGCGACCTGGTCAGGTTCCATTATTTTTATTTATTTTTTTTTTTTTTTTTTTTGCAAGGTCGCTACACTCACACACGGACACAAGCACGAAACACACGTAGTCTGTTTGCAGCACCTGTGTCACTGTGTCAGCAGCAGGCAGACACACGGTGACAAAGTGGGCCAAAGGTGAGCGTTTTCCTGATCCACTGTTTGGCAACAGACGTGGGATGAAAACACTGGACACCTCCCACATGGACTCGTCCTCTAGGCCACCGTATACACACAAACACGCTCATGTCGGCGCTCTCGTGAGTGACAATAATTACCGTGTTCACTCCTTTAGGGCCTGACCCCGACTTCACCCTCTGCACGCTCTTTTAAAACCCTGCCGGTGTTACATGTCTGTTGCTGGCTGCACCAAATTGGTGCCGTGACCCCAAAGGCCGTATTTGCTTTAGACAAAATATTAACAGACAGGTTTTATTAACTGGCATTCCCGCATTGGCGTTTATTTAACGAGTCAAATTCATTCAAAATGACCCGCAGCTCGTTAAATCTTCGCCTACACTCAAAAGAGTAAGCAGAGCATTGGAGACATGCTGGCATTGTTCACCGGTGGTCATATTCAAGGGCCAGGAATCATGTGACAGGGCTTACGGGCAAAAACCGGGCCCCCGCCTCCTCTCAACTACTGGGCCAGTCAAGGTCAGATGGCGCCGGAGGTGTGGAGAGGCTTCGAGAGCTGCGTCACATGGTTCATTTAGAGGGTGTTAGGAGCGCTGATAGTGGGAAGGAAAGCAACCGATAACTTTGGGGGGGGGTCAGCAAAGGGTCTGAAAAACATGAAGAAGGCTGGAAGTAGAGGAAAAGGAAGCTTATTTAGGATGGCTGTTCTAAATCAAAGTTAAATTGTTAAAAAAAACAAAAAAACTTACGATTTCCCCCCAAAAAGTTACAAATTTAACCGATGGCTTACTGCCTCCACCTGAAATGCCAAATTTGAGCTTCCTGCAACAACTCATGCTTTGTTAGACCTCCAACATGTTAGAAAGGGAATTAAGACATTCAATCATAGCAGGCTGAACAAACGCCTTGCAGCGCGGCTGTTGTCATCAGCGCCCTTTGTGACATCACAGACGGCTTGTTTCCAGATGAAGGATTGACTTTTCCCATTTCACTTAACACATGACACAGGTACAAAGGTAAAAAAAGAAAAGAAAAGTGAAGTGACTCTTTCATAATATGGGACCTCTTGAGGCTACGTGTGTATGTTGCTCATTAAAGGGACCAATGAGAACCAAGTGAAATGCTGAGTGTTTGTCGGTGCAGGACAGAGGGCAGCTGAAGAGAGAGGGACAGAAGCGTGGTTGAGGGAAACACGCCGGGGCCAGTCGATGGTTACCTTTGCGACAGGGGCTGACTTTCAGCAGCCCGGTTCCCAGGCACTCTTTGGGGCTGACGCAGAAACCCGCATTGTCCGAGTTCTCCTCCTTGCTGGCCAGGACGGAGCGCGGCGGCGTGAAGCGGTACGCCGGGATTCCTTTCACCTCCACCTCTTTCTGAAAATCCATGTAGATGGTCCTGGGGAAGGCAACCGGAACCAGTTGAATCAACACATTTTTAAATACCATTTAAATCGGCTTGTGAGGCGAGTCCCCTGCTACTAAGTAGCAAACAAAACTGCGTGAGAAAGTCATATTTTCTGGCCCTTTTCGTACTATAAATTCCAGCCGAGAGGAACCGTGATCATCCTGCGTCGACTTTTACTTTGAAACTCCGTAGCTGAGGTGCAGCTGCGGTGGTTTGTTCTACAAGCAAGTCTCCGACTTCGCTGCTGCAATGTCAGTTGTTTTATTTACGCCCCCAAGGAGAGCAACTTTCTGTTGAAGGTCATTACTTTTCCAGTGTATCTGCAGCTCAGCTCTCTTTAGTGAATCCCCACGATTCTCCTCAAGAACAAAGGACTCCACACAGTGTCTGCCAACTGGCTGGGAGCACACAGTTCGTCACTGGCCCACCGATTGTGCAATAATACTGTACGGACCTTTCCCTTGACCTTCATGGGAAAAGCCAAGTTAAAAAGCAGTGTATATTTATTCACAGCCTCCATCCTGCAACCGGTATTCGAACAGTCAAAGGGATAAATTCCTTGTTGGTTAAATATCGAGGAGAAAGGTGTGGGAGAGGGAAGCACACATCAAATGGTTGGCTCAGCATTTGACATCACCATGCTTTGGAAAATGAAAGGCGTCTGTGGAGCTTCTCATGCTGGAACCCTCCCACCCCCCTAAACTTACAGAAGTAGGAAAACTAAGTGAAAGTTACATAAGTGTAGCATACAGTGTTCCCTGTTCTATTTTTCTTAATAATTTGTAAGAATAAAAAAAATCATTCTTAAAGAACATGCATGCTCCCGGTGCAAGGTTGATGCAGGAGGAAAGGTCGCAGCCTGGTATTTGAACTATGACATCTGTCTGCAGTTTGTCAAAATCCCAATCTTTAAGTGACTCAGCTGTCCATAAATGGACCAGAAGGTCACTGCCCTGTCAGGAGCTTGGTGGGGAACATTTTTTTTTTTTTTTTTTTTTTAACTCATCCACCCCATCAAAGCCAGATGTCATTCAACTAGACACACAGGCTACTCTGGATTTTGGTTGAAAGTCTGGAGCGAGGCCATTGATGTGAAAGGTTAACACGTAGGCGTTAATGGAACATTTCCTCTTTAAATTAAGGTCCAAACAAAAGAGAAGGGAAAACAAAAATGTGGCCATAATGAGGCCACCAAGCAATGAATAAGTAGGTGAAAGTGTAAACATTTGGAAGTCCAATCGGAGTCAAATGGTTCAGCCCTGTCACTGGGGCGGATTCTTTCCGCCCTCGAAAAAAAAAAAAAAAAGGAGGGTGGTGGTGGTGGGAGGAGGCGGCGGCGGAGGTGGGGGCGGCGACGTCTCAAGCAGCCAGGGCTTTTTAAGGACAAGGTTATTATATAAAGCTGGACGTGTCATTAAGGGAATGCACAGGGACAGTTGTGTCTCAAGAGTTCCCAAAAACAGATCCCGCGAGCGTTCAGAAGGGAATTCCTTCTCTTTTCAACATTCTTGGAACTTCGGAGTCGTCCTGCAGAGACCACAAAGCGCTCGGAGCCATTAGCCCCAGACGGTATCTGCCAGGCATTTAGGAGAAAGAACGTAGGAAAAAAACAAAAAAACAAAATAGGGCCAGATGCAGCGGAGGGGTTTCACAGAAAGGCGTTCAAAAAGGCTCAATGAGCAAAAGCTGCTGGGAAAATGTTAAGCGAGTCCACGGCCGTGTTTTATGTTTCAGGGTGTGTTTTTTTTTCCGGCTTCTTTTTTAATCACTCATTCCCACGGTGGTCTCCCCTTCCTTCGCTGACCCACCTCTCATGTCCGCGCATTCCACCTTAAGCAAAGCCCACCATAAACAGTTTCCTGGAAACCCGCGGCCCTGCGCGGTATAGGGCCGTAAAGCCTTGGCTAGGAAACAGACGTCACCTGCGGCGCTGTTTGTATGCGATCAGGATGTTATGATAGCGATCCATGGCCTGTGAACATATTTCTATCCCCGATATGAAAGCCCCTACCCCACTGTGCTGCTGGCAGGGTCCAACATTTTCAGGTCAAGGACCAGAAATAAACATGGCCTTCGTTCGCTATCACCAGCCAAGGCGCCATATTGTAAAATATCCTGTGCGGCCGCTGGGACAATGGCTGAATGAGAACGTGGAATGTGAGCGTGTGGTTGGCTGGCGCGGGCAGAACTGCAGGAAAAGGGTCGGTCCAGTGCGAGGCGAAGCGTCCGGAAAAGCGCCGTCGGACTTTCACACGGCAGATTAGGATGGAACGGGCTCGGCGGCTGTCAGAACATCTTTATTCTCTCATCACAGCAAGAGAGGGAGAGGGCGGGGGAGAGGGAGGGAGGGGGGGTTCGATCTTTATCATGTCAAATATTCGGATTAACGCCACAAATCTCATGGAGATTCTCATTGGTTCCCCTTCCTCCTTCCAGGGTACAAGTTCTCTGTTCTCCCGTCCCCCTTCTGCCTCCTCCCTCATTGGCCAGCAGCGTCACATCATCATCACACTGAAAGAGTAAATAACCAGCAGGCTGAAGTAAACTGTAGAGTCTACGGTCTGGACTGGAGACTGAACGACTAGCGATCTGATATTTGGGGGCGGAACGTTTTGGTGGCGTTTGCGAGACAATACTGGGGACCAAGGCTGGGAAGAGTGGGTTCTATTGGTCTTTCGGTGCCATGCAAAGCTTCACCTATGTACCTGCAGAGGTCTGGCGTGAAAATGTGGATGCGTTCTTCTTTGGTCAGCAGAGGATGGAAAGCGCTTCCGTCCGATCCAGTGATCGTGTTGCTTTCTTCAGAGTTCCAGAATTTCAGCTTGCTGCAAAACCACATTTAATCCCATTAACGATACAAACCAAGACATTATTTTTTGTATGCGAAAAATACAACTTAAACTGAGTTAGTTAGTTAAATGCCTTTAATATATCTAAGCAAGTGTTAATAATGACAAATAAACTGCAACGGTCTAGAATTAAGCCCTACAGATATCCCATTGTATTCACTTCATATTGGCACGTGACCCAGGATTTTTGGGGAACGTTTCAAATCCCGATGGTTAGCCAACCACGTTCCCTCGCAGCGGCTGAAAAAAAGAGCTAACCTTTCTCCTTTCCAAGTTTGAATACGGCCGTAATCCTTGTAGTCCTCCACCCCGGTGTGGAAGACCATCTCTCCGTCGTTACTCCCGTTTTTCTGAACACACACGCACGCACACACAGAGCCAGGTCAGGTCGAAACGTCCCCACAGTTGACTTTGGTTCACTTTTGTTTTGTTGGGTGAAAAAACTGACGTGCCTTGTACATGAGGCCAAAGACTTTCTCAACTGTAGGGTCTCTGGAGGCCGCAAAGGCGAGGAGGCTGTCTTCGTATCCCCACAGCAACTCGTCCACGGTGACCGTGGTGAACAGGGGGGTTTTCAATGTCTTCATCTTGACGTTCACCGCAGCTGCTTTGAAAAAGTTTCCTTTGACTTTGGTCATGACAGCCTGAGGACAGCCGGTAGAAATCGAGATAGGAGAGAAGGGGAAGAAAATATACATACATACATATAGTCAGGTATATGTCAGGAATATATACATACCTGACAGAAAATGAATAGGCTAAAATACCGGCTCTAGCTCTAAAACCTCGCTCATTCATCTTGCTTATCTGCTTTCCATCCATCTTACGACATCCCTGGCTTCCATTATCGCTTGAAAAGAAGCAGAGAGCACAAGAGCGACGGTTCGAAAAAGCAGCTGCGAAAAAACGCAAAGGCGGTAGGGGGCGCTGCTGAAGCAGCAGTTTATCCAGAATGTGGCCAAATTTTCACATAAAAAGAGCAAGAAAGAAAAATAACAGCATCAGAACCCCCCTCTCCCCCGACTTGGTTGCCAACTTTCCTCACGCCGTCTGCGACCTTTAGCTCATGACTCACCCAGGCTGGAATGTTGACAGTGGTGATGCTATCCACGGCCGGGTCACCGACGGACTTCTCCCTCAGGAACACGAAGCTTTTGGTGTTGTACGCAGACACCTTTGTGCCATTTTCCACCATGGTCACGTTGTCCTTGTACCTGTACTCCCTGCGGACATGACAGCGAGCGTTCGAGGATTAGCGGTCACAAGCGAAAAACCATGACGTTATTTGTCATTTATTTGTCTATGTATTAAGCTAAGAGTGAGCAACAAGGCAGAGAAGGCGGCATAACAGAGGCCGATGTCCTGCTTTGCAGTTTGCCGAGACACTAAACAAATAAAACGGGGGATTTCAACAGAAATCTCTGAAAAAAAAAAAAAAAAAACTAAACTCTCGCACGGCAAAGTGGGTTCCATAAATGTAACTACATGTTGTGGCAAGACGTGCCGACAAAGGGAAAACTCGCACACAGTTTATTCCAGTTTTATGAGACTGAGGTGAATCAGCAGTTATGCAATAAACCCAAATTTTTTCTACAAAAATAAAATCTCAAAAGAATCTCTTTCAGACACGACCAGTCTTTCTAATGGCTTTGATGGTCCAAAAACGCCTCAAGTCCCTCCAAATGAGTTGAGTGTACGAGAGTTACTTCATTACTGAATTGTAGGAATAATCAACCTATTTGCAGAATGTGACAGACATTTCTGGATAAGCAAATATGAGATTTTTTTTTAAAATATCTAGCCACCCTATTCAACTCAGGACTGATGCATTTAACTTGAAAACTGTGGTGAAAAAGAAAACCTTTCTGAGGTTAGGTTACCATCGTGCCACAGCGTCACTAAATGTCACGCTTTGATCTAATTCTCTGAAGTTTGGCCCCTGCAGTTTGCAAAAACAGAGAGTCGTATGTTCAACTTGTGTTTTTCCCCTAGACACCTTATTTTTTTCTTCTTTGCTTTCACAAAAAAAAAAAAAAAAAAAAGCATTTCTGCAAACTGACCTCAGGTCTAGTGCAGCACATCTTTCAGATAATAATAACAATAATAATGAAACAGAAGCTTCGTCACACTCTTAATTAACATGACAGAATCCAATGTGTTCTGCTGACTAGTGCGGACTAGTGCTGACTAGATCACCGTGACACATGACCGGCAGCCACAGCCGGTCATGTGTCAACTTTAGTCACATTCTAACCATCGTAACCGGCAGCGCTTCAGTGTGATGAAAATCACAATGAAAATGGATGCGTGCCCCCATGCACCTCTCTCCTCTGCCGCATTCATCTTTATCGACACACTCCTGCCCCGTACCTGTATGTATACGGCCCGACCTGAGTGAGCGCCGGCTTCGTTCCCCGAAGGATCATGTCCGCGTTGGTCACGTTGAAAAAGAAGAACTCCATGTAGACGGGAGGGGGGGGATTTTTCCATGACTGGAACACACGGCTGCCTTCGACCAACACGATTTCCTGTCGAGACGTGATATACAGAACAAAAATGATCAGACACAAAAAAAATCAGACCCACAACATTTGGCAAATTTGATGACACAGCTCATGTTCAAAAGGCAAAACTTCCGTAATGATGAGAACTGCCGGGTGCCCTCAGGTAAACTCCAGGTAAATGGGGGTTGCTCTTGAAGCCAAAATGAACTCAGCAAAAAGAGGAGTAAGCGCACAACGTACCGAGCCAAGGAATAATGTCATGATCTTACATGCTAATGGAATGAGTTGGACAATTATTACAAAGAGAGACTTTCTGGAGTTTTAAAATTGATGCTTTTGTGTGTCCAGGACTAAAAAAAGATGTAGATTTTACACCCTTTTTAAAAAAGTAAATAAATAATAAAATTCACCTCTGACATACTGTAGATGATGTCATCTCTGACACATTGGTTCCTCTCTTTCCGTTCCCAATTCCCCAATTGTCAAGAGGTCTACATAACAAGCTAAGCGGTCAAGTGATAGACTGGTAGGTTGTGGGTTCGATCCCTGGCAGGGTCATACCAAAGACTGTCGAAATGGTACCCACCGCCTCCCTGCTTGGCACTCGGAGTTGGAACTGGTGGGTTAGATCACCCAATGGTTCCCGGGTGCGGCACCGCTGCTGCACACCAATCCACTCATCAGGGATGATGGGTCAAATGCGGAGAACAAATTTCATGTCCTTCGGGATGTGACAATCACTGGGACTTTTAAAAACAAAACAAAACGGGACTTTTGAAACAATTTGTTTGAAATAATATTCTCCACGTAAAAAGGTTTTAAAAATAGTTTGCTGGATTGAAGTTTTGCTCTCTTACAGGCGGCCTAGTGAACGATCTCTGCGGTGTTGCTTTAGCACAGCTGAATAAATAAACAGCAACACAAGTGAAAAAAACAACACAGACAAATTCATTGACAGGGGCCTAATTTGTTATTCTAAACACTGGAATCAGTGCATTGCCAAAAAATAGTTTCAGGAACCTTCAATCTCCTGCAGACATTTTTTTTTTTATTATGAACACCCCCTCTCTCGATAAAAAGGTGTGCCTCCCTTTTCATCCTGAACTCGAAGCAAAGTTTTCCAAAGGCGAGCATACGCGCTGGACTCCAACCTTCTACAACCTGCCGTTGCTTTTGGAGCAAAAACAAGCCAGAGAACAAAAACAACCCTGGGGGGTCGTGATGGGGAGCGGCGCGTCTGAGCGTCGGACAAGTGCATTGGCTGCACGCATGAATGGCATTAAGGGGGCGGGGGGCTTTCTACAGCTTCATTGTCCGCCGTTGCCGTTGGCGACGCGCACTTAGGGGGAGAGGGCGGCGGAACCGTCATGTGACCGGTGGAGGGGCTGGATGCCCGCTGGTTGCACAGGACGGCGACCTTAATGATGTGAGCCGCATTCCTCCGGGCCTGAGCCTCATGAGGCACCGGGAGGTGCACAACCTGCGCTGCCCTGAACGCGGCCCAAGCAGATTGTCGCAGCCTCCGTGACCGACTGGCCGGGCGGGCGGCGTGGCATGATTCCCACCATGTCTTTGAGAGGAAAAGTGACAGAAGGAGGACGAAGCAGCGGGATTAGCTGTTTTTTTTTTTTTTTTTTTTAATCGACACATCAAACAGAAATCTCTCGCCGGCCTGATTGTGTCGGATTTGCGAGTGACTCGTTCAAAATAACGAGTCCCCGTTATTTCGGGGGCGGGGGGCGGGCCAAACCCAACCCTCACCGCCGCCCTCCCCCCATAGAGGTGCCTCCACTTGTGCAGAGACAAAAAAAGTTTCGCAGAGTAGCCAAGGACAATGCAGCTGTCACCTTAGATTGAGGACGGGAAAGAAAGCGTGCTCTTTCTGCGTCGTCCTTTTGTGCGCCGGGAAAACAATCCGCAGTGCCCCCAGCGCGGCATAAACAGGAACGAGCCCTCTTATCTCAGCATAGGAGCAACCACCGCCCTCACACCGCTCCCTGCTTGAGAACACATGCAGCGGGTGAATACATAAATACACGCGGCGGCTGACTCTTTGATGTGGGGGCGAACCAACAGTCGGCGAAGACGGTGTTCATTAACACCACCCGCTGGGCAGCGAGCTCGCATTCTCTTCGTGGGTTTGTCTCAGCAGCCAAAAAAAAAAACGCCTCGGCCCATTTTAACTTAAGTCCGGTCATGACGTTTAACTGAACTGAAAATAGTTGACAGACAAGGAGTGTAAACTAATGGATGCCTTCGACTGCGATAATTCAACCGCTTTTTAATGCTGGTTGTATTTTTACCCGGTGAACAGGTGCACGAGTTTCAAATCCTGCATCCCCGTTTTAAAAAATAACCACAAGTCACTTTTAACTGTCACTTCACTAGCAGGTCACTTCCACCTGAAACCCTGCTGTCAGGGGTGGCGGGTAGGGGACTGGTGGGTGCCAACTCAGCTGGTTTCCCCATAAACTTAGCAGTGTGAAGGCAGCTTAGCGCACAATGGGAGTCTACTGCTGGGACAGTATCCATGGAATGAGATCCTTCACACCCGTGAATCCAGGGTTGAGCAGTAACTCAACATGACCGTCGTAAGGCACAGCGAGAATCTCTGCGAGTCGCACCCACATCCCAGTGAACCGGTATTAAAGTTTAAAAGCCCCAACGATCGTCGAGTCACAATTTTTTTTGTCCCCCCAAATTTACCAGAACATACGGCCCAGGGTTTACAGTTGAAATTTGCGAGCTAGCATTCTCCTTCGTGACTAAATCCTCCATGTTTGTGTTCTGAAACGCTGCATACATATCCAACCTTGCTGCCACCCCGGCAGTTCAATGTGCATTTCCCGATAAGCCAGAGGATGCCGAAATAATATTGAGAAAAAAAATATTGAACATGACAGTAAATATCGCGATAGTGTTGAATCTCAGCCGAAGCCCAGTAAACACCCCAGTACAATATAATGCACCTGCAAACTTAAACGCCACAACTGCTGAACTTCCAAAACCTTCTTTGTTTACACTAGTCCAGTGTAAACAACCACACTAAATCGATTTTCCGTAACATCGTCTTGACTAAAAAAAAATAAAATAAAAAAAAAAATCAGATTTTGATCTAAAATCGATTAATCGCTCAGCCCTAGTTTACACCCAGCGAGGCAACGGAGAGTGATGGCATCCCACCACATGCTTTGAGAAAGCAAAGTGACATTCCACACTTAAAAGTCTCCTCTCTATTAGACTTGTATTCTTAGCTTCAACTGAGAAAGTACTTCCAGCTGACTGCATTATCCTGCTCATAAAGTGTGATGCATTATTGATAAAAGTACACTTAATAGTGTATTAAAATCTGTCACCGATGGTACTTTGTGAAATTGACCCACATTAATCAACTCTCACGACTACATGTGATTTTGTTCTGCTAGGTAGTCTGTAATTTACAGCCATTACATGACCTAATTCTTTGATAAATGATCAGAACTGCCTCCAAGTAAAATTTTTAAATCTAAATCTGACTGGCCGATTTGAAACTGAATCATTATAAACTGATATTTCATTGATGCATACTAAACTCATGACTGGGCTGAGAGACATTTGAACTTTTTTTTTGCTCCATGTGAGTACTTGCTCCTTGCTCTAAAATGAGCAGTTTCCTTGTGATATGTGATAAAAATAAATAAATAAAAAAACAGAAAAAAAAACCCCAACCAATGCAAAGAACAAGCAATGCAGATGGTTCTGAGACCGGGAATTAAAAGCCTTGGAGACATATAGGGCATTAGGAGTTCCGTTGGATTGACCACCAGAGTCCCAGTGTGCATTCAATGCTAATGGAAGAATTCTGAGCAAAACAGCCTGGCAAAGCTCTGTCGGCGCAAAGGGTCCTATTCAACCCCGTCGGTCTCAAACAGGGGTGGGGTTTCTGGCGACCCTGTGTTAGGGTTTTATTATATGTCCCAAAACCATGCTACTGCCGCAGGCTTTACACTGTGGTAGGCTATGCGTTTTACAATTTAATGTGAAAATCCAAGTACAACTTTTCAAACATCTTAATTTGAAAACAACTGCTCTCAGACATTTTTCTTATTTAATCAGATATGAATCATCCAACTAACTGGGGGAAAAAACAAACAAACAACAGTTGCACTAATAATATCAAACATTGTTTTTCATACACTTTCCCAAAAATCGTGGTTTCTAGTATCAGAGGAGTGACCTATTGGTGTATTTTATTTGATAGGATAACACTTGGCAAAGTAATGCAACGTAATCACCCCATGTCACTCCTTGTTTCCTCCTCATAGTTTGAGGCGGTCATTCCATTATTGCCTTCTCACCGGAAAAACAAGCCACAGCACTCAAACTCAACGATAAGTAACACCACTAGCCTGCATCTCATGTCAGGGAAAGGACTCCCGAGGACACCAGACGGAGTGTCATTCATCGATTTCCTCTAACGCAATTTTGCGGCGGCAAAGGGGAACAACGAGCTCGAGCGTTAAATGTCAGTTTAAAAGTCAAAGGAACTTCACGCTGGAGTTCTGCAATCGCCACTCACGAAATAAAAAAAAAAAGAAAAAAGAAAAAAAGAAAAAGCATGCAGCATTTCCCCACCAGCCAGGAGAACGTCTGTGCTATAGTAACCCCCTTCTGATGAATGAGCGCGGTCAAATTAGGTCAAAGAACATGTGGGCCAACGCGCGGGTGCTGAAAGAAAGTTTGCAAGTTTGCTATTGTTTTACCTTCTTGAGGCGGTTGTCCATCACCGTGCGGAAAGCTTGAGACACCATCAGGCCGATCCCGACGGCCAGCAGCAGGGCAGAGATGACCCCGACCGCGGGGATAACGCACGATTTGCGGGTCATGTCGGCGATGCAACCTCTCCGACTTCTTTTGAGAATGAATGGACGAGTCGCTACCAGGCGTGGGTGATGCTCGGAGAGAAAGTTCACTGGCCACGCAGCTCACGCGTCTTCGTAGGCGGCTGAATGCAAGACTCGTGCAACGCGCAACCCTTTTCTGCACGCTGCTGTGAAGCGGGCAGCTACCGGTGGGAGGGAGTTCAAACTTCCGAGTGGCTCGGTGACGAAACCGTGTCGTGAGTCCCGGGTCTCGACTGCGAGCGTGGGGGCTGGGGGGTGGGAGAGAGATCAAGGCAGCCAGCTGTCGCGCTCGTCTCTCTTTTTGTCAAATCAGCCGCCTCCTAAAATCCAGATCGCGCGTGTTTTCTGAGAGTTACGTCAAGTCCCTCAGAACGCGAGGTCTGCCGCGCCTATTATTCACGGGTTTCACTACTTTGTATTTCACGTCAATGAAAAGCAAATGGAAATCATCACAATTCACATCTGAAGAAGTTGTTGCTTAGTTATAAACGTATAGAAATGAGTCGGTGAACTGAATCTTAAAAGTTGTCAAACTTAGTAAATAGAATCGTGTCACTTCCGTTGTGCGAGTAAAAACTTGGATTACAGCAGACCGTTTTTAGAATAAAATTATTTATGGACGGGATCAGTCTGTTAAAATAAATAAATAAAATAAATAAAGACACACTTTGCCCAAATTAAATGGAGGAGGAATGAAAGAGATTTTTGTTTTTTTCCAACCACTCCTCAATGAAGTCGTCAGAAATGTTGCTGCTTTCAAGCTTCTGCGAGTCAGTGGTTGAAACATACTGTTTTGGCTGAGTCCGTTCCCGTTTTATCGCCGTTATGCACCGAAAGACGTGGCTATGAATCGTGTACAATGAAAAACAACTCCAGACAGTCGGGAGTTTTTTTTTTTTTTTTTTTACCACAACGGCAGGAAGACGCGCGCACTCTTAACCACTGGGGGTCCGGAGCACCGCTCGCGTGATCCCGTCGTTTTCGGCGGAACCCCAACTGTTAAAATGTTGCTTAAAGTGGCCAGTTTGCTTCTCGGACCCTCTCCAGGTGGAGTGGATGGTGACTTTACGACTTCAAGGTTTGGACAAACAGGCAACGTACCGAAAAGTGCCACCACAAACTGTTGGTTCGTGGCATAGCGGTCCGTGAAGTCTCTCCCGCCCATCTCATCCGCCCAAGACGCTGATTGGTCCCCGTAGTATTTGCCCCCTCAGGTGATGGTTGTGACGCTGGGGATTTTTTTTCTCCCTTTTTTTTTTTTTTTTCGTAATTAGCGCTTTCTGTTCGTTACTGGAAGGCAGCTCAAACAAGTGGCTGGAGCCTAAGTGAAAGTTAATGGGGCGTTATTATGGTGCAATTATTTCGTTAAAGTTTAAAGCCCAGTTATGCATGTGACTGCAGTCACCCAGGCTGATGCACTATGCAACTGTTCAATGCTGTCTGAACCCCGTACTTGTTGGATTCAAGGTCACAAATGTCCCATCTCGCGTCCCCTTGTGTGGATAATCTGCATAAAAAGCTCAAACCAAGCTGATCAAGTAATTTATGAGCTGCCTAATGGTGTAATAGATTACTCACACTTTAGTCACAAAAGGAAACATGCAATTCTAGATCCTGGGGCGCGACGCACTTGCCATATCTTTATTGCTACTTCCTGTTTGCTGTTGCCCCAGTGACACTGTTTTATGTTGTATGCCCTTACCCCTCGTGACAGGTCTGTAGCTGTTTTGCCTGTAAACGGGAAACCCACTAATTTTCAACTACAAGCAACAAGCAAAAAAAAAAACAAACCGAAACAACGGAAAGACACCACCAGACTGCATTCTGGCATTTCAAGGTGAATAAAAAGTTGCTAGAGATAGTGATTGCTAAAGTAAACAATGAATGAGATCACTTACACCTCCAAAAGTATGCTGTAAAAACAGGCAGTCCAGCTATACAGGTAAAAGGATTGTTGCGGTGAAATTGCAAAATGAAGGAAGTTGTCACTTAGAGAAAGCATGCAGCGCATAGGGAAATGAGATTTGTTAATGATACACTGGTCTCGTTAGCGTATCTGTTGCTAATCATAGTGCCAATTCAGTTGGCTGTTTTATAGTAGCTTCATCTACACATTAACATTTTAACAGTAGGTTCACTGGCAGCTGCTGTATGGCTCGTAAGTTTCTGTTATCAGGTCAGTGACTTGGCCTGACCTTACACTGACTGCTACTAGCATAGATATTTTTTGTCAGTAGGGGTTAGCTAAAGCAAACCACAGGAACCTCAGGCGGACAACGTGAGAGAGAACACCGAAACGCCGAAAACGTTGACGTTCTCTTATGGAGATGCTGGTTTCACGATCAGTCATTTCCCCAACATGATTGAATACAAAAAAAAAAAAAACGTGTGTGTGAGTTTCAATAACTGACTCATACTCTCATTTTGAAAATTGTTTTTAATAGGATAGGATTTATCCACGTCACATGGAGCAAAACATGACAGGAACACGATAAGAGTAAATGCTGTAAAGAAAGTACAACTTCCAATGGAGCCTCTTGCTTTGCTTTAAATAAGACCCAGAGAAGCTTCAAAGTGGCTGATATTATTGACTAGCTTATGGTTATCTATCAAAAAGCTTACTCATTTGTCTTTTACAGCAGGGAAGGTAATACACAGATAATTGTTCAATTGCTTCCTGGTGTAAACCTGGGAGCAGTTTTGGTTTCTGAGCAGATATGAGGATGTATATAATGCAGCTGGACGAGGGGCTGGGGGTGGGGAGTGAGAATGCAAACACCATAGGTACCGTAGTCTTTGTTCCTCAAAGAAGATTCCTTTTTAAGAACAGAATCATCAAAACAATCAGTCTTTTTCATCTGCTGTCCTACTTTTTTTATAAATAGGTTGTAGGAAATATATCTATTGTCAAGTCAAACATAACAGGAAAATGCAATCAGTTGTGGACACAATTTCAATAGGATGTTGTGTCTTTGAGAGTGCTATTGTTCAATGACACCATGTGTCCGGCCATGTTAATGTATATACATTCAGAGGTGTCTAGCATTTCAGATGTTGAGAGGGTTTTACAGATTGCTCATATAGGAAATAATCCTAAAGCCAACTTCTTGACCCGCCTATCAGCTCGGAGGTATCGGACAATGACTTTAAAAACAAGAACAGAGGCTGCACCATGTTTTACTGGTTTGCAAACAACTAGCACCCGTTAACAATCGGTTTTTCCACACTTAGGCGGGGGTGCATGTGTCAGAGTCATTTTTTTTAAATTTGCATGCTGCTTTGTTTAGTGTCTGCATGTGTAAAAGACTTTGCTTCTCTGTAATATGCAAAACAGGTCTTAGTTTTAGGGGTGCTGACATGGATTTTCCTCAACTCCTCTGCACCTGCTTTGGGGCCTGGAATTCTCATGTCTTCTGAGCGCATGGTT
This sequence comes from Thamnaconus septentrionalis, assembly GCA_009823395.1. Lineage (NCBI taxonomy): Eukaryota > Metazoa > Chordata > Actinopteri > Tetraodontiformes > Monacanthidae > Thamnaconus > Thamnaconus septentrionalis. The sequence goes on from CM020518.1 coordinate 9,353,689, forward strand.
CGAATTGTTGCCCATGTTGCCTTCCCTTTTTCGGCTGTGGGGGTGTTGACCCCAGTGGTGTTTTTCACTCAGACTAAATGCTTTTGATTCTCTGTGTTGATATTGACAATGAAACTTCAGTTATAATTATTATTATTATGACGGAAACACAAAACTCACCCAGGTTAGTCTCCACCTTTTCACCTTTTCAATACACTTAAATATAAATATAGATATAAATATAAATATAAATATAAAAAAATAAAACCCTTCCAGACACTTGAAACTTGATTCTTTCGACAAAAAGTCATATAAATACGTCCAGAATTTTTGGGTTGCTTTTACACAGACAAACCCAAAAAGACACATTTTAAAGGCCTCCCTTACTTGTTACTCAGGCTATGTGGCAAGTGCTTAATTGCGTAAACACAGATATGTTGACACAGCTCCTGCAGAGGCGGAACCTGCTAAATTAATCCCATAGGACACTATTGAATCAGGAGACACCTCCAAGGTAACTTCAGTTCAGAAGTGGTGGGGAACGTTTCAGCTATTTGCGGCGCATTTATGGCCACTTTGTTCCCACGACTGCTTCATGACTTTGACCCACTGATTTTTAAAAAAAATGTTTTTATTGTCAGTGTCAATAGACTGACTGACTTTGCTTCATGTCAGCTCAAGCGATCATACTAATCTGAGGGCTTTAAAAGCCTGAAAGTTGGGAAGAGTGTTAAATTCCAGCCGCACAGCTGTGTGCCTCTCTGGTAGTTCCCACTGCTTGTCCTCTCTTTTGACCCAGGCCTCTCTGAACTGTCAGCCCTCCTGGGACGTCTTCAGTGCCTCATTCCAGATGTTTTGCATCAGGAGCGCTCGTGTATCCACTTGACTTTCCTGCTCTTTGTTCCTGCTGCTGCCTTTGCCAGTTCTTTTTTTTCTCCCTTGTGTGAATATTTGCCTGGATAGTCGTACATATGTGTGGTCGGTCCCCATGCGAAGATCTCTGTCGTAGGAGATATAAATAGAAGAAGAATCTGTTTGACAGTTGATGCAGTCGCTCGACGTTCTCTCAGATATGCGCTTTGCATGAGAATATGTCAACTCATTCTTTATTTTAATTGAAAAGATTTAAGGGCTATATCGATATACGGAGAAATAGTAACGATATCAGTGCAATAAAAGCCTTTACCGTCTGACGCTGTCTGGTAAAATTACGGAATAATCAATTAACATTAGATCTGTTCAGCAACAGGTAAAAATAAAGTTGTATATGTGTATGCACACAAAAGATGGGTCAGACCAACTATAAACCGAAATTCAGTCCATAAAATCTCAGAATTTGAATGACAAAAAATTATATATGTACTTATGCTATACTATATACTATATATACTTTATTCTAGCCCTTTATAGCAAGCATAGAACAAACCTGTGCTGTACGGGTTTTTACTCAATAAAAAAGAGTGTGAAAGTCAGATTTTCTTCTCAAGGTTGGAATTCATTGTGGAGACGAGGTGTTCCTCCAGTGTTAAGACTGTGGGAGAACATCTGCAATGCATCAGTCACAATACGAGTCTCATATCATGGGTTTATCAGTGCTGAATAGGGACTCTAGGGTTGTACTTGCGGGATATGAGGGTTGTGCCGACTCCTGTCTCCGTCAGCCCACAGCAAGAGAAGGGGGGCCATTTCGCATGCAAGATTAATTTTTTTTTTTTCTACCTTACTAGTCATCTATCATATTTTTGCACGTGCTTCTGAAGGGTCATTTACAAGGTGCTGGCCAAGATACTGCTGCAGCACTGGCCCAGAAACGTACATGAAGCAGACTGATAAATTGATGATTTCATTTCTATTTCACACTCACATTTAGGTTGCACAGGTGCGGCAAAAAAAACCAACCCATTTCAACACGCTTAACTGCCATTTCCGCTGAATTCTGCTGAAGTCTTGCGTGCTTGGCTGAGATCCCTGATCACTTCCTTCAAATGGAAATATCATAGCCTTGGCCAGGGAAAAGTCATAACAAGTGACATTCTACATTTATCTCTTTTCTGAATGTTTTCCCCTTCTACACCAAACAATGGAGACAGTTGTGTCAGGGCTTAATGATGACACTGGCGTCTTAAGCATAGAAAAAAAAAGATAAGCAACAAAATTTAAATGTTCAATGATGATGTATTTAAATTCCAGGAAGCTGATGATTTATTACATCACGTCCTGTGAACTCCACTCCAACTTGGACCACCAGGACCGTGGAACACTCTTGTTTGTTTGTGTGCGCCCAATTGTTTTTGCACAATAACATGAACACACCTATGTTGGAATGGTTATCTGGTGATGTAATGGCTACTACTAATAGCAAGAGGATAGTTGATAAAGGAGGTGCGTTTGCTTGAATGAGCTACAGTCCAACACCTTAAAACCAAACAACAGCTCTCTTTCCTGTAGTAGTGGTCCAACTGACCAAAGTAGTGTTTTCACCAGGTTGGACAGATTAATGAGGGAAGTCTTTTTCGGGGAGTATCCTTCCTTCCCCGCCGAGGATGTCGTTTCTGAAAGAATGATGAAACGCCTGTAATAGGCATTGCGCCCCGGCGCAAAAATAAAAACAAGAAAGGAATTTGCCTCTTGCCAGCCTCATGGCAAAATAGTATAGCATTCAGTTTTACTTCCTTACAGATGGAAGAAAACAAAGACAAGCAATTCTCAAGTGCATTTGCGGCTGCAGCAACCAACTGTGTGGAGGGTTGACAGAGGGTTGAATGCTGGACTACAGTATTTTGAAAGAATGTTGACATATGTTCTAAAAGGATTTTTTTTTTCTGTTGCCTGCAGCGATGGAAAGGAAAGCCAGGAAATAAGGACAAATCCTCTACTGCATTCCCGAACGCTGTAATTATTATTTGTCAAAGAGAGATTAACATCAGCAGAGTCAATGTTAGATACTAATGCTGCGTAAAGAAGTGGCTGAAAAGCTACTTAACGACACAAACACAACTGTGCACTTGTTCGACCAGTTTCTATTTAATGCCTCGTAGCAGCTGCTGGTGAGGACGCCCCCCCCCCTCCCTAGACATAAGGTTTATTGCAGCCTTCATTTTTAATTCTACCCTCCAAAAGTGACTTTTTTAATAGACAGGGTACTTGTCTGCACTGTTTTATTGTGGTTTACTGCGCTAACATCCATTGCTATCAGCGATGAGTCCAACATATTGGCCTGCTAGGTTTAAAATTATGACCTCATAAAATTTCAACGCCCATCTACTGAAGCCTGTACTTAAAGAACAGTCCATTCTGTTGAGGAAGAAGCATGACGCTTGAGCGGGGCAAGGTTACCATAGTTCGCCGGAGTCTACGTGATTCTTCTTTTGGGACCGGCACGAAATGTCCTTGGTGTCTGGCCCCTAATGAGGTTTTCATGATAGATGGGGAAAGGACCAGGCAGAGTGCACATCCTGACTTTGTCTCAATCAAATTGACATCCACACACACATGGCAAATGGCTCTATTGTTGAACATACTGTATACTGTACATGTGTTTATTTTTACCCCCATCATTCATTATTATGAGGACACTCTCTGATGTAGCCGCACAGCCAGTTTATGGCCACACACGTAAAAACCATTACATTGGTAGCTCTAAGTGATGTGATCATACAAAGTTGGACACGTTTTGCGGAATTAATTAATCTGTATGAAATGTAATGCAAATGTGAAACAGCCAACTAGAGCGCATTTGATTCAACATTTTAACAAGGAAAAAATGGTGAGCTGCAAGTCAGGATATGCTGATGTCAAATTCTTAAACTGATGATGGAAAACAGAATTTACACGAAACTCTGTAAGCTCCGTTTACCAGTGCATGAAAGGCTTATAATGTAAATAAAATGAGGGATATTGAGAAACTAGAGGATACATTAATGTGCTGATTTGCCTGCATCAAATTAAACTCTAGAGAGTAAAAGGAAGAAATACATGATATTAGTGTTAACACAAGGCTCAAGTAGGAACTTGATAAAAAGAACATTCATACATGCACGCCTACCAGCTGGGCACGAGCCTTACTTGCATTACTACAGCTCACTTTGAGACTCGTGCTGATCATCTCTAAATCAATACTGTACTTAAAAAAGAAAAAACAATTTTAGACTCTTTCTTTAAAAAAACAAAAACACAAAAGGGCAGTTTGTTTTAATGTCTTTACATCAAACAGTTGTAAAGATGCGATCAAACACATCTAGATTTGAGAAAAAGGAGCAACAAAGTTCAACCGCAGCATGAAACATCCATCCAGTGGGACATCACAGACACTTATTCGTGTTTCATGTTTTCCAGATCACTTTCTACCGGAAGACAAACAAAGTTATCAAACAAAGTCATCCCAACAACAGAGATAAATTACACAATCATCTCTCCCAAAAGGGACCTCGTTGCAGAACCTCAATTTAAAAGGCGTGTGCTGACGGATGATGTGTGCATTCCTGTGGCTGGTAACTTTTAGTTTTTTGTTTATGTCCATACTGAAGAAACTTTAAATCTAACATCGTTTATACACAGAGGTGCTGATTTATAAAATGCAGTTCTATGAACATCCCCTTGGAGACTGTCTTTGTCTAGTTTTCTTTTTCAATAATGTGCTTTTTTAAATAAAAAATTCTGGCACCATCATGTTTTACACTCAAAATGTCACATCATAGCTCTGATTAAAACAATAGATTAATAATAAAACACAACCTTTGGAAAGACAGGGCTTTGAAGCTCCTTAAACTCATCAGTGCAAACTTTTTTGATGCTTGAAGTACAATTTCAAAGAGGTGCGTGTTCAAACGTTATTAGTTAGATATATCGAACTCAGTTATAAATCATGAGGCGGGGGAAAGAGGAAAGCAAAGCCAGTAGGGAGACTGAAAGAGATCAGAAGGGACACCCATTAAATTTTCAGACATTCGTGATTCTCAGAATTAATGTCTTGTGCACTGGTGTTTGAGATCCACCTATCCATTTAAGTTTAATGGAGATACGTCTATTTTAAGGTCTCATGTTGACAGTTGAGATGGAGTTCAGGTCAAACGCACAGTTCACGACTTGACTTGACTTACTCATCTAGTGCCATCTGCTGGTCAGAGATTGTGAAACCATAAGGTACATCAGAAAAAACAAACGAACAAACAAACAAACAAACTCCAGAACGACTAATTTATTCCTTGATTCGTGTTTTGTGTGTGTGTTATTTTTTAACCACAGTTGTTTCATCGTGCGGTACAGTACAGTCGCGCAGAATGACTTAGAAACGCAATTGACCCATGAATCCAAGTAGCACTTGCTTGCATAATTTACCCAGCGGACCCCGAAGTTCACCCAGCTGGGCGGAGTCAACATTGCACTAATGTTAGAAAAGGGCAGAGTAACGCGTCGTCTCGAAATCGGCATATTCGGGTGAAAAAAACAAATTTCGACGTCTCCAAGAGTACCGAACTGCTCGAGCATGTATACAAAACATCACCAAACGCTTTTGACTTTAACTTACGGTATGTTTCTTCTTAATTTATTTAGTTAGTTGTTTAGTTATAACGTATTCATTTACTGTTAGTCAACTAAGTTTATTTTACGGATAAAGTACACACGTGCTTATGTTTGTGGGGATCTACTTCCGGTGCAATGCATCGGACTACATCTCCCATCACCTCACTCAAAGCTAGCTAGCTTGTTATTGCACCAGCTGTCAGTGATCCTCGCGATCAATGTGAGCCGCTGTTGATATCACAGGTAGGCAATGTCAAGACTGACAGGTACAAAGTGTTCCATTATGTTGGACAATCATTGCTACTGTTAGTTTTTTTCTTCTTTTTATTCTATTTGGTGTGCAAACAGACGTCGGGACTGCCAGTACCTTTGAAGTACTTTGGACTTCGGCACTGGAGTCAAAAGTACACAGTTGGTCAAATGCTTGAGGAGGGGGTTGAATGAAGACGTCGAACCATTAATTTGTGCAGGACTCGTCCATTGTTGCAGCTCGGGACTGTAATAGCCTCTTGTACCACACGACATCAGGGGAAAATACAGGGTAAGCGTGTTGAATAAATGTTGCCATGGCCACACACACACACACACACACACACACACACACACACACACACACACGCACGTAACTATTTCATAATACTCTCCTTATGATGAAACTTTTATGCTTTTGTTTTCCTGTTACTCCATACCACAGAAAGTTAGAATAGAACGAAAAGGTTGGTACGGTTCCAGCCACATGGTTTTATAGAGCGAGGAACCCACCTGACTTGTGTCGTTGAGTTGACAGTGAGATCAACAATAGTTACTTCTATCCATCTATTTCCAATTCACGCTTGTTGCTGAGCTCAGGGTTGCGGGGGAAATAAACAGCCACAACAGAAAAATGAAAACGCAGACAAGTGAAATACTGAAAATGCTGCCCATTGGGAGCAATAGGCAAGAGGTTAAGCGGTGACTGATAAGACATAGATGTCTGTTGTACGCTTCATTGTCGCTGTTTAATCCTGTGTCTGAGTGTGTGAATCTTCTCCTTCTTCAGGCGTGTCACTATGGCGTTGGCTGGGCTGAGAGTGATCGAGCTCGCGGGGCTGGCACCGGCGCCGTTCTGCGGCATGATCCTGGCTGACTTTGGAGCAAAGGTGATCCGCGTGGACCGGACCAAGGTGCCCATGTCTTTGGACACACAAGGCAGAGGGAAAAAGTCTGTGGCCATCAACCTGAAGACGGCCGAGGGTGTAGCCCTGCTGAGGAAGCTCTGCATCCAGTCAGATGTGGTCCTTGAACCCTATCGGCAAGGTCAGGCCAGCAGCCTGGAAGAAAAACAAAAAAATCTGAATTTGTATGCAAAGTCCTTTAACAGAATGCTGGTACAGTCAACTAAGTTAAGGTGCTTGCTTGTGTTATTTTTAGACATGTTTCTTCATCTTCTCTCCTTAAAAGTTTTAAGGAATAGTTGATGAGATCATTTCTTCTAGAATTTTTGTTTTTTGAACATCTGTTGATGAATACACTCATAGATGATCTCGCAGATTGACTTTGTCGTGACTGGCCAGGTGTGATGGAGAAGTTGGGGCTCGGCCCTCAGGAGCTGATGAAAGAAAACCCCCGTCTGATCTATGCTCGGCTGACTGGTTACGGACAGAAGGGATCTTACGCCAGCCTGGCCGGTCATGACATCAACTACCTCGCCATGTCAGGTAATCACACGCAACACTCACAAAAATTATAGTGGGGTTTTTGTTTATTTGTTTGTTTGTTCTGTTGCTGCTGGTCTGAATTTGTGTAGGTGTTGAAATGTTGAAAAGGCACAAATGGAGAAAACACTTTAATGCATTTTATGGCTAAAAGCTTATTTATCATATTTTTTCCATTCTCAGAAGGGCAACAAGAATACTTAATGAAGAAATAATAAATGATGACTCCAAACCACAAGATTATACAACTCAAATCTTAAATATAATTTTTTAAAAGCCCAAACCTCATTGTGTGTGTGTGTGTGTGTGTGTGTGTGTGTGTTGGTCAGTTATATTTTTTGAAATGTTCTGGAATATGTTCTGATACAGTTGCCAAAAGCCTAAATGCCAAGAGATGAGATGTTGGTCTAAGACAACAGTCAGAAATGCGGAGAAGCGTTTTGAATCCGAAGAGAGTCACTTTGCCTCAGGACTGCATTTTAAATCCATGGCTTAATATTTATCTGGCTTCGACTGTGTGCAGCTGCAGTGGGCAGCAACTCGAGTTTATTTCCAGCCAGAGTCATTCGCCCTCAAGGGCAACACTACTGGCTTTGCATATGTAGTTCAGGACAGTTGAGAGACCAATCAAGCCTGTGGTCCCACTTTCACTCTACTTTAGGCGAGCACGGTCCAACATAGGCTCACCAATTAAACAATTTCCCCTGAGTTCTGTTAAAAAAACATTCTGTTAATGTGAGTTGTTTTTCAACTGACTCTCTGAAAGAAAAACGGTTTTCCCTAGTTGTCCCTCAATCTGTGCCTCCCTTCCTTTGCAAAGGCGGCAAGAACGCAGAGGCGCCAAAGTGAAAACAAGTCTTGTGAAAAAACAGTTTCAACAGCCTTCTTTTTTCGCCGTGTTTGAACTGTGGGCCGAAAACTTTCCTGAGCAGATCATTATTTCCCCCCTCCCACTAATAACAAGAGCTCTTGTGGTGTTTTGTGCCTCAGGCCTTTTGTCGCGGTTGGGCCGCAGCGGCGAGAAGCCCTGCGCTCCCCTGAACCTGTTGGCGGACTTCGCAGGCGGCGGCCTCACCTGCGCCCTGGGGATCGTCCTGGCGCTGCTGGAGAGGACGAAGTCGGGCAAAGGACAAGTCATCGACGCCAGCATGGTGAGTCTCAGCGGGCGACCTGCTCGTTGCATCGCGGGTTGTTTACTCGATGGCTTCCCGCCTCTGGTCGTGCAGCATCTCAAAGAAAGCAAAAAAAAGTCTTAGAGGGCGAGTTGAATGTTTTTTTTAAAATTTTATTTCAACATCATGTACAGTTAGGGCAGCCCGGAGTGTAGCTCATCAAAGCGGGTTCTCCTCAGCCTTCTAATCACAGTGGGTTGCAGAGCGGAGCGGGTCTAATGAAGTCCTCCTGGAGGCCGAGTCGTCACGGTCTGAATACGTGGCACCGGCGAAAAACTTCACAAGACATCTCGACTTTGAATGCAAAGCTGAACATTTTGCACCCGAAACACGGCAGAAGCGAGACGTGAAGCACACAATGAAGACGTGAGGTGAAACGCAGTGATTAGGAGGGAAATGACACGTGTGCCTGTGTTAAAGCACCTGAAACTTTTTACACCTTTTGAAGTGTAACGGCGCACAGTGAAAAACTCTCTGTTAGGGGCCGTTTACATGGAGACAGATTTTTCTGAAAACGCAAAAAAAAACAAAACGTGTTTACATGAAGCCGTATTCAAAATAAATCCCATTTACGCGGATACGCTGGAAACGACTGAAAACGATGTAGTACCTATGCCAGGCCTGGTGTGGCGCCGCAAGTTTACTTCCTGAAGGCGGAAGAAGAAGAAGATCACCTGAAGCACGCCGTGTTGAAAGAAGCGGTAGCTCGCTAACAAAATTAGCGACACTGAGAACAGAAAGAAAGATCGCTCGAGAAAAGACGGCGCGGAAAAACGACAGAGTTGAACTTCTGCTTCGAGTTACTTTAGAACACAGAGCCTTCAAAAAGCTCCATGTTAAGGTTGACAGGGGATCGTGCCTGTAAAAGTTTGCCACCGTTTTTGTCGTTTAGGTTTCCTGCCTTAATATCCCAGTCCGCTGACCTGAACGGTTCAGAGCTGTGACATCAGCCTTTTCAAAAAAGATCGGGTTTGCCGTTTACACGAATTAACACGAATCAAACTCATCCATCCTGAGGAGCGTTTTCGAAAAAGTTTGGTTTTGGTCGGTGCGGTTTCAGCGAAAACGCCAGCTTCATGTAACCACAAGGCCGAACCGCATAAATATTTGTGCATTTTTCAGAGAAACCCATCTTCGTTTAAAGGAATAGCTAGCCTCGGTTGTGATGCCGCGGGGCCCCCTGCTGTGTCGTGGCAGAAATCCCACCGTTGGGTCCCATCAGTCACATTATCCTGAACCCCTCACAAAGCCATTTTGTGGCAGCTGCCGCCCGCGCGTGTCAAGACTTTGGGCTCGTTCTCGGCACTAGACTTTGCACAGCAGGGGGCGCAGCGCCACGACGATTTGAGGACGTGTTTATATTTTATTTCACTCCCGGGAGTCAGATAGGGAATGCAAACGACTCCCGAGCGACGGCAGTCTCCCACGGACTTATACGGCTTTATTGCTGCGTCTCGCCTCACTTCAGGCGGGCAGAAGAGGAGTCCAGGATATGAACTGTGCACGGCTGCTGTGCACGGATGCAATCAGTGAACAACTGGTTCGCGAAAAAAAAAAAAAAAACCAGGTTGTTTGCTTTTCAAGGCTGTAAATGTGTTATCGCTGGTCGTGACTCTTTTAAAGGGTGCACAAAATGTCTCACCGCTAATGGGTGTGTGCGTGCGCGCGTGCTATTGTACAGTGTGTTAACCTTGGCTCCTGCAGGTTTTAAAGCTGAGGCGGTGATTCAGACAGATTCTTCTCAGGGTGAAGGCTTTACGATGCTATGTCGAGATGTCCGGCGAGAGTTTTGAACGTTGGCACAGAAAACTGTGTCCAATCCCCTCGATGTTGACTGAGCGGTTAATATTTCAGCAGGCGTCTCGTCTTCGGCGCCAATAACTTGAACACACGAGGAACTTCCAAGCGGAGGCAGCTGGGGGTGGTTTGTTAGAGCAAATACTCTCCGGACGCGGCGTCTTCCTGCAAGTAATTGCAGTTTATTATTCCACCCGCACCGCGTTTGACCTTGTGTTTTGTGTGTTTTATCCGCGCTCATTGCATTTGCTGGATTAACGCGTCTCTGTGCCCACATGCTCAAGCTTTGAAAAGGCCGCAGTCTTGAAATAAGATGTATTTAAGCACATAATGCATCGTAATACCGATTCGGAGGGAACGAACTGATCGCTTTGGCTTCCGTCTGAAACCGTCAGGTGGAAGGAGCTGCGTACCTGGGCTCGTTTGCGTGGAAGTCTCGACGCATCGGCATGTGGGAGCGTCCGCGAGGGGAAAACATGCTGGACAGCGGCGCTCCCTTCTACGACACCTACCAGACTTTGGATGGGAAGTACATGGCCGTCGGCGCCATAGAGCCGCAGTTCTACCGGCAGCTGCTGAAGGGTGTGTACCAGGGTGGTTTTCTACTTCTTCAGTCCGCTCCATTACGTTACAGCTCCGCACCTCGAATGGAGCCCCCTGGTCTGGCGCATCAGGTCTTGCGTCGCGTAGAGCGACGTCACGGACAGTTAAAACCAGTCAGTGTGTTTGGAGCTGTTCAGACTGAGACGCTTCTGTCCAAATGCGATTTGAAACTACTTCCCAAAGATGGTTTCAATCCATTTTGCAAAAATCGGATTTGTGACCGTTGACACTACAAAAGAGCCATCCGGTTTCAATCTGGATTGGCTAAAAATCGGATTTTGGCTGGCAGTCTGAATGCAGCTTACGGGGTCTGGCCGCACAAAAGACACAAAATAACTTCAAAGTCTTTGATGATGATAGAGGAACGTGAACCAGGTTATCGCATGGGAGCGTTACCTTAATCAGAACCTTGTAGAACAAAGGCAAATGGAAAAAAGAGGTTTTTACAATAATAAAAGGAAGTGAAAATAAATACTGCCAAAATGAATTCGATTTTATTCACATATCCTCAAACCAGGGTTTCAGAACTAAGCCTTGACGATGATTTTCAGCAGTATTCAAACCAGCAGGTTCCTCCAAAGCTGTGTTCATAGGACCCCTGTGGCCACATTAGCAATGTAGCTCCTGTTGTGCAGGTTGATTCCCTCCTATGAACCATAAAATGGCTAGTATGGATTATTAAAGGCTTATGAGTGATGCAGGTTTTGCTGATATAAACTCATTCAGTCCTGCACCCCCCCCTGTCTGGCTTGCTTCGCTCCCCCGCCGTCCAGGTCTGGAGCTGGACGGAGAAGAGTTGCCCTCGCAGATGAGCTTCAGCGACTGGCCGCAGCTCAAGCGGACCTTCTCGGACCGCTTCGCCTCCAGAACCCAGGCCGAGTGGTCAGCGGTGTTCGACGGCACGGACGCCTGCGTGACGCCCGTGCTGTCCTTCGACCAAGTGAGCTCGCACCCGCACAACCAGGAGAGGGCCTCCTTCATCAGGGATGCCAGCGGGGAGGAGAGCCCCGCCCCCGCGCCTCTCCTCTCACGGACCCCTGCTGAACCGTGCCTGGCGCCCGACCCGGCAATCGGGGAGCACACGGCCGAGGTCCTGCGGGAGTTCGGCTTCACGGCGGCGGACGTGGAGAAGATGCACACGGCCGGCATCGTGGAGTGCAACGGCGTCAAGGCCAAATTGTAGAGGAGCTGGAGGGTCAGCGGTTGGTGCAGCCAGAGCGACGTCCTGCATTGTAGCCAGGTGTGTGAGTTATGAATCGTGTCGCTATGCACAGAGAAAGTGAGGGAAAGGAGAAGTTTTGAAATTTTTATTTTATTTTTTTTTTAACTTTGGCCATTCAAACACATGCGACAAGTGCCAATGTTGCAAAAAATGGGGGAAAAACCTTCTTGGGTGTATATATATAAAAAAATAAAAAAAATCCCCAGAGCCTTATTAACTCTGCATTGCAGTGTGATGTTTGGCACCGCCGACCTCAGGATGAGACTTTCATTTGATTCGTGTGAGAATGCGTCTCTGTGAAGAATCAAAGTGCCTGCGCGCAGCGTGAACGAGCCTTGATTGGACGAGTCGCCGTTCCGACCCGAACGATCCGACAACTCGGCGAACGCCCCACAGATTTGTCAGTTTGGCGGATCAAAGGGCTGCGTCCGCTTTTCTTCACAGTCGGGGGGAGGAGGGATCCATGTGACGGAACCAGGCCGGTGTGCAGACACGCATACGTAACGCGGAACTTCCCACCGCATTGCATTACAGTGTAAATCATGTGCGTTCATGCTAATTCCTGCCAAAGTAAATCACGGATCAGATTCCGATTGCCTGTTTAATGGCTGTTTGTTATGTAAATGTCGAGAACTGTTTAACATGAATGCAAATATTGTCTCATGTCAATCGAGTATGACTGATGCATAGTGTAGAGCTGCTGCTAAAAATTATATTTGAACTGTAACATGATAATCTGTAATCTTTTGCCGGCGCAATTATTTGTTGGAATAATGAGACGAAAAACACTGGAAACTGTAAAGCAGTTGGATGTTGCTTATCAAAGAATCCTTGAAGCAAGAAATTAAAAAATTACAAAACCATAAATAAAACTGCTTCCAGCTCTCTTGTTTATTTATCCTTGGAGCAATAATATTCTCCGCAATAGTAGATCACTTATCCTAACCTGAACATGCCTGAGGTGAAGGTTACTAAACTAAACCTGCGGTAATCAAATCAAAGAGTACCTGTGGAGAAAATCTGATTCATTTTTTCAGAGTTAGTAAACACTCGAGGATCATTTGGAACTCGAACTTTCACGTAATTTAAGTTGAGGCGCACTGGCTGTAGCTTTATGTGGATCTGCTGAAGATCCACATACTTAGAGGCTATAGCAAAGCCTCAGTTCTATCAGGAAGCCAAAACTGAACTTTTCTTTGTATAGGAAACTGCAAACAAAGGGCTAAACATGCTTTTCTCTGCACATACATGTACATTGCTGCTCTACTGGAGTTGCATTTTTGAGAATGTAGTAGGCAGAACATACCGAACATTTAAATGTTCTGACCATTCTCTGCAAAACGTCAACCTGCAAGATGAATCTATTCCAATTTTACCGCGGAGAGGAGGCACATGCCACCAGTTAGACCAAGTGCTGGGAGCAACCTGCTGTTTGTGCCTTAAATAATAGGATACACTGCGGATTATGGGGTTTATCCCTTTGTACACATTGTCATGAGCCAATTTGTTCCAATCCGTGTGAGTCTGGCGCCAGCAGCACCCCTGTAGAACTGAAGACTGGGAATGTGCAAAACTGAGAGTGTGGTGTTTTATTATTTATTATTCAAGCGCCCGACTGGATTGTGTTCCTCTTCATCAAAACACTTGGCTGCACCGTTAGCAGTGTCTTCCTGCAGTGCACGTGGCCTGCATGTGCCGTACTGGCGACAGGCAAAGAGTTTAAAGTTGGGCAAACCTGTAACTTCCTCTTTTGCAGTTAACTATCATAACAATGAAAAGTGTAAGATGAAAGGATTGAGGCTCTTTATGATGTCATATTTATAATAATGTATTTTTTCTGTAAGTTTGATTTGCCATCTGAAGTGTCTCACACTGTGTTACTCGTGCATAGGGAACTTACATAGCTGGCTTTAACCTTTGATACCGGCGTAGAGGATAATGCAATAACGGCGCTACCACCAATGCACATGTTCGTCGGTCCGTCCGTCCGTCCGTCCGTCCGTCCGTCTGTCTGTCTGTTCAGGAATGTACTACTGCACGCGGAGCCGTGCGGCGCGACCTGGAGGTGCACATGTATGCAAGGAATGTCTGCAGTGTGACTCGGAACCATCTGACTCTCAGGCTGCCGGGTCAAACCTCGGGGCAGCCGGCCAGGAGAACATGAGAACGTAAAGGTGGAGGCTTCCATCGCAGCTGCTTAATGTACAGACAGGATTTGGATGATTTGATTATTCCCCATTTAGATCTTTCGCCAGGAAGTGTTTTAATTTAGCGGCTATGAGATGAGAAAAAAAAGAAAAAAGATGGTAATAAATTTATGATCCAAAAAGTTGGATCACTTTGACAGTGTTTAATCATAATCCTGGTCCTCAGAAAGGAGGGAAGTTCATCTCATTGTCTGGAAATATAACCTCACCTGTGCAAACATGTTAGTCGGTCAGCGATGCCGCTCCATGAATTGCGCCTTTTGTTTGTTTTTTTTTTTGCTTTTCTATTTGCCTGCGACATACGAGGTATTTCTGTTTTTGCTCTGATTTGCTCTCATCAAGTGGAGGTCCCGCCTCCCTCCCTGCCTGCCTGCACTCGGCCTTCCTCCTCCCTCTGCGCAGCATCCCTCGTCAGGGATCACATGCATCATCACTTGATTAGCACGAAGCGCCGCTCCAGTCGACCACAAAAGCGCCCCCTCCTCGTGACTGCCCCCGCTTGGCCGTGATTGCACAAACTGGGACAAGCGGACCTGGGGGTTGGAGGGTTGGTGGGGCAGCACGGCAACAATGTCTTGATTAGAGCGAAGAAGAGCCGAGATGGTGACAGTGACACAGAGGCTGCAAACCTCAGGTTTCCATTGAAATATATTTTTCCTTTTCCTTCCTCTAGTCTCCTACATTGGCTGATGTAGTTGGAACTATCTATTTATCTATATCTATCTATCTATCTATCTATCTATCTATCTATCTATCTATCTATCTATCCTTAAATTGAGCTTTTACTATTCCTTGCTTTAAAACTTTACTACTTTTGTAGTTCGATTCTTGTATTTATTGTTATTTGTGTGTAATTGTGTATGATTATGCCTTTTTTAATTTTAATTAATAAATCAATAACGATTCTGATGGCTCCCACCATCAACGCTGCAGAATAAAACCGTCGTGTGGTTTTAATGATTCAATTTTCTGACAGTCAGCAGCCCTCATCAGAGGCGCCATAGGTTTGCCGTCAGCTAATGAACGCAGGCTTGGTAACACCTTGGATGGCAGGGTGACCATAACCCTCCCAGTCTGTGAAAAGATTTGGAAAAAAAGAAAATACAGACGTTATGCAAGAAACTCTAAATGACGGAACAAAGAGGTCAGTTTAAAAAGCGACAAGACCCTTTCCAGGGTACAGCTTGTGAAATTTCTCAAAAATGACTCCCGTCGGTGTTGTGTGTGTTCCCTGACATAACCGCCTGAAAATGTCAGCACCGCGTGAACCCTCCTCACATCAGACTTGGCATTTAGACCAAATCTGCTAAGAAAGGGGAGGATTTGAAAGGAAAGCCAACAGGTGGGAGGACAACAGTGCAGCGTTCTCGAGACCACTGCACCGTAATCAGTCCCTCTTCCCCCTTCCACTCGCTGCCAATCCTTCACAATGAGAAATAACAAACAGAGCGCAGCAAGGAGTTAAACTGTTGCTGATATGCAGCACAATAGTTATGGAATTAAAAAATGTTTGTGTGGCAAAGCTGGACAGACTCTTTCCTCCTCACGCTCTCACCTTTAAATGGTAAAAACCATCTCTACCCATTCAACACGTGAATGTTGAATTCAGAGGAAGGCTTGGAATGTCTATTATATAGTGAGTACAGCAAAGACCAAACGAAAAAAATGATTCCAGTCCAGGTCTGAGTTTTTTCCGGCCTCTGAACAGTGATGGACGAACAACAAATGCTATTAAAACCCGTTTTTCCGTTCTTCCGTCTCGTTACATTTCTTTCCACTTTCAGAACAACCTCATCTCGTTACCGATGACCATCCAGTATTAACGCAGTTGTTTATGTGGGCTGTGGAACCTTGGCTGAGTCTCAATGGATAAATGTTACCGGCATCTCTTTTTTTTTGTTGACGTGGGCTGATTTAAAAAGGTTTTCCTTTCAAGTGGTGAAGAAAGTTTTTCTTCTGAAAGGCAAATTGTTCATAAAAGTGCTTATGTTTTCCTTTTTTCACCCTAGTATAGAACTCTGGCCCCAGCAGAGTTGTCTACAAACGTGAACGGGCTTATTAAGACGTTTATTCCTACAGCACTTTTCTTGACAGCTTTTGCAGAGTGCTTCACATGAGAAATGAAAAAATTAAGAAAAGAAAAGTAGGGTCTGTTTCCATTCTGAGGGAGTTGATTCTGAACATTTTAAAGCATAAGAAAAAAGGTTGGGGTGAAGAAAACATCAATGGCGGAGACGGAAGACCTGGTGTGTTTTGAACTTGATCCGAAGGTGCAGAGGAAGTCATTTTAATTGGCCGCAAAGACGGGCGCTGACATGTTCTAGTCGTGTGGTCTTTGCAGGCTGATTTAAAAAAAAAATAAAAAAAAATAACAACACTGGAGTTATATTAAACCCGGCGAAGGCAGTGTTAAAAGTAACACAGATTTCCCTCTGGAGTGATGCAGCGTTTTAATGACCACACACATTTCCAGGGTTTCAGCATGACTGGAGAAGCCATTCCAAATGGCTACTTTTTTTTTCTATCTTGCTTTGCTTCTTTCTTTTTGAAGAAAAGAATCAGCATGAAGCACCTGCAGGACTGCTGTGGATATATACGCCGTCCAAGCCTAGGCTCACGTGTGAGATGCTTTCTTGTTTTTCTAAAAAATAAAAAATAAAACACGCTGCGACCCTTCAACGCTGGGGGAACTGGCGCAAGTGCTGAGCGTTTGAGTGCTGCTACAGACGCTTCGGTGAGACGCGGGGGTCGAGCTGTGAGGCGGGAGCGGCAAACCGAGGTAGATGGGGGAGAAAAAAAAACATAAGTAAAATGAAAACGTTCTATACAGTTGTTTCTCATCGTTACCCCATGAATTAATTCACCTTTGCAGAGCATCGCGCTCTGCAAAGTCCAATCTCATTGTGGCAGGTGCAAATTCAGGATTTGTTCCAGACAGTTGCAGTTTTATTTTGAGATGATTTCATTATTTTCTTTCACACAGTGAAACAGTAGCCAGACACGTCGCGATGCTTCAATAAAACCGTCCTCGTTCTGCAAATTCAAGCAGGAGAGAGCCACTTATCTGCTGTCATGTGTTCACTAGAACGATGCGAAACAGCTGTGGCGGCAGGTGGAAATTATCTTCTTGTCCTTGTTATGACAACTCTTGTTTCACGGTCCCCTCACCAGAAAAGCTTTGTTTTGGGCTGTTTCACTAAAGCGTGTCTTAGAAGGCAATCGCTTTAGACCTGCTTTTCATCCTGCATTGTAAACTTGTCTTCCAAACACTAGGTACCAGCTTGTGGATTTCAAACTAAATCACTCTTTTATCAGTGCATTTCTAACAACATCCTGTGACTTTAGCTTGTCAATGAGTTCCTCAAAAAATATTGTCAGTCTTTGCAGAAAAACAAGTGTTTAACAGGACGCCATAAAAGGGTAAAATAGATTCCTAGAAAGCTGTGTAACTTTTCTTGATAAGTGACAGCACAAAGTTGATCTACTGGGGTCCAGAATGAAGTGCAAGGGTCCGAAATTGCATATTTTACGGGCGCCTTCTGGAACTGAGCTGGCATTCTGCGTGGATCTGTTGTGAAGGGCACAGTGACTGACTGGACGGATGACATTTGGTGCCAATATCTTCCGCCTGTTTAAGCGTAATAAGTCCGCTGATCCTGATGCTGCAGCGGCCGTTGGCGGCTTTGCTGAATTAGCTTGCTGTAGTGGTGGCTGCGTGAAGCCAAGTTGCTTTTAAATGCCTTGAATTTCACACAGATACGCCGCTTTCTGTTTTTTGTTTTTCCTAGAAACCTACATTTTTGAAAGAGAAAGAATAATATCCTCACATGCCTCAATGATGTGTGGCCCTTCAAGATATTTGGGAGGACAATTGAAAGAGCGCATGGACCTTTTCTAGAGCCCGGAGGTTCAAATGAGCTCAAGCAGCTGACCGGCGATCAGCCGCCTCCACACGAGTGGTGCGAGAGGCATCACGGGGAGCGCACTGGATGATTTTTCAGTTGGAAGAAGTTGAAGAAAAATATCACTGTTGGAGGTCCAGTGTGTAAAACTCACTTTTATTGTACTGCGAGTCTACACTTTTATTAATGAAATTATGGGCAGTATGTCAAGCTTGAACCAATATAAAACTCATAAATCAAGCCGAATATTACACACACTGGACCTTTAAGTTGCTTCCCAGGCTCTGCCGCTGCTTCTTCAAATGACTCATAATCCCCAGCGCTGCTGTTTGTAAGGGAGAAAAGGCAATTTTTACACAGCTCCGCTCTGAGTTTTAACCCACGGATGCTTAAAGGTGGTCAGCAAAAAGGAAGTCAAGGACTTGGATTCTCACAGTGATACTAACAGAGAGCCAGACTATTTCTAGAAAATGCTGGCAAAGAGAACAGAAATCATGCAAGTGCCTGCTGTACCGGCAGAGACATTTTTTCCCCCTGTCTTTTGAAGGACACAGTGATGACACACTTGCCTTGCAATAAATTGCTAACTTATTGTGGGCACGCATGTAATGCACGCCGGTCACACGGGTGTCCTGAGTAGTGGCCTTTTCCCCCGCTGACAGGAAGCATATGCTTTGCAAGGGCTAATGAGGATGTGGCCTCTTTAATGAGATGAGACTCATTTAAAAGTCCGGCGGTTGGTTGATTGATGCTGGGAAAGGTCGGCCTGGTCACGGAGGCGGAGGAGCCTGGCTTGGACCGGATCCTCAAAGGTGACTTCACAACTCAGAGCAGAGTCTGTTCAGGGTCGCAGCTTTGTGACTCTGAAGGCTTAAAGACGAGCCTGTTTATTTCAGGTGACATTTCAGCGGGTCTTGTTTATTATTCTCATTTAATTTCTTCACGGACCTCTTTATTCAATTATTTTCACATTCAGTCATCCCATTATTGGCTCATAATCAACTGTTCTTTGAAGAGGCACATTGTGATACGGGCAAGTTCATAGTTTTGTGACGTCAGAAAGAGACAAGTGGATCCCAAAACCCCACTTATTGAGTACAAGATGGTGGCCCATTCATTTCATTGAAGTTGCTCACCCAGCGCATATACCAATAGAGTTCTTGGCTTCTGCATTAATGGGCCCATAGAGTATGCACAGTAGCGTCACTTCCCATCATGCCTCTGGAATTCTGGAGAATGTCATTTACAGACACGTCAGGATGCAGCCAATCAGGACACAGCATGTACGACGTTGTGATGTCACGCTGGGAATAAACTCTTTTCTGGTGATTTTCTGGCCCTTTTTTTAAACGGCTAAAAGACCGTATTGCGGTCTATGGGAATAATGCTTTTTGGGCCCGTGGGATTTCTTTTGCTGCAATACCTCGTGTGGCCACTGGGAAAAATCAGCGCGCTGCCATATTGACAGTCCGGTATCCACTTCTTATAATGCATCCATGATGATCCATATATATAACATATTGAAGACCCAACAAGGTATCAGTTTTATTTTATTTTTTTGCAGATGGCAGGAAACAGAGGGCTAAGTAAGTATGTTGTTTTCTGCGGCTGTTCGGAGCTTTTGCTCCACTGAAAGTCAAAGACACACAATCTAAGTGGGGCTGGTGGGAGCATATGCAAATACAGTAAAAACACATGAGAGAATATGCAATAAGAAGAAAATGGTTTCACGAGAGATGTGTCTGCAAATCAGCAACGTCAATGGAGCAAACGTACGAAGCGTGGAAATAAATTCATGGATTTCATCACTTGGCAAATGGAATGTGTCAGTCCTGCAGGATGTTTCCTGCCTGTTGACAGTCCAGGCGCTGCTTCAAGTCAAAAAGCAAATTAAACAAGAGAGATATTTCATGATAGGGAAATACTTCTAAATGAATGTAAGCTTAGAATTATTCAATGTGCCCGACAGTCCCGCTAGTCTCAAATTGATCGCTTTTCCAATACGTTTCTCAGGATGTTCTGCTGAATGAATCCTCCTCCTGGCGCCAGCAGGCCTCCTTTAGCAGGCCGACACAAAGCGGCTACACACTCCCTTCAGCGCTCACGCACAATCACATGCATGTGATCGCCGGACGCACCTCTGTCAAGTTGGCCAGGGGGCGAGGGAGAGACAGTGTGTGTGTGTGTGTGTGTGTGTGTGTGTGTGTGTGTGTGTGTGTGTGTGTCTGCGTGTGTTCATTAAAGTGTTTCGAAGAAAAAGAAGGGGGAGTCAGGCTGTCCCTGAGCACTCCCACTTCCTGCTTTCCTCCCCTCCGGGCTCCTCCTCAGCGCCTCGCAGTGCCCTGCTCAGACCGGGACGCGGAACCTTTGCGCGTCAAGCCGAGCGTGTGTGAGAGTCTCGCGCCCATCGCTCAGCTATGCAGCGACAGAGATGAGGATTAGCTGGGGCTGAGTGGGCTCCAGGGGCCATCCGTTCCAGGACTGGACTGGGAGAGAGAGACCCTCCACTCTCTGACTCGTCGCTCTTCTTCTCCACCGCTGCCCCCTTCCCTTCTCTTTGCTGCTGTCCCTTTCCTCCAGCCCTCTCCCACCGGTCCACCATGACCCTTCTATCGGAAGACCAGTCTGCCCGGCCCCAACCCTGCAGGGTGCCGGCACCGGGCAAGCACACTGCTCTGCACAAGAGCTCCACAGACTGCACGGCCTCCAAAGAGGACTACACGGACAGTGTGGACAGCATCGTGTTCGGCGCTGTGGAGCCGCCCCGGCGCTCGCGAGGCCGCCTCATCCTCCACGGCCTGGTCATGTTCGGCAGGGAGTTCTGCTACGCCGTGGAGGCGGCCTTCGTCACGCCGGTGCTGCTGAGCGTGGGCCTGCCGCGCAGCCTCTACAGCCTGGTGTGGCTGATCAGCCCCATCCTGGGCTTCCTGCTACAGCCCATCATCGGCTCGGCTAGCGACTACTGCCGCTCGTCGTGGGGCCGCCGAAGGCCCTACATCCTGGTGCTGGGCATCCTCATGATGGTGGGCATCACCTTGTTCCTCAACGGCGACGCCGTCATTTCAGGTAAGAGAAGGTGAGGAGAGGTTTCTAGGGTGGGGCGGAGAGAGTAAACTTAATGATGTGAGACAGCGAGTCTTTGGAGGAAATATTCTGGAGATGTGACCTTTGGAAGATGCAAGGGGAAATTCTGACAGCTGCCCGGGGATGGGGAGAAAGCGAGGCTTTAAGGTCGTGTTTGTGTCTCTATTTGAACCTGAGCAGGTTTCTTTCGAGCGGGGAGCTCATCACACAGTCAGATGGTTTTCTACCCGGAGGGCAACAGGGCTGTCAATCAAGCCCGGAGGGGTTTCTTTTCCCCAAAGGGTAACAAAACGTGCACAAATGCATTAGACCTGAAGCGAAGCCCTCTCCGTAAACCAGACCGAAGTCCAAGGTTTTGACATTTCAGCTTTCTTTGTTATGATGTCGATGTTGTTGAGGTCTCCCACCAAGGAGTATGCAACCTTTCCCGGGAAGTTTTCCGCCGAAAAATGTTCTCTTTTATCAGCCGACCGACTGAAATTCTGCCGGTATTATGTCGGACGAGGTCAGGTTAGTTTTATAACCCTGCATACGTGCTCACAAAAGTTCCTCTCGAAATAATAGTTGTGCAAAAGAACCTTGCTAATTGCTTCTCGGCGCTTCGTTTTGCTGTACAAACGCTGAAGACCCTGAAAAGTTTCATAATGAAAATGAGAGCAGATGTGCCTATTGTAGTATTCCTTACATGTGCAGCTAAGCTGATTATAATTTTCACGTGGAGCCGAATGCCACTGAAAGAGGGACGTGACATCAGGCCAACCTCGGACTAACGGCCCCCCCAATTCATGTAACAGAGCGTCCTGCTCGTGTTGTGCACTGTGAGGTTGTTTCTTTTATCTTGCTCTTCTTCTTCTTTGACACATCTTAAAGTTTTCTGCCTTCAATTGATCTTTGTAGCGCCCTCCCACGCGTCGATCCCAGAAGAATCGCTCCCATTGTGTTCCAGTGGCAGGTGCTTCACTCATAATTGTTTCCAGCTCCCTTCACTCGCTTGGAATAGACCATTAAAGGCTGCAATAAAATCACAATCCACCAGATGCATTTAGCTTTCATTTTTTGTTTTTCTTCTGGCAACCTGTTGCCCCCGGCGCTGTGCAATTTGACTGAGATTTCCCCTCATTGTCTCTCTTTTTGCAGCGCTGGTGAGGGACCGATCGCTGCGGAGCATATGGGCCATTGTGGTGGTGATGTTCGGTGTGGTGCTCTTCGACTTCGCCGCAGACTTCATCGACGGGCCCATCAAGGCCTACCTGTTCGACGTGTGCTCGCATCAGGACAAAGAGAGGGGCCTGCACTATCACGCGCTGCTCACAGGTGCGTTGCAGTCAAAATGAAACGCACTAAAGTCGCGCCGCTCTTTGTTTGCTATTGAGCGCCGACATGATTGGACTCTTGAGTTTTAGTAAGCCACAGGATCTTCATAAATGGTATATGACATTGATTTTCCGGTACGAAGCAGCGCTGGTTCCTGGGGTGATTGCACGGTTGTATGGTCGGTTGCAAGCGCATGAACCATGTGTGTCTGTTGTTCACGGCCACAACATGCGTGCAAGGGCTGTGGATCAGAAGCAGAAATCACAGTTTTGAGGAGGGAGCAGCACAGAAAATTAAATTAGAGACTAAATTAAGGAGCAGGTGGTCCGTTGCTTACATGGAGCGACTAGTCAGTAACCTAAATGGGCAACAACATCAGTATTTTGTAAATCGTGCAGTTCCTACGAATATTACCCCAGGTGGCAACACCCAGATTTCAGCGTGTTATGTTTTGGGACCATGTTCTGTTGTCCCCCCCCCCCCCCCGAATGTCCACTATCTGCTCGTGCACAGCTGTTGTTGTAACCATTACACGTTTCCTAGCACCTGAAATCCATCCAGTACACCAGTTCTGTGCATGTCATTAGCATATATTGGACTGTTTGTGTCTCAGAGGAGACAGAGCAATGCAGCAGTCCTGGCCAGTCACAGCACTGCCCCTTGAATTACCATTTTGCAATTTCTGTGTCGTTTCATGTGTTGTGGTTCACCCTTCTCTCTTTTTTTTGTAGTTTATCCACTTAAAGCTGCACAATACAACTAAACTCTACCTTTTGTGCTATAAGTGGCTCACAGAATTACACCGATGAATGAATGTGCAACACATCTGACTGTGGGATTTTCAACTGGTGGAAACACAAATCGCTTGTTTCAGGCCCCCGAAGGTTTTTAACTTTTCTGCAGACTAGAGTTGCCCTTGGTCCTGCTTTATTTTTTCCCATGATTCCTTTTTTTTGTTGTTATTATTCCACTTCAGTGTTGCAGCATCGGTCTACATGCATTCTGTTTTTGCCACGTTCTGATGCTTTAATGCATTTGGGCAGACTCCCCAGTCAGCCTGAATTGCGCTGCCAGCTTGGACATGTCAGCGATGCCATTATTTTGTCTGATGAAACTGGGAGAGACCTTATAGGGACCTATCCGCCACGCTGCCATCACACAAAGATCAGATCTCAGATGGGAAACCATAAACACTGGCCTTTTCACAGTCACCTTGGAGAGAATGTGAAATCTGACATTAAGGGCAGATTTGATTTGATTTGATTTGATTTGATTTGATTTGATTTGATTTGATTTATTTCGCACATGTAAGAAAGGAAAGAGAATAAAAAGGATACAAATATATATATATATATATAAATATATAACACAGCAAGGTAAGAATGTATGTTTGAAAGGGGGTAGGAAGAAGTAATGAACTAAATTAAGTTTATATAACAGAAAATAGATAACAGAAAACAACAGATTGATGTGAAGTGCTTGCAAATTGGTCTGCAAAGTGCTGTGCACAATCAAACAAATATATTTCTTAGTGCTGCTGCAGGCTCGTGTGTGTGTGTGTGTGTGTGTGTGTGTGTGTGTGTGTGTGTGTGCACACGCGCGTGCGTAGCTATCAGCAGGCACCGGGTGGTGTGAGCATGCGAGTCAGGCAGTAATCCAGCCCTGAGCTGGTCATGTGCTGCAGTCATGGGTCTTAGCTGAGAGACAGATGCTAAGCACATGACTCCTTATATGCCGCCGCCGCCGCTGGAATGCACTGGATGGAGACGTGAGGTGTTGTTATTTCCTTTTTCCCACTTTTTCCTCCTCCGTGCTTCTTCAATTGGCGCTGCAGGCACCGCAGGAGTGATTTTGATTTCTTATTTTTTTCCCCAGAAGCGATTCCAGTATAACCTCATCTTACACCCTTGCCGAGGGTGTGTGAACTTGAAGCCACATCAGGATCATGTTCACCGCCAAAGGGTTAATTGACTTCACAACTGCATAAAGGCAATCACTCAATGGCATACTGCAAATTCCAATGACTGTATTCCAGTTAACATGGATAGAAAATTGTCGCAAGGGTCTCAATCCCAGCTGTCTTAATGTGAAGCTCCTGTTTTCATTATTTTGCAAGTTCCAACTAAGATATAATCTCTGATCTCCGCAAAGTTATTATTATTATTATTATTATTATTATTATTTTATTATTTAACCTTTATTTAACCAAGTCGGCCCCACTGAGATACAAGACCTCTTTTTCAGGGGAAGCCTGGCCAAGATAGCAGCAGAGTTTGAGTTAAAAGTTACATTAAGACAGACGACAAAACATGGACATAGGTTCTGCCTTTCTGTAGCTGACAGTGTGTCTCTCAGCAACAAGGAGCATCTTCGAAATGTTTCAAACAATCTCAGGCGTACATGACAACACCCGCATCCACAAAAAGCAGACTCAATTAGTGTCGCATTACCCCGCAAAGCAGGCTCAATGGCGAGGGGCCGGCCGCACGTAAGGGAAAGAAAGGAGCGCGGCTGTCGGTCTTTCCGCGCACCTCTCCTCCTAATCACCAGCTCATTTCATCCACGCTCGACACTTTTTCATCGAGAGAGAGGAACGCAGCCGCACCCTGGTGTGATCCACGTCTCCGCTCGGCGGCCTGGTTTTCGCTAAGTGGAACTTAAGTGTGCTCTGAAGGTGGGTGGAGGTGGAGGGTGGGGGCGGTGAGAAGGTGGTGGTGGGAGAGGTGCGTCATCACACTCACTCATCTATTAGCCTGGTCTTGTTCTGCCCTTCCTGCTGTGTTCCAAGCCATGTCATTATTTTCAACGCATGGCTAATTATAGCTTTGCGTTTCCTTGTGTAATATGACAGAAAGTCAATGTGATGTAAAAAAAAAAGAAGAAAAAGATGATTGTGGCCAAGCGTTGTTGCCGTGTTACGACTGCCGGTGTGTGTATGTGTGTGTGTGGCAGGTCTGGGCGGCGCGTGTGGCTACCTGGTCGGCGCCATGGACTGGGGCCACTCTCTCATCGGCCAGGCGCTGGGCTCCGAGTACCAGGTCATCTATTTCTTCTCGGCGCTGACCTGGGGCATCTTCCTCACCGTGCACCTCTTCAGCATTCCCGAGCAGCCCCTGTGCAAGGAGCGCTCGGCCTCGGTGGCGTCGCCACCCAACGCGCTCCGCCTCCTCAGCGCCCACAGCAACGGCTACGGGGCCCTGGCCAAAGAGCCCGGCACCCCCGCCGTCCCTGCGCCCGTCACGGACCTCAGGCCGAGGTCTTTCTCCGCCCTGGGGGAGGCCAACTCTGTGACCTCCAGTGCCAAACAGCCAAACAAGGAGGTAGGAACTGGACTAATTGGGCTCTAGGAGGGTCCAATTCAGAAAACGCACCGTTGAAAAGGGAACACACTGTCTTTCTTTTGATGGCTCACCCCAGAGCTGCGCGTCATCCGCCTTTATTTATTTTTTTTTTTAAGCACCAATGAGTGCCATGAAGAGAGCAGATGTAGATTGCAATTTGTATTTAATTATGTTTGCTGTTCTTTTTTTCCCCTTTTTTTCTTTTTTTTATATTTTTGCTGGATAAATAGCGAAATATTGACCAAATCCTCAGTGAATTTGTCGACTGGTGCGATAGCGTAGTAGCAGTACCACAGTAACGTAAGCAATTAGGCACTTTTCTCGTTCAAAAGCTCTGTTTTGATGCTCAGATACTGTTTGTAAGGAGGCAAACAAGGAGAAAAGATAGAATAGAAAAATATGAGATCAAGTGGGACATGAAACGACTTGGATTAGCGCCTGCATCGTTTCAATTGTGGCTTCGCAGATCTCAATCTGGCATGCAATTCGCTGCTAGAATGCTGAAGCGAATGCGGAGACTGGGGAGGGGGGTAATACGAGATACAGGAACAGGTAACCCTACCCAATGTGCCTGCAGCCTTCAACAGCTACAGTGAACGTCAGGAAACTGACGGTAAACTGTTTCATCGTCGTCGTGTGTGATTGGCAGCGTTAAAGTCTGCTTGGATCAAGGCTCCTTGTATTGGATGCCCTGAAGTGGTGCTGACAGGGGCTTCAGAGGATGATGCTGGCATCCTTTGAAATGCTCTGACAGCGGAACGCACATAGTTGCGACATGTTTTTTTTTTTTTTTTTTTTTTTTCCATTTCCTTTGTGTTGCAGTCGTGACAGCTGCGTGTTTGACCACAGGGAAGCTTCGCTGGAGACAAACCCAGAAACCTCTCCACAGCCAAATTGGCTTTATTTTCTCTGCACTACTTCTGAGTGAACAACTGGCACTGAACGCAGCCTTTGAATTGTAATGTGTTCCAACACAGGGACAAACTATGTGAGCCACTTCATGCCGTCCAATTGAAATGTCTGTCGGCGCAGAAAGGATTACAATAGTTGCAAAGTGGAGACAGAAAGAATGAATTCTGGTCTCGCTGTGAGTTTAAGACACACGATTGAAATTGTTTTAAAATTGTTTTAAAAATCAAAAGATAAACTGTTTTATGCTGTTCTTTTACTATGAACGAAAGACTCAATACATAATATAAAAAGCACGTCTGTAAATAAAAATCCAAAGGATGTGGAGTATAGTATATGTACTAGATGAATTAATTAGAACAGAATTCATTAGACGAGAATAAAGCGGTTTTAGTCTATGGATCCTCCAGCAACCTGACGTCGGTGAGAGCCGCCTTAAACTTCTCTCCGCATGAGTTGATGACGAACCCGCGGAGGAATTCATTTAGCTATCCTGACGGAGGCATTTAGCGCGAATACACTAGCATCAAAATTTAATTTCCTGCAGGATGCGAAGAGGTGCTTAACGAGTGTCGTCTCGGCTATTTCCGACTTCATTTGAAGTCCTGATCAAAAGATGATGCAAAGGCGACGACGGTTGTGTTTCCGTGTTTAAGCGTTAACTTAAAACTAAAAAAAAAACACGTGCAAATATTGTCGCACAAGGCCACGCAAAGCTTAAATTTAAATCCAGGGTCATTTTATGCTATTAGAAGAACCATTTCAAGGTGAATTGTTCAGTATTGCCTTTTTTTCCTGTCTGTTGGACACTTAAATCCCTACAGGCGGTGCTCTGTGGCTTTTTATTTTTTCATTTTCCTCTTCTTCAAAGCTTTTGATGTGTTGTCGAGCGTGAAGCCTGCTGTTCAGTTTATTCGTTTTTGTTGCCTCTTGGCTGTGAGCGCTGATGTGTCACGCTGCTTCCGCGTGTCCGCAGACCCAGAAGAGGATGACGCTGAGGTCCCTCATGAGGGCCTTCATCAACATGCCCAGCCATTACCGCTACCTGTGCGTCTGTCACCTGCTGGGATGGACGGCCTTCCTCTGCAACATGCTCTTCTTCACCGACTTCATGGGACAGGTATTCAAAATCAGTGCAAACTAATGATAAAAGGGGGGACATTTCTGCAAAACCATAGTAAAAATTCCAAACTAGAGATGCTTTTTGTCTTCTCTGACATTTTGTCAAATCTCTTTTTGTTTTCTTGTCAGTTTGTTGTTTTCCATTCATCTTTTTTCTGGTACCTGATTCAAGGTCGTGGGTGCCTGTTTTTTTTAAAAGTTTTCTTTTCAGTGAAGTAGTTTACTTGAAAATAACTTGTATATAAAGATAAATATATACATATATTTTATATATATGTACACATATTTATGATATATGTAACATATATTAAGCAACTAACAACTATATATAAATTCTCTTAACGCTTGAGTCATTTTTCCAGCAAGAATTTCAGTCAAAGATTTTGTCTGTTGCAGCTTCTGAACTTTGAAGCCTTCTATCTCTTTTGTGAAGCCCATTTCTAACAGTTACTATGATTCTCACAACATAATAGGTTTTTCAAGAATTTCTTATCGCAGTGGAGGGCAAGCCTTTTAATACCACGGAGGGACAAAAGTCCTTTGACAATGATTTCAAACCAGTCTGTAAGGCTTCTTAATTGTCACATTTTTTTGTTTTTTTTTATCCATCCCGAAACTGCAGTGGAGCAGAATTTTACAGAAAACGTCATCTTTAACCCCCTGACACCTGTCGGGGGGTGTTGACACCAACCTGGTGGACGTATCAGTGGGATTTGTGACATCACAAAATGCTGATTACCAGAACTGAGACTTTTTTTTTCCATTTCTGGGATGCGGAGGCCGAGCGATATCATTTTAAAACTAATTGGCAAAGTGAATTTTGTATAACATCGCACCTGAACGTGCCTCCAGGGCTCGAGAGTTTAATGGGCTGCATGAAGGTCACCGTGTCGGTAATGCGGAGATGTCATTGAGATTTGCATGGACGCCTGTCAGCGATGCGAAACGCACCAGTCAGAGGAGCGGCGGGGCCGTTCGTTAATCACCTGCGCAGCCTCCCACCTGGACACGACGCCTCACCCTCCGACAACCACATCTAGTATTGTTTTTCCTCCCTTCTCTCCCGCAGATTGTTTACAAGGGGAACCCTTACGCGGAGCACAACTCCACGGCCTACATGACCTATGAGAGAGGGGTGGAAGTGGGCTGCTGGGGCCTGTGCATCAACGCCGTGTCCTCGGCTCTCTACTCATGTGAGTTTGTTGTGAAGGTGTCGGGCGGAATGCGAGAATGCGTCTTCATCTTTGTGCCCAAACAAAGCAGCCCGGATGCAGCCGGTGCCCGGCGCGCTCGTCATTAGCCGCTTTGTGACTGGCAGGCCCGGCCCTTGGACATGCAGTGGCTAATTACAGCCTTGGGTTGTGTGGCATAACCAGTCATTATACGACCGCCTATCACATGGTTGCGTTTGAATTTCGTAGGTTGCTGCAGCCTGGAAAAACAGCCATTACCAGGAAGGAAATATCAGATATCTTGATAGTTATACTCAGGTTTTTGAACATTTTTTTTCTTCACGGCTGCTCTTCAAAGGAAGCCTGTTCAAGCTGTTGTCATCATTCTGCGGGCTCGAGCATAGTTGAGTCAGTATGAAACTTCCTACCTGTGCATCACTACAGTGCAGTATGAAATTTGGAAGCGCTAAAAGCACACAAACACCTGACTAAATCACACAGATGTGTTCTGGACATGTGATTGGAGTTCTTCCAAAGGCATCAACAACAGGTGTTTGAACGAAACCTCTCATTTAATGTACTCAAGCAACAGATCTGTTCTAAATGGGGCTAATTGGGGCTAGGCAGCGCCTTGCATGGCAGCAGCCACCCATTGGTGTATGAATGTGTGCGTGAATGGGTGAATGAGAGGCCTTTGTGAAGCACTTTGGGGTACTGTGAAGGTGCTGGAAAAGCGCTATATAAGTGCAGTCCATTTACCATTTACCATTTAAATATAATCTGCAGCGCAAAGTATCTCCCTGTTCCAGCTCCTTTTCTTTTCTGCTTGTGGAAATGATCCAGCGTGATGAAAGGCTCTACCGGATTCAGCCTGTTCTGTGTTTTTGTCATGTACGGCTTCTGTCTGACAGCCGACCGATGTCGCTCGTCTCCCCCTCTCTCCCCCAGACGTGCAGCGTTTCCTCCTGCCCTACATCGGCCTGAAGGCGCTCTACTTCATGGGCTACTTCGTCTTCGGCATGGGCACCAGCCTCATCGGACTCTTCCCCGACATCATCGCCACGCTCGTCCTGTGCACCGTGTTTGGCGTCATGTCCAGCACGCTCTACACCATCCCGTTCAACCTGATCGCCGAGTACCAGCGCGAGGAAGAGGTACGCTGAGTGTCAAAGGGAAAAAAGAGAAGAAAAAAAAATCAATCAATTTGAAAGAAAATTAAGCATTAGAAATCAAGCTGGCAAAAAAAAAAACAACTTTAAATTAGGAGCAGAGTCACACCGGATTATAATTTTAATGTAACAAGACTGTGGTGTGTTTAATAGACATCATTAGTCAGGAGAATAACCTGCTGATGGCTTGAATAATGAGACTGCTCATTAGACGCCCCTTCGCCGAGCTCAGCCGACCAAACATTCTGCCGAGATGGAGAAACAGGAGACGCTCGTTGAGAATGACGCACGTGGGACAGTTTGAATGGCGCTAAACAATTGTTTAGCAGCTTTGAGAAGGAGGAGAAGGTGAAGAAGAAGGTGAAGAAGAAGGTGAAGAAGAAGAAGAAGAAGAAGAAGAAGAAGAAGAAGAAGAAGAAGAAGAAGAAGAAGAAGAAGAAGAAGGGAAGAAGAGTAATCAACCGTTTGAGCTACCCGGTTTCACTAAAGTAAAACCCTCCTTCCCGGTTTGCTTTAAACTTAAAGCAGCATCTGAGATCGTCCTGGTCGAAGTCCCCGCCTCCACCCCCAACAACCTCTTCGAGCTGTAAAACACGTCATTCATCCGTGTGTGCACAGGCCGAGCGGGACTTATAGCAGGCGGGAAATGACCTTCCCTGTGTACAACTAACTGGTGGACAGAGGACTCTAATTAAATCTGTGTTATCACGCCGGGATCATCCGCTATCAGCGTGTTCCCAGGAGACCCTGACACCATAAACCCATTACTTTTTTTTTTTATGAAGAACCGACTGTCTGCCTGCGCGACATAAAAGGGGCCGACTGTGTAAAAGGCCCTTTTTTTGTTTTCTCACAGTTAACTCACTTCGAATGAAAACAAGGAAAAGAAGAATAGAAATGACTTTTTAGAAAGACAGTTCTGGAAATCCCTTTGCGATGTCATACAGGATGAGTGGAAGGGTCCCACCCTCTTCTTTGTTTTGTGAGGTTCCGACAATGCATCCATTTGTTCCCTTGTTCTTTCCTCTTTGCGAACGAAGCTCCGCTCTGAAGGGCGCGACCCAAATTCTGCCGGTCGTCGGCTGAAAAAACTGCCGTTGAACCTTCTCGTAGTGGCTGAACATCACATGGGCGAGAGCTCAGACCTCGTAAAAGGAAAAAGGAATATGCACTCGCGCACACACACACACACACACACACACACACACACACACACAAACACACACACACACAGGTGGTTAGACAGTATTATCCAGAGTGCGTCTGCATCTGTTTGCCAAATGTTGATTGTTTCCTGTCAGGAACATCTCCGGTAATGGTTCCTATCCTCCTCCTCCTCCTACTCTTCCTCCTCTTCTTCCTCCACCTCTCCTCTCTCTCTCTCTTTCTCGATTTGTCACCCAGGAGCAACTGAAGCAGCGAGGCAGCGGCGCGAGCCAGCGGGGCAGTGGGGTGGACTGCGCCGCGCTCACCTGCATGGTCCAGCTGGCTCAGATCATCGTGGGGGCGGGGCTGGGCGCCCTGGTCAACATGGCGGGTAGCGTGATCGTGGTGGTGCTCTCGGCCTCCACCGTCGCGCTGCTTGGCTGCATCTTCATCGCCATCTTCATCAGATACGTGGATTGATTCTGCCATTTGTGGAAACTATTTTGATGCTGTTTTAATAAATAAAGATTGTTTATTGTGTGACTCGTGGGATTTTTTATTTTATTTTAATTTTGTCATTTATTTGCCAATTTGGAAGAGCTTGTTTGGAACACCGGATGTGCCCCACCTCCCCCCAGTATTTACAAAGATGACACAAATCAAAATGCTAATTAAGAGTGAAATAGTTTTACGCCTGCTTGATGTTTGCAGTTTGATCCCGATAGGTTACAAAACAGGCCTTAAAGGCCCCACAGTGAAACAAATTTAGTAGTATTAAAACATTTTTTACCCAGCAGTCATAACGTAACTATGGTGGCAGGAAGAGTTCGGACATTCCAGACTCTCATTTTTGAAATTGGGATCTCTTCCTTTCCTTTGACTTTCCTTTGACAAAGATTGAAAGTGAGAGCGCTGTTAGACTTGGCGTGCCTGTCTTGACTGAAACAGCCTGTGTCCATCAATCAGTCTTTTACTCATCGAGATCAGCGCAGTTTGGCTGAGAGGGTAAGTGGGCTGAGGCTGTTTCAGGGTGGTCATCTGCTTTCAAACAAACAAACTTTGTATTGGGCACACAGCCACATATGGTTGATTCCACCACAATTTAAAAAGGTCAAGTCCTTTCGAGTCATCTGTCTCAAGTCTAAGTGAAGTCTCAAGTCATGAAGACCAAGTCCAAGTCAAGTCGAGTCTTTTATCAATGTTAGTCAAGCAAGTCTCAAGTCCTCAAGTTTGTGACTGAGTCCAGTCATGTGACTCGAGTCTCCCAACTCAGGTTTCAACCTGAACGACTGCTGTGCAAACCAGGACTTGTATGATTATGAGCTGAGATATAATTATATCCGATTCTGCTTTGCTCCATTTCAGATAAAGATACCAGTCTTATGAAAAAAAAAAAATCATTATCGGTCTCAGCCTGACAGTTTTTTTCAACCTTGTTTTCCTTTTTGCACCAGATCCATTAAAATGTTCTCTTCCTTTTCCACACTTCCCACGCCTTTAAAAAAAAAACAACGCTCCAAGTAAACCTCTCAGTGGGCATTGAAAAACAGCGTCCCTAATGGATTCAAGCGGCTACCTCGGCACACCAGGGAGAAGCAGCACAAAACGACATACCGAGACTGACAGCCTCCTGAGAACTGTGCCCCCCTGCCACCCCTTTTTCTGGTGAAAACGGCTTACCGTTAGCCGATGCAGCAGAACAGGAGGCAAAGTCGAATGTCCGTGTCATTTGAATGTAAGTGATGGGGAGCAGCGGGTGGTGCACAATCACTCAGGAGACAGTATGCCAGAGTGGGCAACAGAGCGGAACGAGGCACCGGCGCGCAACTCGGAAGCTCCACAGCGGATTCGCAGTGAAGTTGCACATAGAGCGACCCCTGCAACACAGAGTCCACTGGCTACTCCCTCTGCCTCGAGAGAGTCGTGCCTGCAGTGCACGAGGTGTTGTGAATATATGTCCATCAATTCAGACATCTCAGGGATGTGTTTGATAGAAATCAAATACATACAAATTTAAAAGTGCCGAGTGCCGTGAATAACACACTCGTCCTTCGTCGCCGTCGGGAGTCGTTTGTTTTTCTGTCTACTTCCTTTGAGTTGGGAGAAAAGCAAGGAGAAAATCAATGCTCTCAAAAGCCAAGTTGGCCGATGTTTCAGAGACGGGCGACAATGCGGCAGCGGAGATTAAGAGCGTTTTCAAAGCAAAGAACATCGCTGACGGTGTTTCTCTGAGGATGGCTGTGCGAGACCTTGCCAAGAGTCGAGTGGCGCGCCAGTTCATCAAAAGCTGAAAGCGGGGGGGATATCAGACTTTGTGACAGACAGAATAGTCAGCCCACTCGGGGTCAGTTTCTCTTCACCAGATGGAGACAGGAGATAAATAAAGGATCATTAGCGCTCCATCTGGTGTGCCAGGTTGGCGTTAACCAACGGGCACAAGCACGGCACCTTCATGTTTTTATTTAGACTGTTTTCGTTTTGTTTTATTGGAATGATTGAATTGATTGAACTGATTCTAATTGAAATCTAGAGTGAGGCCTCTCCAATGGCTGTGCTTTCACACGGGCAACTTTGTTGCGACTGAGGCGTCGGTTTTGCTTCAGGCCAGCCTCTCTGTCCACTTCCGTGCCCTGCCAATCAAACAATGTCTTCCCTGCACGCATCGCAGCGACCTCTGAGCTGGGAACCACTTACTGCCCGAAGGGACGCGCCTGAGCTACCCTGCGCAGTCTGACTTGAAGGGAAACAAGGCACCCTTTAAAAGAAACGGCAGAAAGGAAGAAGGAACCTCTGAACTATGAAATTGAGCTGATCGTATACTTGTCTGCCCTGCCGGTTGTCCCGAGCCGCCGTGTGAAACCAACCTGGTTCCCATAATGAGCTCATGAGGTGCTGAAACAGAGTCGAGGGCGGCGGCAGCTCAGTGTTACCGCAGCGTGACGCTCATGCCTCGTCCCTCATTAAATGTGTCCGCGCTTTGCATGCAAGCAGATCAAAAGCTTTGTGGCTTTCATTTATTTACTTATTCATTTTAGATTTGACTTTGTTTCACTTGTTTACTTGCAAAGCCCAGACTTCTAAGTGTTGAGTGTGCAGTTTTGTACACTTTCTGGGTGTTTTGATGTGAATGCAGATGAAAAAGATAGTTGTTATGGAGCAAACTTGAAATTGTTTGCTTGACATTGAAAGCGTTGGCACAGTGAAACTTGATTTGCTTTTCGTGAAAGAGACGTTTTCTCTCGCCCGCCAGTTATAATGTCTTGCTATTTATTAGACCTAATGGTGTGTAAATAGACACATTTACATTTCGGGTACACACGCACACTCAAACACCCGGGAGGATTGCAGGCAGCATGAGAACTCCAATGGATTTGTTTAATGAAGGAAGGCGATTAAATCTGCTGTTGTGCTGAATCCACTGCAGCGAAGCCCCAGTAAACTGTCTGCGTTATCAAAGCATGCATGGGACCAGAGATCAAGGACTTACTCTCTGCCTAACAGGTGAACCTCGTCCGTATGGAGCCTTTATGTTTGTTCAAGGTGACTGACTCGGTGATTGATGCTGAATTGTATGATTGAGAGACTTTTTCTTCGCACTTAATAGGCCTGGATGAGACATATACGTCGTAATATTGAAGCTGTCATAGTTTTAATAACTAGCCTTTTATTTCACTTTAGATTGTCTTTTTTGCTTTTTTTATGAACTGAACCCACTCACCGAGACAAGCTGTTCAGTTCAGTTCAGTTCAGTTCAGTTCAGTCCATCAAGAAGCCCTGAGCCGCCTCGACCAGCGACTACTCCACAGCTTCAAAGTGCTATTTGAAGCACTTTGACCTTGTTGCTCTTTGACCAACAAGGTCACATGTTAATTCCATGTGGACCATGTTCTGCCTTCTCTGGATGCTAAATATGATCTTTTTATTAGCATAAAACCATCACTGACTGACCAATCTCAGGATAAGATTGGTCAGTTCGTGTCAGATTATTTTCTGTTTGGATAGAATTAAAGGCCCTGTGTGTCAGATTTAGTGTGTCAGATGCGGTGGCGAGACAAAACCTCCCCCAAAACAAGTGGACCTGTTTTGTATGTAAAATTTAATTTTCAGTTTTGCGACTTAACACAACAGCAAGAGAACATAGTATTTTCTTTTCCATTTACCGCTGACAGTTGGCTGTAAATGCACACTTGGGGCCTTTAATCCCATCTAAATGGCTGCGCCTGCTGGACCTGAAAGGTTTACAACAGCGGTAATTTTCAACGTGGAACAGAAAACCAAAGCCCTGTCCATCAACAAAGGTTTAACAATATTTTTTGTTATCAAAATAATATTTTGAGGCAGCACAATTTAGGTGACAGGAAAAAAAGCAAACAATATTCACAATTCACAGGCGGATGGAGATTTATTATTATTATTATTGTTATTATTATTTTCATTTTGCCTCTGGGCACCATCTGCAGTGCACTGTCCAATTTGTCAAACCTTTTCATGTTCTATTCCTCTGAGAAAGTGACCTTGGTTTGCGGCTGAAATTGCAATACAGTAGAAATAACAAAGTCATCTGTATACATTAAAAGACCATCATGACAGGTGCGCTTGAAATACATTCCAGAATCAATACAGCAACCACATAGTAAAATGAAATGAGCTTGCCCCAAACTCCTGCTGCTTGATCTGAACACAGACAATTTTTGGCACATACATGTTTCAAAGTCACACGTTGGTTTTTTTGAGGCTGAATTCACAGGTATAAATTAAAACAGTGGATAAACTTTTTTTTTTATTGTTAAAAAACTGGGGCGTTCCATCAGAACTAAGTGCTGTTTTGGGGCAGATCCTGTCGGTCGTGGTACATGACAGCCCCCGGCGGGTAAAACAGCACAGCGGGCTCCTCGGGCACGTGGGCCGCGCCTGCAGCATCCCTGGGCTTGTTGGCCTCCTCCTTGGTGGTGGCGGTCATGGGCCGTATGGTCGGGGAGGTCATGGACCAGAAGAGTTTCCTCAGCGCCTTCCTGAACTCCCTCCTCATCAGGCAGTACAGGATGGGGTTGAGGCAGCTGTTGGAGTGCGCCAGGCACACGGACACGGGGAACACGTACACCTGCATGGTGTAGTACTCGTAGCTGAAGTGCACCACGTTGAGCTTCACCAGGATGCCCCAGGTGGTGAGCGCCTGGTTGGGCAGCCAGCACAGGAAGAAGGAGAGCACCACGATGGTGACGGACTTGGTGACCTTGTTGCGCCGCTTGGAGCAGGAGGTGCTGATGTGCTTGGGCGTGATGAAGCGCAGCAGCAGCAGGTAGCAGGCGGAGATGATGCCCAGGGGCACCACGAAGCCCAGCAGCACCTTCTGCGAGTGGTAGAGGCCCAGCCAGAACTGAGCCGTGCCGTTGGCCTCTGGGAACTTGACCAGGCACAGGTCCTCGTCGCTGGAGACGGCCACGGTGGTGGAGAAGACGGCGGGTGGCAGCGCGGCGGTGACGGCGGTGCACCAGATGAAGACGGTGACGCAGCGTGCGGAGCAGCAGCAGTGCGCCGGCCGCCGCCTGCCCTGGAGCGCCGAGGCGAGCGACCAGTAGCGCGCCACGCTCATGGCGGTGAGGAAGAAGACGCTGGCGTACATGTTCATCGCCGTCACGTAGGAGACGATCTTGCACATGGCTTTGCCGAAGAGCCAGGTGAAGTCCAGCGCGTTCTCCACCGCCCAGAAGGGCAGCGTCAGCACGAACTGGAAGTCGGTCACCGCCAGGCTGGTGACGAACAGGTTGATGGAGGACTTCTTCCACACCTGCTTGGACTTCATCAGGTAGAGCACCAGCAGGTTGCCCACGAGACCCAGCGCGCAAACCAGCGAGTAGATAACCGAGATGACGATGCGCACCACGGCGGCGCCGTCCCCGGTGAAGTAGGTCCGGTTGGAGCCCGGCAGCAGCGGCTGGTGCTGGTCCTCCTGGTGCCGCTGCTGCCCGCCGCTGCTGCTGTTGGAGACGTAGCTGAAGTTGAAGGGCAAGAACCCCGCCGAGCCCTCGTAGCCACTGTTCATAAATTCTCCCGACATCTTTTTTTTTTTTTTTTTTTTTTTTTTTAAATAACTTTTATTCTCCGGGGGAGGTTAACCGTGAACGCATCACACCTGGAGGAGAGAGGAGTTGGTCGCTTTCAGGGTTTTGCGCCACCGTGACGCACCGCAGGCGCGCATCGAAAAATCTTTAATGTTGTTTTCCGTTCCCTCTTGTTCATGAAAAAATAAAGGAACGAAATAATAAGAAGAATTCGGATACTGTCGCGCCACTCAGCTGAGGAACGAAGCTCCTCGTGAGGTTTGCTCCGCGCTTTTCTCTGTGCGTCTCAGCTCGCTCTCTCCTAAGGAAGAAAAAAGGCTTGACGCAGCGAGATAGACCAGCAGGGTGCTGTCCACGTTCCCTTTGAAAATAAATAAATAAATGAATGAATAGGTGATGGAGTATTTAAATTGAATAGGAGGATAAAAGGAGTGATTTGAAAAAAATCTCTGGACGTTTAATCTCTTATAGACCTTTCTCTCTCTCTCTCTCTCTCTCTCTCCCCTCCCACTCTCTCTCTCCCTCTCCCCCTCTCCCACTGTCTCTCTCTGACTTTCTCTCTCTCTCTCTCTCTCTCTCTCTCTCACACACACACACACACACACACACACAAAGCTGGATTTGGTATGGCATTTCAAGTCAGTCTCTCTATCATAAAAAATGTAGCGCTCAGATAGATTTATTGACTGTAATCCACATTTCATCCATCAGGGAGTCTGAATTTTTTTTTATGCACGTGCTGATGCTGTAAAGCAGCTTTGTGGTATTTTGAGTCTCAACACGTATTGCAAAAGCCATACATTTATGATAGTAGATGTCTCCTGGAAATATGTGAGAAAAGGAACCAAAAAAAGACATGTTGCATGATAACACTGTGGGCACTGGAGCAGATGCAGGACGTGAGCTCGTAAACAGCAGTGCAGAGCAGAGGCCGGCTGGAGTTAACTGCTGGTTAAGCTGCACAGCTCTTATGGGTCAACAGGCCGGATCTTGAGAGGCTGAGCTGACACAAGGGCTGTGTCTCAATTCAGGGTCTGCACCCTTCGAACGGAGTGTCCTCCGTCTGAAGGAAGTGTTCTTCGAGGACCCAGCCTAGAAGGACGGACCAAACCCATCCTCCCCGGTAACCACCCGGGACGGTCTGGCCTTTGCCGTATTTCCTCGTTTCGTCACCGCCGTTCCCTCCGGCTGGCCAACCCCAGAAGTGACGTTTTTATTGTATCAAGCTAACCAATTGGTTAGCCATCTAACCATGCCGTTGGATGATCAAATAAGTAAAATCCTACGTTAAAAACTGGATACTTTATGTGAAACTTCAATACTTAAATTTATATGTCGTGTCTTTATCAGTACATGCCGCTAATTTCAGCTGACTTCCCAGGATCCCACGATACTTTGCAGCAGCACGCAAAGCATCATGGGATACACAAGCACGCGAAGGATAGTAGCGGTGCAGCCTTGGAAATCGGCTAAAACGAGGGCGCATTCCGAGTACGCATTTGGAGCGTCCTAAGGACTTTTGGGAATTGGGACAAGCCTTAGCGCAGTGCTATGACGCAACTTCCTTTCAAAATGCGTACTTCAAGGATGCAGACCCTGAATTGAGACACAGCAATGGTGTGCCGATGCACTAATGATGACCTGCTGGTGGGATTAACTGCCGGGTCGTAGCAGGTGTAGATCGTTAATGGCAACCAGGGAAACCTGCAGACAATACAGAGCGCAGAGCTAGAGACCAGGAGCGAGACATTGACATGCACTTGAGATACTCTGATCATCTAATGTGAATGCAAACACATTGACTGACAGAAACACAGTAGCAGAAGAACCAAGGACGGCTCCTCCACTTGGCCCACGGCAATAGTAAAGATTTGGAATCAGTGTTGATATGGAACCTTGTAGCATGCAGGAAGTTGTACTTCAAAATGTTCAGCCACACGAGGGACGCACGGCTTAAGGATGCTGGGCACGCATGTTGCACCCAGCAGGAATAATGCTGGACACCCAAGATGAATCGCATCCAGTTGATGGGTGAGTGCTTCAGATGAAAAATGGTCACTCCACACCGCCCCCGCTCCCCTCCCTTCCCTTTTTTAGATTTGAAAGTAGTGAAAACAACAACAGAAACAAAGTCTAGTGTTTTACAGATGGGATGAGGCACTTGTTTTTGTATCGAAAAGCGGAAAGAAGGTTGCGAAATGGAAGAGAGCGGGACTTTGTCATTTTAACAGGAAATGAGCTGTCATGGAAACGTCACTGGGTATTTAGGGGTAATATAAAAGCAGGCCTTGTGAACAAATGAATTCTGTTAAAACTTCTAATTAGAGTCCCAGTTTATAAGATGTTATTGTGCTGTGAGTGAATAAAGAAGGCAAAACTGGTGTACCAGCGAACGGTTTCTCCTCCATATTCACCTCATATTAGGTATTTCTGACGTCCATATGTTTTTTCTACATTATGCTGTTAATGGTCTTCATGTTATTAAAATGTGCGAAAACTTGATTGCATCTAGAAGAAAATTTGCATAATGAATGTGCAACATTAGTCTTTTTTCATAAATGTGTGAAATACTGTGTGCATTTGGTTATTTTATGCTTTTTTCTTTTTTTCCCTAATGCACCGGTGTACAAAGCCTGAAAATAATGGCTGCGATTGTGACTCCATCTGGATTTATTACACTTCAGAGGGACTCGCTAATGGACTCGCGTACAAATGGATTGTGACGAGTAGGTTTGCTGACAGAAAAAGCAATTTTCCATCAACAGCCACGCGTATCTATGTGTCAGATTTTCACCACAGGGGGGCGTCAAGGCAACGTGAATTCTATAGAAGCCTTGGCCATCAGCTTCAGGACGTCTAATAAGTTTCAGACTCTTGGCAATAAATAATTCAGGATTTGTTTGTTTTGTTTAATCCTCAGGGCAACACAGACTTAGCTGGTTTCTCAATGATTTAAAGTCAGGGGCCATGTGAGGTAACAGCAGATGTGATAAAAACTCATACTTAAACACTTAGAGCTGCACGGGCCGCACGGACCTTCTGCTTCCTGTCAGCAGATCGACAAGAGGCTTGATGGGGTTTCAACTGACAATGCTTTCCTTCGTCTCTGGGCGATCAGGAACGAGTGCTGCTCCAGTTTGTTTTGATCTTTGGCATCAATCCAAGTGTCCCTCAAAGGGAGCGCTGACTTTTAGCTTCAGGTCATGTCTGAAAAGTTCTCATAAGCACCTGGGCTAACATGACAACATAGACTGGGACCTGGTTTATCAGCATTTGGACCTTTGGCCTCTGCTCACCTGATTTATGAAGTGGGATTGAGAAGGTTTAAAACCTGCAATCCTCTGCATACTTGGGGAGTAACCATTAATGATATTGGATGTAATTGTCTAGTAATAATCATGGTGGGGCTATTAGCATGCGGTGCCAAAGACCCTCAGTTAATTGGAATATTATTACTCCCACAGGTTCAGACAAATTGCTTTTCAAGGTCTTAACATGCTAATGAAAGTTTGCAAGCTTTGGATGTGGGGAAATAGTGTAAGCCTGGTTGTCTGAAAAGTAGAAGGTCTTCTTCAGTGAGAGATGTGACACAAGAGGACACCATTTTTTTTTCTCTTTGGATGAGTCTCTCGCGAAACCCTGCCTGCAGGAATAATTCATTACTGATGCTCATTAGTGTCACATGTGAATTTCAGAATTATTAGAACAAAGGAGGACTGATGGTGCAAGGGGTTCAGCTGAGCTGGCAAACAAACAGGGGAAGGGAACTAAAGCTACAGTTAGTGCATCCCATCTGACATGAGTGATTTTCTGTTGATGTTTAAAATATCACCTTCCTGTCAAAAATGATCTAAGAGCTGACTGGGGAAATGAAGGGAAATTCCTCGGATAAATTCCAAACCTGCTCTCGGAAGAAAATATGGTGACTGATGCCAGTGTTTGTCTGCCAACTGTTGTGGGAATTTCACTAAGATGCGTTTGACAGCAACAGGCAAGCTGAATATTTAGTGAGCACTCATGAAACTCATTCATTCATTCATCTTCTATACCCGCTTATTCCTATTCAGGGTCACGGGGGTCTGCTGGAGCCTATCCCAGCTGTCTTAGGGCGAAGGCAGGGTACACCCTGGACAAGTCGCCAGTTCATCGCAGGGCCACTCATGAAACTGCTGCAGATTTTTTTGTTTTTCTTTGTTTTCTTTGAGAGGGTGCCATCAAGTTACAGCTGATGTGGGGAGGAGTGGAGGAGGGGATGGAGTGTTTTGGGGAGCTACCCCATTGGAGAAAAAAAAATACCTAGATCTGTACCACAGTATTTAGTTAAATGCATACATTTA
This sequence comes from Thamnaconus septentrionalis, assembly GCA_009823395.1. NCBI lineage: Eukaryota > Metazoa > Chordata > Actinopteri > Tetraodontiformes > Monacanthidae > Thamnaconus > Thamnaconus septentrionalis. Next base: position 9,395,444 of record CM020518.1, read on the forward strand.
CATTGAAGTAAATGTTGTAATTTACACTAAAACACTGAAAAAAATGGATGAAATACATGCATTTTATGACTTACTTACTACTAATATAATTCCCTAAAGTCCAGCAAGCCGGATTAAAAAGCTTAACGGGCCGCATTTGGCCCCCGGACCATAGTTAGTTTTCCCACCCCTGATTTAGTCGGTTAAAAAGAAAAAAAAACAACACTTTCCTGTACATGAGTGAACAACATGAATACAGGGGAAATGTGGAGCGCCGAGGGACACAAGGTCGGAGTGATCTGAGCAGTGCTGCACGGGCCTTTTAGAAGGAAGTACCAGAACTGAACTTTTAAAGCAAAAGATACATTTTGTATTTCCTGTATTCAGTAAAATGCATTTTGGAAATACAAAACAACAACAAGAACAAAACATTGCCACAAATGAGCAAGAGTTGCTGTTTGTCTTTGGGAGAGAGGAATGAAGGGCATGCAGAAAAAAAAGGAGTGGGTGACAGTGGAAGTTGACTGCAGTCATGTCTTTGGCCCGGTTCTGATCTGTTCTCACTAAAAGCAATTGGATCTGTGGCATTTCAAGACAGAAGACAGACCTATGATGTTGGAAATATCCTGTCCGACTGAATTGAATTTTTCCTCTTTTTTTTTTTTTTTTATTAAAGCTGGTTGAAAAATAACCAAACCAATCAGCATCATTTGAAGATAAGGAGGTGCTAGCTAGACCCAACGAGCTTTAGCTGCCCTTCTTTAGAAAGGACCAAAACAAAACATTCATCCAATCACCATTCATCCACTCCGGTGTGACAGGCTGCTTGAATTCAGCTTCTGGATTGAAGTTAGATAAATTATAATGGTCATTCTGCTGACCCCTAGTGGTTCTTATGCGAACTGAAAAACAAAACAAATCAGTCAGTCACAGCACTGATGCCGCCCCGTGTGTTTTCCAGAGTCTTATAAAGCAGTCAGAGCTCAGCTGTAGGAGGCAGCAGGCAGCCTGCACACATACCACAGAACAGACGGAGCTCGCACTGCAATTCTCCGGGTTTTCAATCCATCTGCTGCGTGTCTCCTGAAACCTGTCGCTGCTACGGCTACAATGGAGCTTTGTTTGGAAAAATAAAAGCAGCTTTACAACCTGCGAGTTCCCTCCAAATCAAACTTCCGAGACACATTTGTCTCACTGCCAATCTGTTGTTGCCGTCAGCTTCGCATCTCAGTGCCACAGGCACGGCCCTCGTAGAGGGAAATCGCAGCTGTCGCTCCTTTTGAAGACAGCCGGGGAACATGTGGAATTGGGTCAAAGATCACATTGTTGATTGCATGTTGGCAGGGGGAAGGAAATTACCTTGCTGGTTTAAAGGCAAAGAGGAAGACGGGACGGGAACGAGCGAGGTGCGTCTCTTTTGATGTCTGAGGGATGAACTTTGGCACATTTTTCAGATAGGATCTGATTCTGCGAGTGTGTGACAAGCAAGATTACATTTTGTGATCCCTGATGAAACCCTACGAAATCTCACCAAGCTCCACCTCTGTAAAAATCAAAGGTTTACTTTTTTTTTCTTTTCCTTTTTTTAAGGCTGTACCCAGTTTAGAGATGAAAGTGAGGGATTACGATCAGGAGGATATAATAAAGACAAAGCAAAACATTTTTATGCAGTTTTTTCTTATTTATGAATCCTTCAAAATAAAAAATCTTTGGTGGCTTGGTAATAGTATTGCGAAGGGCTAAAATGTTTTTTTAAATTTAAAATAAAGTAAGAACAAAGTTTCCAAGAAAAGCTGTCAATCATATACTGTACATCTGAAAGTTGCATTTTATTTATAAAATCTACTGTTTGAACAACAAAAAAGTGTGTTTAACTCAAATTGGAAAGATGATTTCTATCTCTTCCAGTCCTGTGACACGGCTCCGATCAGTAACTCTTCATTAGAAACAGTTTGTTTTTTCCACAGGGAGTGTCCCAGTGTACCGCAGCGGGATGTCGAGGGACAGCCCCTCGTCATTTTCACACCTCTGACTCGAGTACGGCGAACACGCCCCCATAAAACTATAACCCGAGCACATCGACCCAGCAGAGGCCGAGATCGATCTTCACTCGCTCCTGCGCTCCTGCGCGCGTTTGCCGCGGTTACGACGCCATAAACGTCGCATGATTGTGCGTTCAAGTTTCAGTTGAAACCGGTTATCGGACCGCAGAGGTTTCAATGGTTGCGAGATGTTTATCTGTGAGCGGCTGCATATCAGTGAGCGCTTGCCGCTTCTGCACCGGGATCAAAACACATCCGATGGATACAGGCCCAGTTTGGGAAACTCTTTTTATGAAACATCTGGGATGTGCCAACGTAGTTTGGCTCGCTTTCCAGAGGAAAAAAAAAAAAAGGGAAAAAGTGAATTCTGATTGCATAAATGACCAGCAAATGCACATTAAATATTTATTGATAGTGTACAAATATACTCAACCCAATCTGTCTAGACTCATAGATATAAATTAGAAAGCCTGTGTTGAGTGAGCAGAGGCTCAGACGAGCCTCCAAACACTGGGCCGCCTGTTCTGCCCTTGCAGCTCAGCTACAAATATAAACCTGGGGTGGGAGGGGGGGGGGTCTCAGCACAAGTTCTCCTTGTCCTCCTGCAAACTGTCAGCCAGCAACTCTGCAAGCTTTCCTCGCATCGCTAACGCTGGAGGGTGACAATGTCCCGCAGAGGAAGGAAATAATTGTGGCAGGTGGCAAGTTTTTTTTTTTGTGTGTGTGCGTGTTTGTGTCTTTTCTTTTCGTTTGCTTTGCCAGGTTTATTGTGAAGCATCAATATTGTGCAACGCGTGAAAAGATGTTTATCGGCGCAAGGCGCCGCCGTTGAAGGCTCTTCTTCTCACTCATTCGTTTCGCCCCCTCAGCTGCAGTTTATTCGCCTGAACTATTTTTATTGACTTCCCATTTGGCCAGCTTTCCAACATAGCAACTATCTCTGTGTTGTTTCGCAGGCAGGAGAGCTCGGCTGACGAGGCCATTTGCAGACTGTGGCTCTCCGCCAACGCACCTCCAGTCGAACATGCCGCCAACTCAACACAAATCCGTTCTTCATGCTTGCCGGGCTTCTTCTGCCCATCTCCTGGACTCCCGCTGGACTCCAAAGAGCCCTCACCAGAAATCTTCCGGGCCCAGTCCGAGGTGTCCCGCAGAGGCGGACCACCTAAAGAGCGCCTCCGTCAGCATGAGACCAAATGCTGCAGCCGTCACGTGAATTATAGAGTTTGCCTGCCGCCTTCACGACCTTCAGACTGGTGAGCTTTTTTTTTTTCTCCCTTTGATCAGACAGCGTTGGTGTGTGTCGTTTCTGTCGACTCTCCCGTCGGCGACGTCTGCGCCGCTCCGGTGTCCATCATGCTGAACTTCTCCGTCACATTGCTTGGGGCTTCCCTCCGTCGTCGCCGCCGCCGCCAGCAGAATCTGCATTTAAAACTGACCAACATTTCAAGGTGTTATGAGGAGGCCTAAAGTTTCCATGACACACACATGTCAATTTTTTTCAACCTGGATTCCAGCAGAGAAGACTCCCACAATAATATAGTTTTACATGTAAAAGTGCATATCTAGCCTTTTGTCTACATCTAATGCTCTGTTAAACCTTTCACATGTTTTGGAGGAGGGCAGGACCACTATCGGCCAGTGGGTTTTGTAACTAACCTTGGAGAGGCGTGACAGAGGTATCAGTGTCCCTTGTGACATCACAAAGGGCCAACGTATTGCTGCAAATAAATGCATAGAACTGCACCGGTGGTAAAAAGTACGAGGTAGGAGGTCAACCGTTTTGCTGACAGTACGACAGTGCTACTGTGGCAGATGCGTCATGTACTCGTCTTGCACTGCCGGATGTGACCACGTGCACCTGACTTCAAATAAGTAATGCAAAGGACTTACTGTGCAGAAAGGCAGATCAGCACGATCGCCACAATGATGGCCACCAGCACCACTATTAAGCCAGTGAGGATCGCACGTCGCGTACTGGGAGACCAGGGCAGCAGAAGTACAACATATTCACACCTCTCCCCTTCAAAACCATTGTCGCACCTAACAAAGAAGAGAAAAAAAGAAAGAATTGCACCTGTTGACTTGAGCTCAACTCAATTCACCCAAATCTTCTCAGGACCCAATGTTCCTCTTATTGATTTGGCAGATGATGGGACCATGACTCAATCTCGTATAGGTTCTAGTTTCCTGTGTTCTAAGAGTCAGGGTCAGAGTTCAGGCTAGCAGGCTAGCAGGTCTCTGAGCTAAAATGCACAAGGAGCATTGGGGTCCCCTAAACAAAGATCTGCAGTGGATGCCTCTGACCTGCAGGCAGCTTTCCGGTGTTCCTTGAGGTAGCGACACACCCCGTGCACGCAGAAGCCCGTGAGGTCCTCTGGACACTCAGAGAAGTGGCCTGCCCATGGATCCGTGTCTGAGCAGGGAAGTAGCAGGACAAGCAGTTAGCAACCTAGTAGCATCAAGGCACCGATCCAATCAATCAAACAAACCAACAATCCAATGACCCAGTATTTCTTTCATAGTTGGTTGCAAAGTCATTGTTTCAAAGTTTCCTTCTCCTAACTTAATAAAATGTTTAGAAAATTCTAGCTGACTTGTTTACTCATAAATATACTGTTTGATGTCTCTGTAAAGCAAAATGGAGCCCTTTTTCATTTTCAACAGTCAGTTTATATTGTTGCAGTTACGCAACCATCAGCAACTTAGAATGTCCATTGCTGTCAGACAATAATAGAGTCATAAAAATTCCATCCCTACTCAGACTGGCTGGATATCAGTTTTACACATGTGTTCATTTACAAAGGAAAGAGTGTCTCCTGCTCAGGACACATGAGGCGTCTTCAGAAGTTCATATTCACATTAGTTCTGTTGCGATCCCTGTTACTCATTGAGCCATTGAGCTTTTTTTTTTATCATGTTTTCGAAAATAAACCGTTTAAAACCATTTCAGCATGAAGAATTATGATTAAATTGAAGTTTGTGTAACAAAAGGGGACCACAGATTTTAGTTTCCGTTGACGATTTAATGTTGTTTTGCAATGTTTCGTGACACCAGTCAATTAATATTTAGGAAGGCCAGCAGGCAGAATTTAACTAAAAACATGTTTTGCCCTTTTCCTCTCCTTCTATTCAGCATAATAACTTTCTTCACGCAGACAAATTCCATTCTCTACTTGGAGACTTAATCAAAACATTTTTTTTTTTAAAGTGTTGCCCGACTACTCTTGCGTGTCAAATTTTGTCACTCGCCTTCTTTGACGTACGTGCTCACCTTCTGGCATTGGCCAAACTTATAAATAGACGTGTAACCCGAGCAAGCGAGGAGGAGACCTGATGAATCAGTCTCTGGAAATGCACGGTCGTCATCGGGCCCTCATTAGCCACGCGTCTCAATCATCCACCTCAATCGATCACAATTTCTTGCCAAAATAAAAGCCAGCGACAGTGGGGTGCACCAACCACTCCCCACCCAAATCCCTTATTGTTTTCATCCCTGCTTAAAAACGCACCCCAAGACAGCTGCCTGTTGTGACGGTGAACTTCCGACCTCGACGTTGTGGAAAGCGCCGCAGGCTGCGACTATCTTTGTTGCTTATTTCCATCCGACCGTGTGTGAAAGGGAACTTGTAAAAGAATACTGCTGTTCAGGCGACATCAATGAGGCTGCCGCCGTATTTATCAGGAACACGAGACCCATGTTGCTGCCTTGCCCTCATTGTTGGGAGGAAAAACATCTCGCTGCCAAATACACAGAAAATAATAGTTTTCCGGACGAGGATATTAAGTTTTATTCTGGCTTTTTAGCTTTAGCTTCTGCTAAGTAACAGCTTCTTCCCATACGCAACTGTTCTCAATTCCTGAGTGTTCTGTACATATATTTTTATACATTTATATATTTAGTAAAGTTAGCTGTTCTTTTTTATATTGATGCTGTTTATCAAGCGCCGATTACACCAAAGCAAATTCCTTGTAAGTGTGAAACTAACCTGGCAATAAACGTGATTCTGATTCTACTTGTGTCCAGTATTTAAAGTCATCCCTGAGCTTTATTCATTTATTTCTTTAATGATTAATTCATCATGTGCCGCAAAAAAATAAATAAATAAAGTGGGTCAGCTGTTATGACTGACAGATGGAAGCAGGCACATTGGCGGAACCTTTTCACCACAGGCCGTCACACTGCACAGGCTTCAAAGTGCAGATGGGCTTCATTTTGCACAGCAGTGGTTAAAGAAAATAGAAAAAAAACAAAACTGAATCCCGTAATTAAGACGTCACGGAGCCCCGCCCGTTTGATCTGCACGAACGGAGTCACAGGGGTCTTTGTATTAGGATGAGTTGCTCTAGATGGGCTCCCTAATTGTGTTGCATGCATATTCTCTTTGGCCTCAGACATGAGTTGCAACTTGCATGCAAGAAAACGAAAGGAAGCAGACTCCTATCTCTCTCTTTTTCTCACTGTGTGCTCAGGTTGCTCCCAATGTTTGCCTACACATTTGCAATCTGCCTCATTAGATCATAATTTACAACACTGCTGATAGGGGAAACCACCGGCCCAAAACCTACTGTACCTGTGCAGTTGTCCCCGTCGTGGTGGGGGGGACAGACGGACGCGGTCGCATTGGCTGGCGAGTTGGTCACCTGGTCAGCCATGGGGTATTTGCACAGGGCCAGAGCTGCAGGCGGGAGCGGAAACGAGGAGACAGTCACACACACACAACTGGCGTCGCGGCGCAACGCTGGCACGCTGGCACGCTGGCACGCGAGTGAGTACAGGAAAAACACACGCGTTGGGTGGCAGGTGAATTGTCGCTGAGTCACGGCATCAGTCAGAGCACCGTGGAGGGCAGGAGAGCTCCAAATCCGTGGTTCACACCCAAACAAACACTTTTACTGTATGGGGAGCAAACGGCAGTTGGAGCAGCTCTGCAACTCCCATTTCCACCTCGCTGTTGACCTTTAAAGGCCCAAATGAAGATGATTGCGTGACTGTGAAATCTGATTTGTTTGCTTCGATCTGATTTGCTGCGATTGGATTCACTTAAGATTCATGCTCTTGATATTGATCGGCCTGGAGATTAGAATGCCCGGCTCCAGTTTGGCTTAGTAACGTTAAAGGCACACGGATGCCTGGAAAGGGTTTTTTACCCCTCGGGAACACAACTGCAACTAATAAAGCCTAAGAATGACGCGTCATCACTCTTACACTCACACTAACAGGACAACAACAACAAATCTTACCTGTTGCTATTCCCACATAGAGTCTGTAGACCTTGGCCATGTCCTCACTTGATCAACGCGCTCGTCCGATTGAGTGTCATCGACTGGTAACAGTAGCCACCCAGGCTGGGCAAATCCCACCTCAGAGCTCCGTGGCCTCAGGGAAAGGTGTGGAAGACCCTCTGCAGGGTCCCGGGCCGGTCGCTGCGTCGTAGTCCCTCATTGGCGGCACTCAGGTTCATAATAGTCACCTGCAGGGGAGAGCGCCACTGCAATTCTCAGCACACTCAGGCATGCACAGCTGAGAGCGTCCGAGAGTGAAAGAGGCACGAGGGGGTTGGCAGTGAAACCCTACTCCGCTGGCTCGAGCCCCGCCCACACCTTTAAAGGAGCGCGTAAGTTCATCCCGGCTGCCCCGGTCGTCTCCACGTCAGTGAACAAGCGGCAGCTTTATATCAACGGTGCGCCCTTTAAGAGTTTAGACAACAGTGAATTACTGTTTAACGCCAAAGCACTTCCCACTCTATTTATACCTGAGCCGAGCTCTGCATACCAGACACATACGGTAATTACACCGGGGCAACACCTGCATTTATTGTTCTTTATCTTTCTTTGTCATCCATGAAGAGGGAGAGAGGGTTGAATGCGAAAGTTCACACGCCCTCGGTTGGTACTTGATACAGTAATTGGGTGTTTAATGGTTTTGGGTTTTTTTAGTGGTGTGCGGCCGTATTGGGTTTTTTTTCAGATGCAAGATTACTTTTATAGTTGGTTATTAGCGAGGAAAATGAACTGCAATAACACTAGATAATAAGTATTTCAAAACCAACTAGTGGAAGAACTGGTTTAACAGGCACAGACCAAATTTCAAAGAGCAACCAAATCAATAAACATTGTTTCACATGTGAGCAAATGTTCCACCTGTAACATTTTACACACTTTTCAGGGCTGAACTTCTTTTTTTTCTTCAAATGAAGACAAAGACATTTCTGTCAGTACCTGCAAGTGAGGAAAGACAAACAAGCCTTGTAAAGGACCTGACTGACCAGAACTATGCAGGCCGTGGAAGTTGCACGACAGGCTTCCACTGCGTTTGGAGTTTTGTGCAATAAATGTCCACAAGGGGGAGACATCTGACGCTTTGTCACGCTTGTGTACTGGGACAATATTTTTTTGAGGGAAGGAGACATCAAAGTAGGACTGGAGAAGTGAGACACGTCCCTGACCACTGAACACAGAGGAAAGGGAAGTGAAAGAGACAAAATCAGCCCAGACTTATTTAGTCTGAGCTTAACTATTTCTGAGCTGACAAGGAGTCTTCAAATGCAGATGACAAAAACATTTAGCAGTTATGGCATAGTAAATTTTCACACTTTTTAATCAGAGTAAATGGAAAGTGACAAAGTGCTGATGAAAAAGATGTCGATGTTGGTCTATGGACTATTGCTGTAAAGTGAGGCACGTTGTCATTATAGCCACCAATTACATGACGTTATAAAGTTCATTCTCCCTGTTGCGAGTCAACAAATTCTTATAGTCATTTTGAAATATGTCATATTAAGACTTGTTCTTGCGTTCCAGAGTTGTCATTCCTTTTTATTTTTCACTCTGGCAAAGCCTGGAGCGTGTGAATAAAGGCTGTGTATGCTCAAGGGTTCAACAGCAGAGTTAAGTGTGACTCTGTGCAGTTTTTCAACAGGAAGGCCCTGTTTCCTTTCTCTCACAGTGCCCCCCAACTTGGATTGAACATCAGGAAGCTGCGACACAGTCAGATTCCAAGGCATAATTTAGAGCCCGGCCATAAACATCCGTTTGTGTAAACCCTTGTTAATAATGCACGACTAGACGTAGCCTTTGCCAAATAAAGAGACAATATGGGTCCATAAAAAGCCATTTAATGTGTTGAGCAAAGTACATTTTCCAAGCTGTACAGTAATTTAGACAGACATAACATATCAATTGTTACAGCGCCAAGACACAAATGGAATTCTTCTGAGAACGCTTTGCCTGCCGATGCCTCCATGCTCTCCCTTTCATTTTCTGCAAGAGTTGCAATAGTTTTCAGCACTAATTAAAATTTGGTGGCGGTTCTGTTTGTTTTGATGGCAGCGTGGCTTCTGACCCTCACACCACAGCACAGGAGCGAGGTTCTCTGAAGGGGTTGCTTCCTGTGGGCACCCCGACGAGCAAAGCGTCTTTGCCTGCGTTCTGCAGACAGTACTGCTGAAGCTCCGCAGCTGCCTGAGACACCTATAGGAAGCAGAAAGTTGCATAAGACACACCTAAAACTATGTGAAATACTAACTTTGTAAAACACAAACCTTTTAATATACAACATGTTAAGCTATACCTCCTGTGGAGACTGCCGACCAAAGCATTGTCTGTTTAAACAGCTCAACAACTGGTCTGGGAGCAGCAAGCAGCAAAACGTTTCAATCTAAAAGAGCTTAATAAAGCAATAAATAGAAAACCCAGCCCAAAGGATTCTGTTTGTCTTTACCTTGATTCTCTCCACACTGGCCTCAAGTTTCAGTTGTTCCACCATTCTCTGCATGTTGGATAAACTAGAATTCGAGGTCATGTCAGGAAAGAGGATAGACGGAAAAGGTCCTTGTCAGTAAAAACAAAGGTTTGCAGTCCACTCAGTTGTTCGAATCCGTAGACGACTCAACTGGTGGGCAGAAATAAGTCTGTGACCGGAGCAGAGCAGGCGGATCATTCCAAATCACTCGAGTCTCCTCCTCAAAGGGAGGGAAATAAGGAGGCAGAGAGGCGCGTTGACCTCTCGTCTTTCGCCACAGAAGTTGGTAAGCTTCAGCATTTTGAGGGTAAAAATAGATATCTGTTGAATTGTTCAGAATTATACACAATAATACATGATTTATATTTTTTAAATGTGCATTTTAATGAACAAGCAGATGCATACTGGGAAATGTCAAACGGGGGTGGAACGACGAATCAACTCAATTCGAAAAAGGATGTGAGTCAGGAGGAGCATTAATGGGAGGAGTAGCGAAGTGAGACAATGAATCAACACCGTTAATCCCATCAACATCCTGTTTTTATTTCCTGCAAAAAAAATCTGCAAAAAACGTGTCATTTTTATGCTGTTTGCTCCCTTTTTAATCTCACTGGCACCCACGTGCTGTGCAAGAGTGCTCCCTCTTCCTTTTTTTTTTTTTTTTTTTGGTGCCATTACTAAATCAGGAAAATGGCTCTTAATCCTTCTTACCAACAGCCACCTCAAACCTACAAATATTTTGGTCGCAAGCTGCCCGACTTGTTTTCCTCACGCTGCTGGAATGCAACTGGAGATTATGCAGGATTTAGGCTTGAGCAGCACGCACAAAGACGTTGCAAAGTGTTGCAGTTGACATAAAATGAATGTATGTGCCCGCAAAACCCGCAACAACACCAGCGGGGTTGACGTGATATGATGACATATATGTGCTTTCCTGTGCCCTGGAGATATCACCGCCTCTCAGACGCTTCGGCATGATTGGTGTGTCCTAATTTGTGTATTAAATGCTTGTCTCTCTATGTGCGTGTGTGAGTGTGTGTGGGTATAATGGCTTTTCCTGCCATGCAACCCACATGGTCCACAAAATCAGATATTGCAGCCCGACCGGATGTTTTGATAGCGCTGATGTGAGGTGCCTGCAGTGTATCTACAGCCACTGATTTTGTTGCCCTTGGCCATTTTGGTAATACCCGGTTGTGGAGATCTATTAAACTGAGTGGAAAGTTTTGTGTGAGGGATTACGTCTGAAGTCTGACTGGCACTCAGACGGACCGCCGTTCACCTTCAACAGCAGAGTGGAGCTTAAAGGAGTTCAGGCAGTTTAAAGGGACAAATTTTCAGCCTTTGTTTTTTTTTTCATCCCAGCAGATGAGACAGTCCCCTCCACCCCTTTGCAAAGAAAAAATGTCAAGAACATATTATATTTAGCCCTGTGTTTACAACCAGCCACAAAAAAACTGTTCTGATCCCTCATAACACTGACGCTGTGTTGTACCTTCAACCAGACGAAGCAGTGCTAAAAACCTGGCTACGGGTGAATGCGAATTGTATGGCTTCCACCCAGTGACATCACAAAGGGCTGATTTCCATAAGGAGCTTTGTGATTTTGCCACAAAGCTCCTCCAAAAAAAACAAGCAGGGGAAACGAGTTGAGGACCAGTGTTGGCGAGTAATCCATTACTAAGTAATCCACTACTGTAATTAAACTACTTTTTTAGTAACAGAGTAGCGCGGCAAAAAATGTCTTATTATCCACAAAACAACCAAAAACAATGATGGCGCAGATTGATGATGCAGCTGTGCATGCAACACCATTGATATGCGGCGATGCACCAAAACAAACATGGCGGCGCCAAAAGAAGATGTTTTTTTTTCATGAAAAGTTTTTTTTTTTAATTTCGTTTTGTTTCTAAATGTTTTTATATTATTTTTTCCAGACGTTTGTCAATGTTGTTGCATTCAAATCAAGCTGAAATCCATCCATCCATTTTCAATACCCACTTCTTCCTAAGCTGAGGTCTGCTGGAGCTTCTCCCAGCTGTCATAGGGCAAAGGTAGGGTGACACCCTGGACAAGTCGCCAGTTCATCACAACTATTTGCACCCACATACAGACCTACTAATTTAAAGTTTCCAATTCACCTCACATGCATAGTTTGGACTGTGGGAGTGATGAATAAACTTAAGAAAAATACAATAAAAAAAAATAAAAACGTAAAAAACAAAACAAAACCCAATGTTCATAATATATCAAGCGTAATACTTTTCTCAGTTCTCCATACCTGTTCCGTGTAATCAAAAGCAAATAGTCGCTCATTTTATTGCGTTTAGCAACCACATCGGCGTCCGTAGTTAGGGGGAAATGACGTTATTAGGAAGTAGGCGGAGTGATCCTCGAACCACCGAGTCTGACAGCACCGGTGTAGGAGCGGCTTCTATTCACCCCGTCGCCCGAAGTAGCGGAACCTCGCATGGCTGATGAATTACACCTCGGTGTTCTTGCGTCCTCATTGGTCGTCAGCTGATTAACCGTATTGGCTGTGAGCGTAAGCAGCTTTAGCCGGACGGGAGGTAAACATTACGGTCGGACTCGAGGCGAGCAGCGGGGACCGACACGGGGTAGAAATGTGAGCTCAGCACGGCAGCCTCCCTCCGCGGTGTCGTCTCGTTTAATAGTGACTTGAGCGAATATGGTCGAGGTGTTCACGGGGCGGACCCTGCTCAACAAGGACGGCGACTTCGTCGACCCGAGGAGGCGCTGAAGAACAAAGTGGTGGGATCTACTTCTCGGCCGGCTGGTGTCCGCCGTGCCGGGACTTCACGCCCATCCTGTGCGACTTCTACACGGAGCTGGTGGAGGAGAGCGAACCTCCGGCTCAGTTTGAGATTGTGTTCGTCTCCTCTGACAAGACGTCCGACGACATGGTGGAATACTACCACGACATGCACGGAGACTGGCTGGCTCTTCCCTGGACGGATGAGTACAAACAGTGAGTGTCACTACAGTCAGAGGTGTTGTTTTGCTGAAGTCTTCTTCTTCTTCTTCTTCTTCTTCTTCTTCTTCTTCTTCTTCTTCTTCTTCTTCTTCTTCTTCTTTGCCCTTGAGGATTACGCTGGGCTCTCTAAACAGACTTGTGCCCTTGGTTAGTTACATAAAACAACCTCTCAGGGATTAGCTCTTCTCGTGCAACCCAAACAAACTGCCACCCAGCTAGTGTTGTTGTTGTTTTGGTCTGATCTTTCTGCTGGTTTAAAGTGAAGTTTATAACAAAAGCAAAACGTCATCATAAGCTCGAGGCGAAATTAAGTGGGCTGTTTTAGCAATGTGACTGTCCTGCTGAGGGAATGCTTTGAAAATCAGACGTAAAAGAAGCCGATCCATGGTTCTTTAACTGCTTCAATTTAGCCTCTCTTTCACTAGTTTTGTTTTTACACCAAGAGACAAATGTCTGCAAATGTAGAAATCAATGACAATCCCTGTTAGCATTTAGGTATTAGGTTTCTCTGATTAGTAGAGGCACTAATTGAATACTTGTCATGTGCAAACACAACAAATAAATAGTAATGTTCAATGTCTGGAATATACCTTTGAATAATTCAATTATTTTCTCTCTCCTGTGTCTCAGGGAGTTAAAGCAGCGCTACCAGATCACAGCGGTGCCCAAACTGGTGATTGTGAAGGAGAACGGCGATGTGATCACCGATAAAGGCAGAAAGCAGATCCGAGACCGGGGCCTGGCCTGCTTCAGGTCCTGGCTGGATGCTGCAGAGATCTTTCAGAACTTTAAGGGTTAGAGAAAACCAAAACAAGACATCAAGGAGAAATTTCAGACAAATTGGATAGCTAACAAGTCATGCTTTCAAGAAGATTTCCAAGCGGAGACCGATTATTTACCATTTTCAAGAGAAGTCAATATCACTTTAGCTGCTAAATCTTTGCAGATCTATGCATTTATTTGAAACCTCAGGTGTGTTCACTATGGTTTGCATGTTTAAAAGGAAGAGTTCTTTCTTTTGGGGTTTAGTTAAAGTAAACTATGACAGCCTCTGTAGCTTCAATTTTCATTCAAAAAATGTTCACTTACACTGTTGACATATTAGTGCTGTTTAACATTTTCCGCATGAACTAGCTATTTTCTTTTTACTAAGTTTGTTTCATGTCTGAGAAGTTTGCTTGTACTATAGTTCCTCCTTTAGCTGCTTTTGTACTTTTGTACTATGATTTTATAAGCTGTTAAAACAGTTTTCATTCTAATATATAAAAGCGGTATTTTTCACATGTTGCCCTCGTCATATTTTGGCATTTTATATTTCTACTGTGACATGAAGGAGCCTCTTCATGTGTTCGGTGAGTTAAGCACATTGCCGTTCCTGTGGCCTTGTTAAGAGACAGAAAACCCTCAAGAGGTCCGATCCTACTAGTTGGCATATTCGCATCCTTGATCCTAATTGCCTTTTTTTTCCCCATGGTGCCTGCTGACACCGCTGTAACCGCTTCATGGACAGCACATTCAGCAGGCATGGCGACGATATAATGAATCCATGAAGGTGACTTGTTTTGGGTTTGTCTGCTTTGCGATATTAAATGCTGCATGGCAGACACTCAGCCACGTCCTGCTAACCTGCAGTCAGTCCGAAATGGGGCTGTACAGCAGGCTATGGTGGTTTCTCCACCCGGTTGGTTCAGGTATAGGCAGGCCTCGTTTGATCCCTCAGACAGAAGATCCATTGATGTGGCATTGTGCATTACAATCAAATGATAAAGTCAAAGGTCAGGTGTGCAATATTCCAGGGATCAATTGAGAGGAAATAGAAGGTATCACAAACAATAATTAACTGGTATGCTGTAATTCACTGATGACACGCACATATATGTGTAGGTTGAGATGGATCACTGGACCTTTAACAGTACTCGTTTTTTCCAATCACACAACATATTTACCGATGATAGATGCTGACAGAGAACTAGTAAAGGGATTTCAACCCCATCACTGGTTTGAGTGTTTTTGGGGACTGAATGTCGTACTTCTTTTGCGTGCTGCTGGGGGTGCAGTTTCGTATTTGACCACTTGGTGTCGCCATCTTATATCTATACTTAAAAAGATGTCTTGGTAAGGCGCCTTTCTGAGTCTGATTAATAGTGTTATATTTGAAAGTCTAATATTTCAATTATTTTAAGTCTGATAAGTCGTGTTAAGTAAGTTGCTTTTTCTCACGCGTCATGTCATGCAAACATCCTCTATTTAACTCGCATGCTAGGGTAAATTGCTAAAACACCAATTACTCCACAGCCACAAGTGACGTCCGAACCCCCATATTCACAACGGACTCGACCGCTTTTCCCTCCCTTTTCTCCCTGTTACCCGAGTGACTTGATGCGGCAGACTGCGGGCGAAGAAAAACTGCCAGCCACTTTACATCAAGATGGATCTTTGGGTCGCCTTCCACCTTTATTGGAGTCACTCGGACTTTGGTCGAAATGAAGGCAGCAGTGTTTTCCCGACGCTGTAACGGTGCCTTGAATTTAACTAACAAGGCTGTCTTTATTAGAGCAGAGAGAGGAAGGAGCTGAGAGGACCGCTGGACCATGCCCGAGAGCGCCGCCGTCAAGTCTCCACTGCTTGCAAAAGGCAAACTTCTAGTTGGGGCTTTCAAAATAAGACGCATTTGTCCTCGCCCACCATTTTTTTTTTTTTAAATCGCCTTCAAGGCGTATCTCGAGATGAGCCAGTCTTTGCCAAGGTGAAGACCCATTGCATTTTAATGTATTATTATTATTATTATTATTATTATTATTATTATTATTATTATTATTATTATTATTATTATTATTATTATTATTATTGGTGGTAAAAATGTTGATAAAATGAAGAGAGAAACCCAAATTTGTTTGTAGATAAAACAACTTCCACGCCTATGTGGCATACAAACACATAAGCCAAAGAGGATTCTGTTGTAACATTCAAGTGTGTCGTATTTTTTTTAAGCACAGGAAAAACCCAATATTGACCGTCGTTCTTTCCTCTTGTATGTTTGATTTACACTCACTGTCGCATTCAATTCAATTAAAACATATTTCTTGCCATTTATTGATGAGCGTTTATTTTGAAGGCAGCGCAAGTCCTTTTCCGGTTGTTTCTTGCTGCCAGCTGCTCACCGGCGCTACTTACGATCACAGCCGCGCCTGCTGTCCGGGAGACTGGGCTGCAGCCCGGCAGAAGCAACGCTGGACGGGACCGCAGCCCCGGGACTCAGCGAGACCTTCGCTCGGGATGGAGCGAAACTTCGTCTGCAGGAACCAGAGGTGAGTTGACGGCTTAATCATCGTAGATTTTTTTCTTCGCTCCCAGCTACAAAATAAATTACAGTGATAAATTCTTTATAGTGCGTCTGTTTGATAAGTGTCACGCTGTTGGGATGGCGAGTTCACTTCCTGTGCTGCTGCTTTTCAGGAATCATGATATTAGTTTTTCGATCAATAAAGTTTGTCCTCAATGTAGGAGTTTTATTTGGCTGAAGAGGATTTTTCCCTCCTGTTTACCTGATAGGAATATTTGACCCTTTATTTCCAAATTTTGCAATATACTCCTCTGTTTTTATTTTAAATACATATTTTAGGTTATCCCAGAGCTTAAGATAGCCCGCATAATAAATAAGCAAACATCACATGGATGAATTTTACAAACACGCCACATCGATTGCTGTTGGGTGGCGCAGATAATAACATTACATGCTGGCAGTGAAAGTGTAAAGGTTTTGTTTTATGCTGTTTGCTCCCTTTTTAATCTCACTGGCACCCACGTGCTGTGCAAAGCGCTCCCTCTTCCTTTTTGGGTGTGTGTGTGTGTGTGTGTGTGTGGGGGGTGCTATTATTAAATCAGGAAAATGGCTCTTAATCCTTCTTACCAACAGCCACCTCAAACCTACAAATATTTTGGTACTTAAGCTGCCCGACTTGTTTTCCTCACGCTGCTGGAATGCAACTGGAGATTATGCAGGATTTGGCTTGAAGCAGGCAGCCGCACAAAAGGCGTTGCAAAGTGTTGCAGTTGACATAAAATGAATGTATGTGCCCGCAAAACCGCAGCAACACCAGCGGGGTTGACGTGATATGATGACATATATGTGCTTTCCTGTGCCCCTGGAGATATCACCGCCTCTCAGGCGCTTCGGCATGATTGGTGTGTCCTAATTTGTGTATTAAATGCTTGTCTCTCTGTGTGCGTGTGTGAGTGTGTGTGGGTATAATGGCTTTTCCTGCCATGCAACCCACATGGTCCCTAAAATCAGATATTGCAGCCCGACCGGATGTTTTGATAGCTGATGTGAGGTGCCTGCAGTGTATCGACAGCCTCTGATTTTGTTGCCCTTGGCCATTTGGTAATACCCGGTTGTGGAGATCTATTAAACTGAGTGGAAAGTTTTTGTGTGAGGATTACGTCTGAAGTCTGACTGTAGCACTCAGACGGACCGCATTCGTTCACCTTCAACAGCAGAGTGGAGCTTAAAAGGAGTTCAGGCAGTTTAAAGGGACAAATTTTCAGCCTTTGTTTTTTTTCATCCAGCAGATGAGACAGTCCCTCCACCCCTTTGCAAAGAAAAAATGTCAGAACATATTATATTTAGCCCTGTGTTTACAACCAGCCACAAAAAACTGTTCTGATCCCTCATAACACTGACGCTGTGTTGTACCTTCAACCAGGCGAAGCAGTGCTAAAAACCTGGCTGGGTGAATCACGGGTGTATGGCTTCCACCAGTGACATCACAAAGGGCTGATTTCCATAAGGGCTGTGATTTTGCCACAAAACTCCTCAAAAAAAAAACAAGCAGGGGAAACAGGTTGAGGGACCAGTGTTGGCGAGTAATCCATTACTAAGTAATCCACTACTGTAATTAAACTACTTTTTTAGTAACAGAGAAGTGACAAAAAATGTCTTATTATCCACAAAACAACAAAAACAATGATGGCGCAGATTGATGATGCAGCTGTGCATGCAACACCATTGATATCGCGATGCACCAAAACAAAACATGGGCGGCGCCAAAGAAGATGTTTTTTTTTTCATGAAAAGTTTTTTTTTTAATTTCGTTTTGTTTCTAAATGTTTTATATTATTTTTCCAGACGTTTGTCAATGTTGTTTGCATTCAAATCAAGCTGAAATCCATCCATCCATTTTCAATACCCACTTCTTCCTAAGCTGAGGTCTGCTGGAGCTTCTCCCAGCTGTCATAGGGAAAGGTAGGGTGACACCCTGGACAAGTCGCCAGTTCATCACAACTATTTGCACCCACATACAGACCTACTAATTTAAAGTTTCCAATTCACCTCACATGCATAGTTTGGACTGTGGGAGTGATGAATAAACTTAAGAAAAATACAATAAAAAAAAATAAAAACGTAAAAATCAAAACAAAACCCAATGTTCATAATATATCAAGCGTAATACTTTTCTCAGTTCTCCATACCTGTTCCGTGTAATCAAAAGCAAATAGTCGCTCATTTTATTGCGTTTAGCAACCACATCGGCGTCCGTAGTTAGGGGGAAATGACGTTATTAGGAAGTAGGCGGAGTGATCCTCGAACCACCGAGTCTGACAGCACCGGTGTAGGAGCGGCTTCTATTCACCCCGTCGCCCGAAGTAGCGGAACCTCGCATGGCTGATGAATTACACCTCGGTGTTCTTGCGTCCTCATTGGTCGTCAGCTGATTAACCGTATTGGCTGTGAGCGTAAGCAGCTTTAGCCGGACGGGAGGTAAACATTAGGGTCGGACTCGAGGCGAGCAGCGGGGACCGACACGGGGTAGAAATGTGAGCTCAGCACGGCAGCCTCCCTCCGCGGTGTCGTCTCGTTTAATAGTGACTTGAGCGAATATGGTCGAGGTGTTCACGGGGCGGACCCTGCTCAACAAGGACGGCGACTTCGTCGACCCCGAGGAGGCGCTGAAGAACAAAGTGGTGGGGATCTACTTCTCGGCCGGCTGGTGTCCGCCGTGCCGGGACTTCACGCCCATCCTGTGCGACTTCTACACGGAGCTGGTGGAGGAGAGCGAACCTCCGGCTCAGTTTGAGATTGTGTTCGTCTCCTCTGACAAGACGTCCGACGACATGGTGGAATACTACCACGACATGCACGGAGACTGGCTGGCTCTTCCCTGGACGGATGAGTACAAACAGTGAGTGTCACTACAGTCAGAGGTGTTGTTTTGCTGAAGTCTTCTTCTTCTTCTTCTTCTTCTTCTTCTTCTTCTTCTTCTTCTTCTTCTTCTTCTTCTTCTTCTTCTTCTTCTTCTTCTTCTTCTTCTTCTTCTTCTTCTTCTTCTTCTTCTTCTTCTTTGCCCTTGAGGATTACGCTGGGCTCTCTAAACAGACTTGTGCCCTTGGTTAGTTACATAAAACAACCTCTCAGGGATTAGCTCTTCTCGTGCAACCCAAACAAACTGCCACCCAGCTAGTGTTGTTGTTGTTTTGGTCTGATCTTTCTGCTGGTTTAAAGTGAAGTTTATAACAAAAGCAAAACGTCATCATAAGCTCGAGGCGAAATTAAGTGGGCTGTTTTAGCAATGTGACTGTCCTGCTGAGGGAATGCTTTGAAAATCAGACGTAAAAGAAGCCGATCCATGGTTCTTTAACTGCTTCAATTTAGCCTCTCTTTCACTAGTTTTGTTTTACACCAAGAGACAAATGTCTGCAAATGTAGAAATCAATGACAATCCCTGTTAGCATTTAGGTATTAGGTTTCTCTGATTAGTAGAGGCACTAATTGAATACTTGTCATGTGCAAACACAACAAATAAATAGTAATGTTCAATGTCTGGAATATACCTTTGAATAATTCAATTATTTTCTCTCTCCTGTGTCTCAGGGAGTTAAAGCAGCGCTACCAGATCACAGCGGTGCCCAAACTGGTGATTGTGAAGGAGAACGGCGATGTGATCACCGATAAAGGCAGAAAGCAGATCCGAGACCGGGGCCTGGCCTGCTTCAGGTCCTGGCTGGATGCTGCAGAGATCTTTCAGAACTTTAAGGGTTAGAGAGAAAACCAAAACAAGACATCAAGGAGAAATTTCAGACAAATTGGATAGCTAACAAGTCATGCTTTCAAGAAGATTTCCAAGCGGAGACCGATTATTTACCATTTTCAAGAGAAGTCAATATCACTTTAGCTGCTAAATCTTTGCAGATCTATGCATTTATTTGAAACCTCAGGTGTGTTCACTATGGTTTGCATGTTTAAAAGGAAGAGTTCTTTCTTTTGGGGTTTAGTTAAAGTAAACTATGACAGCCTCTGTAGCTTCAATTTTCATTCAAAAAAATGTTCACTTACACTGTTGACATATTAGTGCTGTTTAACATTTTCCGCATGAACTAGCTATTTTCTTTTTACTAAGTTTGTTTCATGTCTGAGAAGTTTGCTTGTACTATAGTTCCTCCTTTAGCTGCTTTTGTACTTTTGTACTATGATTTTATAAGCTGTTAAAACAGTTTTCATTCTAATATATAAAAGCGGTATTTTTTCACATGTTGCCCTCGTCATATTTTGGCATTTTATATTTCTACTGTGACATGAAGGAGCCTCTTCATGTGTTCGGTGAGTTAAGCACATTGCCGTTCCCTGTGGCCTTGTTAAGAGACAGAAAACCCTCAAGAGGTCCGATCCTACTAGTTGGCATATTCGCATCCTTGATCCTAATTGCCTTTTTTTCCCCCTTGGTGCCTGCTGACACCGCTGTAACCGCTTCATGGACAGCACATTCAGCAGGCATGACGACATTATAATGAATCCATGAAGGTGACTTGTTTTAGGTTTGTCTGCTTTGCGATATTAAATGCTGCATGGCAGACACTCAGCCACGTCCTGCTAACCTGCAGTCAGTCCGAAATGGGGCTGTACAGCAGGCTATGGTGGTTTCTCCACCGGTTGGTTCAGGTATAGGCAGGCCTCGTTTGATCCCTCAGACAGAAGATCCATTGATGTGGCATTGTGCATTACAATCAAATGATAAAGTCAAAGGTCAGGTGTGCAATATTCCCAGGGATCAATTGAGAGGAAATAGAGAAGGTATCACAAACAATAATTAACTGGTATGCTGTAATTCACTGATGACACGCACATATATGTGTAGGTTGAGATGGATCACTGGACCTTTAACAGTACTCGTTTTTTCCAATCACACAACATATTTACCGATGATAGATGCTGACAGAGAACTAGTAAAGGGATTTCAACCCCATCACTGGTTTGAGTGTTTTTGGGGACTGAATGTCGTACTTCTTTTGCGTGCTGCTGGGGGTGCAGTTTCGTATTTGACCACTTGGTGTCGCCATCTTATATCTATACTTAAAAAGATGTCTTGGTAAGGCGCCTTTCTGAGTCTGATTAATAGTGTTATATTTGAAAGTCTAATATTTCAATTATTTTAAGTCTGATAAGTCGTGTTAAGTAAGTTGCTTTTTCTCACGCGTCATGTCATGCAAACATCCTCTATTTAACTCGCATGCTAGGGTAAATTGGTAAAACTGCTATTGCCGGTGAAACACCAATTACTCCACAGCCACAAGTGACGTCCGAACCCCCATATTCACAACGGACTCGACCGCTTTTCCCTCCCTTTTCTCCCTGTTACCCGAGTGACTTGATGCGGCAGACTGCGGGCGAAGAAAAACTGTAGCCACTTTACATCAAGATGGATCTTTAGGTCGCCTTCCACCTTTATTGGAGTCACTCGGACTTTGGTCGAAATGAAAGGCAGCAGTGTTTTCCCGACGCTGTAACGGTGCCTTGAATTTAACTAACAAGGCTGTCTTTATTAGAGCAGAGAGGGAAGGAGCTGAGAGGACCGCTGGACCATGCCCGAGAGCGCCGCCGTCAAGTCTCCCACTGCTTGCAAAGGCAAACTTCTAGTTGGGGCTTTCAAAATAAGACGCATTTTGTCCTCGCCCACCATTTTTTTTTTAAATCGCCTTCCGAGCGTATCTCGAATGAGCCAGTCTTTGCCAAGGTGAAGACCCATTGCATTTTTAATGTATTATTATTATTATTATTATTATTATTATTATTATTATTATTATTGGTGGTAAAAATGTTGATAAAATGAAGAGAGAAACCCAAATTTGTTTGTAGATAAAACAGCTTCCACGCCTATGTGGCATACAAACACATAAGCCAAAGAGGATTCTGTTGTAACATTCAAGTGTGTCGTATTTTTTTTAAGCACAGGAAAAACCCAATATTGACCGTCGTTCTTTCCTCTTGTATGTTTGATTTACACTCACTGTCGCATTCAATTCAATTAAAACATATTTCTTGCCATTTATTGATGAGCGTTTATTTTGAAGGCAGCGCAAGTCCTTTTCCGGTTGTTTCTTGCTGCCAGCTGCTCACCGGCGCTACTTACGATCACAGCCGCGCCTGCTGTCCGGGAGACTGGGCTGCAGCCCGGCAGAGCAACGCTGGACGGGACCGCAGCCCCGGGACTCAGCGAGACCTTCGCTCGGGATGGAGCGAAACTTCGTCTGCAGGAACCAGAGGTGAGTTGACGGCTTAATCATCGTAGATTTTTTTCTTCGCTCCCAGCTACAAAATAAATTACAGTGATAAATTCTTTATAGTGCGTCTGTTTTGATAAGTGTCACGCTGTTGGGATGGCGAGTTCACTTCCTGTGCTGCTGCTTTTCAGGAATCATGATATTAGTTTTCGATCAATAAAGTTTGTCCTCAATGTAGGAGTTTTATTTGGCTGAAGAAGAGGATTTTTCCCTCCTGTTTACCTGATAGGAATATTTGACCCTTTATTTCCAAATTTTGCAATATACTCCTCTGTTTTTTATTTTTAAATACATATTTTAGGTTATCCCAGAGCTTAAGATAGCCCGCATAATAAATAAGCAAACATCACATGGATGAATTTTACAAACACGCCCACATCGATTGCTGTTGGGTAGGCGCAGATAATAGCATTACATGCTGGCAGTGAAAGTGTAAGGTTTTGTTTTTATGCTGTTTGCTCCCTTTTTAATCTCACTGGCACCCACGTGCTGTGCAAGAGCGCTCCCTCTTCCTTTTTGGGTGTGTGTGTCTGTGTGTGTGGGGGTGCTATTATTAAATCAGGAAAATGGCTCTTAATCCTTCTTACCAACAGCCACCTCAAACCTACAAATATTTTGGTCGCAAGCTGCCCGACTTGTTTTCCTCACGCTGCTGGAATGCAACTGGAGATTATGCAGGATTTAGGCTTGAACGGCACGCACAAAGACGTTGCAAAGTGTTGCAGTTGACATAAAATGAATGTATGTGCCCGCAAAACCGCAACAACACCAGCGGGGTTGACGTGATACTTGATGACATATATGTGCTTTCCTGTGCCCTGGAGATATCACCGCCTCTCAGACGCTTCGGCATGATTGGTGTGTCCTAATTTGTGTATTAAATGCTTGTCTCTCTGTGTGCGTGTGTGAGTGTGTGTGGGTATAATGGCTTTTCCTGCCATGCAACCCACATGGTCCACAAAATCAGATATTGCAGCCCGACCGGATGTTTTGATAGCGCTGATGTGAGGTGCCTGCAGTGTATCGACAGCCTCTGATTTTGTTGCCCTTGGCCATTTTGGTAATACCCGGTTGTGGAGATCTATTAAACTGAGTGGAAAGTTTTGTGTGAGGGATTACGTCTGAAGTCTGACTGGCACTCAGACGGACCGCCGTTCACCTTCAACAGCAGAGTGGAGCTTAAAGGAGTTCAGGCAGTTTAAAGGGACAAATTTTCAGCCTTTGTTTTTTTTTTCATCCCAGCAGATGAGACAGTCCCCTCCACCCCTTTGCAAAGAAAAAATGTCAAGAACATATTATATTTAGCCCTGTGTTTACAACCAGCCACAAAAAAACTGTTCTGATCCCTCATAACACTGACGCTGTGTTGTACCTTCAACCAGACGAAGCAGTGCTAAAAACCTGGCTACGGGTGAATGCGAATTGTATGGCTTCCACCCAGTGACATCACAAAGGGCTGATTTCCATAAGGAGCTTTGTGATTTCGCCAAAAAAAAAAAAATCTATTACTAAGTAATCCACTACTGTAATTAAACTGCTTTTTTAGTAACAGAGTAGCGTAGCAAAAAATGTCTTATTATCCACAAAACAACCAAAAACAATGATGTCGCAGATTGACGATGCAGCCACTTGCGATAGTGGGAAGACAAATATGAAGAGAACGCTGCGCACCGCCGGACCTCTAAGTCCTCCTGATGAACATAAAGAGCTCTTTGAGCCGCTGGAGACCAGCTGTCTCTGCGCCGAGGCCTTGAGAAATGTTTCGGCCAGGTGGCGATGGCTGTGCAGCGGTTTTACCCTCCCGGAGTCTTGCACAAGGCGCCCGCTGAGCCGCAGAGCGGACTCAGAGGTAACGCAAGACGGCCTGGCCGTTGCGCAAGAGCCAAGAATCCCAAGGGTGGCGGTGCGCGACTGGGAGAGCGCGTCGCCCGAGACAGACGGGTGGGAACATCTTTGCGGCGTTGCTGCGACTGTTTTCCCCACTGCCATTTGCAATCGTCCGGTTGTGAAGATCGGCAACAGTGATGCGTTTGGCAAGCGGAAGTTTCCTCATTTGAAGGCAGCGAGTTTTGTTTCCCCCGGAACGTCATTTTAGGCTTCACTCTCGCCTCATTTGGCTGTCACGGCTGTTTTTTTTTTTTTTCCGCCATGTGCTGTAATTGATTTCTCAGACTGGCACAGGCCGCACATTTTAGACTCTGCTGTTCGTTGATACCGTTGAGGAGCCGACAACTAAAAGCTCACAGATGCTTCATCCGCAGGAGCCATCCTCTGTTTTCCTGTCGCATGAGTCGGGAGGATCTGTGTGTTCAAAGCTGCACTCAGGACGAGAAAAGCTGCGTTCTCAAGCCACAACCTGATGATCGTTGTTGTTTTATCTCAAGACCGGAAAAGAAAGTGGGCTAGAAGACGTTGTAAAGGAAACCTCGTCTCGTCTCGGTCTCTTAATGCGTCAAAAATAATCTGCGTGACTCCAACCGCAGTCAGTCGGACAGACTGCAGTTACATAAATTATTTACCAGATCGAATGTGATACGGCTCGACTCACGAGTGCCTTGCTTTTCACTGACCCCGTGCGACTGGCAGAAATTTAGGACGCTCCATTTCTTGTCATGTCTTTTTTTAAAAAGAAAAACAACAACGGCAACAAGAAGCTGTTGTCTTGAACGGCTTCAATAGACTAAAAAAAGGATTTCAGGAGTTTATTCTGAGCCCCTTGATGTATTTGTTCTGAGTATTAAGGAGACAGCTTTAGTGTTAGAAGATGTATCTGTCTGCAGCCATCCGTCTTGCAGCGGGTGGCCCGCTGACCTCTTTTCCCTGAGGGCCCCATTAAAGTTTCATCCGACTCAATCCAACCTAACTTCTAGAAAATTGGGGCACATTGAGAGCCGATGGAGGGAAAAGATGAGGAGGGGGGGGGCTGGTGAAGGCGAACACGGTCCACGTGTAGCAAAGTGCTATTTTTTTTTTTTTTTTTTAAAGGGCCTTCCAGATGTCATGTCGACAGGAAGGTTCCGGGGGAATCGGCCCCTAATGAAGGGGATGTAGGATCACCTGAGGGGCCGAGAGAGACATCAAAGAAGAACCTTTCTCTGCGCTGCGCTGCGCTCCTCCGTTTCCTCCCACGCGCTCTCTTCGCTTCAGCTTCTCCTTGTTTTCTCCTTGCGTCTGTAACAGCGCCCTTGAGTAATCAGCCGGGTCGGAGTTGACGCTCTCAGAGTTCCTTTAAATTTCTCATCTATCTTAATTAATCCGTCCTCGCCGCCCCTCGGCCCTCGCCACTCGCCACCTCACGCGTCATTCGGAGGACATTCCTGGTTTTTACAGTGGGACTGCCAGAGGGCAGGTTCAGGCAGCGCCGTCTGACAGGTTGTCGTCCTAGAAGAAGAGTCCCGACATTCACTGAGGCCCATTAAACACTCTGACATCTTTGACCTGTACCAAATACACGAGCCCTGGAGAGGCTGCAGGGCAGACAGTCGGCGGGCGCAGATACAGACGGCGCCGCTCGGGGCTCCGTCGGCTTGTTTGTAATGATGGGAGAGGGAAGAGCCGGAGAGAAGAGGCGCGCGCAGGGACGCCTTCCGAAAAAATAAACACACCCGAGTGCTCGCTCACTGACTGGAAGACGAGCAGGAAAGACGGAAGGATGCCGCTTTCGCTCGCTTGCTCATTAATCACCGCAAAATTTTGCTTGGCCAAACCGCTCCGTTTGAAAAATGAAAGGGAAGTGCTTTGCCAATTTGCCTCCAGTCAATATTGTGCCTCCGTCATGACGTAGTTGTGCTGGAGGATGCAAGTTAGTCATTGGGAACATAATAACGTCAAAGTCTCCCACTATGATCATGCCTCGCTAACGAGGACCTGATATTTATAGCAATATTTGCAGTTGACAGAAAAAGAAAAATATAGCGCAGACGTATTTGCTGAGCAATATTTTAACCTAAAGTGCAGTTGAAATTCAACAGTGTCTACGAAACCTTTTGGATGAGAGGCAAAACGTCTTCAAGATCACAAGTCCAGTTGGCCCAACTTAACCCTTAGAACCTTCACAGACGCACAGTTGTAACATGTCTAATTTGGCGCTATCTGGTCTGCGATGATGTCATTGGGGAGTCGAGCGGGGCGCACCCGCGTACCGTATCTTATCTCATTTTAAACAAAAGAGTGGCCTCTGCTGCACACCCGTCGGCGCTGAACTGAAGTGACCCGGGTTTTTTGTCGGCTCCGGGCGATGCATCGTGGCAAACCTAGTGCAGGAGGCAAGGAGAAGTCAAAACAAAGTGGGGACGCCTGTGGCTGCATTCGTTCATTGCAGACGGCCTGCTGAACCAATCAGGAGGCCCCCCTCTCCATTATCCCCATAGTTGCCTTGTCCCGACATGCAGGGTGACGTTTTTAAAGGCTTCTGTCAGCTTTGTGTTGACACTGCGTGTTGACTCTGTAGCCGAGCTTTAACACCTCACTGCACCACCCTAAAGGTTCAATTAAGGTTGACGTGCGCCCCCACCTGAGTGCCGATCCCTCCCCAGCAGGCCCTGTCTCCAGTTTCACTCAGCTTTGCCGCGGGCTATGGCTAACCACTGTCATGCCGGCCCGGCTTTCTGCGGAGCGTGTCGACAACAGAGTGACGTTCCACGACGAAAAATTCTGATAATATATGGTCACATTCTGAAATAATGGAGTCTTTTTTAAAGGAAATAATCAAACAATCATCTTCTCGCCATGATTTGATTCAGTTAGTGTTCAAAACCTTTCAAAATATGACTTGTGTTTGGTGTTCACGCAGGCGTGCTTTCTGTCAGACAGTCCGCCGGGAGGTCTCAGCGCACGCGTGACTCCCTCGGCGTGACCCCGCTTGAGCTCCAGTGCATTAAACACCGCTGGCAGAGGAGCGAAGAGAAAATCGCCTCTTTAAAATCCCAAATGCAGGGGCGAGAGAGGAGGTCAGGAGGTTCCCTTCTCAAATGCCGGAGACATTTAAAGGTTGACCGGCCGCACAGAGGGCCCGGATTACCTGTCGCTTGAGTGTGATTTCTGCTGCATTAGTGTGACAAGCGAAGAGCGGACTGAGGAGTAATTCATCCACTCTGCCCCTTTTTCCGACTGCGCCGCAGACAAAGAGCCTTCGGCGGTGGCCTCGGAAAAAACATCGGGAGAAAAGGATGTGATTCAGGCAGGAGGAGAAGGAGGCGTGACATGTGTTCCAACAGTTTCTGGAACGAGGCAGCGTCCCGCCCGTCCTCCGTCTGAGGCACGAGGAGCTCTCACGTATTAGTCTTTTTATTTTTTTTGGGGGGGCGATGCTCTTTTGATCTGTGGCTAACTGCGTCAAAGTGTCACGTCAGACCTTATCAACACATTTTGTCCTGTCCTGCAGCTACTTTGTCCTCCACAAACACTCACTCACACACACACACACACACACACACACACACTTGCGCTCACACACACAAAAATCAATACGCCGTTGTTAGTTTCCCTGGAGCCAGCTCAGGGCCAAGAGCCGTGGTTCCTATCTGTCTTTGGAGCTTTCACACAGAACATCCATTCATCCATTACCTGTCACCCCTCATCCCACTCAGGGTCACGGCGGGGAGTTGTCCGGGCTGGGGGCGGGCCCGGCGTGCCTTGAGCAAACTGTACGTTCATCGCGAGCGACGCCGACGTCGGCCTTGTCCGCGCCGACTGGGCCATTTTTCTTGACACTTTTGCGAGAATCTCCTTCGTGCTGGGGGCTTCTCCCTTTGTCGTCGCCTGACCTTCCTGGGAGAGGCTGTCAAATGCCGTCAGTCCGCAACCTGGCGATTGCAGTTGGTTTCACCTCAGCAAGAAGGTGGCTGGTTGGATTCTTAGTGGAGTTTATGAACATTCTCCCTGCGTCTGTGCAGCTTCGCCTCTTGTATCTTGGCTTCCTGTTACATGCACATTAAGGCAGTTTGACAACTTTAACTTGTTTATGGGCAGTGTTGGCGAGTAATCTATTACTAAGTAATCCACTACTTTAATTAAACTACTTTTTTTTTTTTAGTAACAGAGTATTGTAACGGGAATACTCATCAAATCATTAGTACTTTGTCAAGTAACAGTTCCATTACTTTTCCGAAACATTTTGCAAGCTAAAAATATGTTATAATCTACAAAATGTCTGAAATGTAGATTAAACAACCGAAAACAATGGTGTCGCAGATTGATGACGACGATGCACCAAAGCAAGCAAGGCGGCGACAAAAGAAAAAACAGCACTGCGTTCGTAGCTGGAAATACAAACATTATTTTGAGTTCATCTCGTCTAAATTAAAGAATATTGTGGTTGGTTGTACGTTATGTGCAGTACTTGGATTACTTTTATGGAGTAATCCCAACAACTCCATTCTACCTATTTTATCTATTCGATCTATTCTGCATGTATTCTATGAGTGGCCCCGTGGTGAACTGGCGACTCGTCCAGGGTGGAGCCCCAC
Organism: Thamnaconus septentrionalis; assembly: GCA_009823395.1. Taxonomy (NCBI): domain Eukaryota; kingdom Metazoa; phylum Chordata; class Actinopteri; order Tetraodontiformes; family Monacanthidae; genus Thamnaconus; species Thamnaconus septentrionalis. Next base: position 9,424,226 of record CM020518.1, read on the forward strand.
GTCCCCCCTGAGACAGCTGGGTTGGATCCCAGTCGCCCTGAGTTGCAGTGTGAGTGGTGCTAGAAGATGAATAGACTGGATGGAAACACCCATGAGCGCTTGAACGGGGCCTGAAAGACTTGCGCACTGAGTCATCGAGACGGTGGGAAGGAACCACAAAAAAGCAAAGGAGGCACAAAGTGAACCCACTGGGTCCTGGACCCCTTCTGAACTTCCCCCGCTTTGCCGTAGGAGCAAAGCTAAATAATGGCTCGCCGCTGCTGCCAAGGATGGGCTGTGCGAGACGGCGAACGCCCGAAAGCAAACAGCAGGCGGCGGCGGCTCCGCCCCCTCCGCTTTCACCGCTGCGTGTCTGCCGACGTCATCGCGCTGAGATCGCATGATGAAGGGCTACAGAATTAAAGAGTCTGGCGGTGGACAGTGTTCTTAGTTGTTGGTCACTTTTGGCTGTTGTGGAACAATGACGTCGTTCACGCCAGACTTGAAGCGGCGCGCACCTCGTGCACCCTGTGCAGCAGGTAAAAAAGGTGGTGTTGTCCCGGGTGTCCCAATTCCATCGCAAGCCGATTGGTGCGGAGCCGATTGGTGCGGAGCCGATTTTGACCCGGGTCGCTTGCCGGGTCGTTTGACCTGTTTTGTCGCGCAACAGCACGGCTCGGTGAGCAGATTCCACCGCCACCAAATGCCGATTATTTGCAAAAAAACAAAAAAAAAAAACAACCCACGGTTTTTGGCCAGTGGAATTGGGGCTTAAGATGCCAGTTTTTTTTTTTGTTTTGTTTTTTTTAGACAAACACAAACAGCCTCTCCGAGCTGCTAAGAGGGCAACGTTAATTTGTTTCTGGGCTGCAAATGGAACACGTCCACGCACACACCCCCCCCCCCCCCCACACACACACACACACACACAGCGCCAATTAAGGCATTTGCACACACACTAATGCCCTGTGGGGAGGAAGCAGCAGCAGCAGCAGCAGCAGCAGGCGGACAGGAAGTGATTTTGGAGGCCTGCAGCAGATGCTCCACCAAGTTCTGCTTTGGAAACATCTCAGCCCAGCCAACACAGTAAACCACTCTTCCTCCTCTCCTTGTTGTTTTTCCTCTTCCTCCATGACAGCCTGTTTATTTAATTTATCATCTGCTTGTCTTTGACCCTACCCCCCCCCCCACACACACACACACACACACACTCATTCCCGCACCCCTATGTCTATTTTCAGAAGAGGGGGAGCCTCTTCTGTGTGTGATGCGAGAAAAAGAGAAGGAGAACTCCCATTTATCAGTTATGTCATAGCAGGAAGAGGAAGAGTCCTCTTTTGCGGGCGCTTCACCACCGGTAAACTAGCCGCAAGGCCCCCGGCTGCAGGTTGAGATAGTCCGTCCGTTATGAGGAGAGAATTTCAGCACACGGCGCTCCAGGAGATCTCTGGTGTGCCGGAGCCGGGCACAAACAGACAGCGGGAAGCTGCTGTCGGCTTCTCGTCCTGTCAGACGGGTAATTACAGTGGCAGCAGACCAAATAAAAGGTTAAATTTCAATCAAATGGGTTCGGGGCCACATATTAAAATGTTGTCCTTAATTTTCAGTTCGAATTTAATGGAAGTCTTGGATACGGTTCGGCCCTCGGGTTGAAACGATGCTAGACGATTCATAAAAGACCCTTCAGCCAACATTAAATCCAACAGTAACTGCGGCACTAGAGCGAAGTCGAAGAGATTATTAACCCAATTGTAATTAATTGTTGGCTAAACATGATACAGAAACTGTCCCAGCAAACCTTTCAGCTAAATATAATATAACCTGAAGCAATGAACAGAGGGGAGCTTAGTCATTGCCAGATTTGTAATGACTCATCGTTTGGAAAGCAGCACGTCTCGCCAACATTTCGGGCAGCACAAAGGAGAAAACGACCTGCCGGTGGCGCTGCCTCACGGATCAATGAACAAGTGAAACAGATCGTGCAGGAGTGTCTGCGTAAAATATAACAGCGATCCGTCCCCCCAGAGATTATATAAGGTATCTGCATCCTGCTCCTAGCGGGACCACTCGCCCATGAATAAAAGAAATATCTACTGTGGCGCCGACAAAAGCACTCCTGCGTGCTGCCGCACGCTGTAATTTGTTTTATGGATTTTCTCATAAATTCCTCTCGCATTGGGATCACCGCAGCTGTTTGTCATTCACTCCAGTGAGCGCTCACTCGTTACTGCAACATCAAAGTGTCATCGCCTCGGCATCCGGCCATGAACTCGGCCTTTTTGTCGCAATTACAAAAGCCGGGCGGCGAGTGCGTGACATAATTTCCAAATCTGTTTAATTCGCTATGCGTGTTTGTCAATAAGGGGAAGACCCATCAATCATATATGCGAGGACATGATGATATTGCGGTTTTTTGCACTCCTGTAGCCATGCAAAATTGCAAAATCGCCTTGGCTACAACCTCTCAAAGTCACTTATGGTGTATTAAGTGCATTTCTGTTGTTTCATCTGGTTACTAAAGGAACACTGGCTGAGAACTCTCTTCGATGATGTTCTACCTGTCGACAGGGTATTCATGTGTCACAATTTGGACATTCTGTTCCCCCACTTAAAGTCTTTACGATCCAGCCCATTTCATGTAGACGCAGAAATGACCGAGTTCGTAGCGTTTGTTTCCAAGGTTGCAAAAGCGGAGCTCATTCAAACACCCACGTGTTTGTCTCATCAAGGCCTAAAATTTACATTTGACAGCAGATGTCGGGGGCCTTCGGGGGTCGGCGCGCTAATCACTGTTTCAGTTCGTCCTTTACACTTTTAAACACACTATACTGCCAATACGCAATTGTTCAGTATTCATATTATTGAAATCTTCTTTTACTTTGACTTCTATACTGGTTTATACATCTTTTCCGAAAGTGCTGCCAGTTTGTCAGCCGCAAGTCCATGGGGTGGCCTCAGTCCCGCCAACCCTGCTTGCAGGTTTAATTTTTTATTTTTTAAAGAAATTCAACCTTTTTAGACTAAAGGCTAAGTGTGCCCTTAGCCTAAAGGCTACTGTAAGTGTACACAGTTTCAGGTTAGTACTCTCTTCGCTGTACCGGTTTATCAATTACACATCTGTAAAGTTTTATTGCTGCATCTTGCACGCAAAAAATGTTTCGCAAAAAAAACCAAAAAAAAAAAAACATGCTCACTTTGAAATGTGACTTTCCAGTCTTGACACGCCGGTAGTAGCTGCTGTCCCTGGACAGAAAAAAAACAAACAAAAGTTGGCACCACACCATCGCTACACAAAGCAGGAAATTGCAGACGCCTGTTTCGACATTCCAGTACCAATAAAATCAAACTGTGATTATTTAGCTGCCAGCTTTCCTGTGTGGCAGACATGCCTCTCTCCCCAGGAGAGCCAGATAACCAGCCACTGAATCAACTCTTTCATTCCCAGTGAGTCTCGGCGGTTGAGCCGGGAACTCTCTGCTCATAAATCTCCGTCACTGCTGCTGCCTCCTCTGACTGACCAACCTTTCAAACTGTATCTCAACAACAGGGTTTGTGTTTTTGCGGCACCTTGGGCCACTGGCTTGTTGTTTTTTTTTAATGGTGTGTTTCTGAACAACGCTGTAGGTGTCCAAATGACACTTTGTGCTTTTGTTCAGATAGTTGAGCTGGACAATTTTCTCGCCCGGTGGCTTCGCCACAACTTTCTAAGAACGAAAAAAAAAGAAAGAACAGAACATGAAATTTTAGCTTGCGGGGAGTTCGCGAAACTTTCAATGGCTTAGAACGAGGAACACTTTGAAGTAGTCGTCCATATCGTTAGCCTAACAGCATAGTTTCCTAAGTCATATTTGAACGTTTTCGGAAAACAAGAAAAACACATTTTTTTAGCAGGCACATTGATATTTGTTTTTCAAATATCACAATTTGGCCAAAAAATGACTTAGGCAATTATGTTATTAGGCTAACGCTAGAATGAGAAAGAAGAAAGAAATCTAAAACCTTTTTTAAACAACAACAACAACAACAACAACAACAAACTTAAAACTAGAATTGTGCTTGGAGAAGCACACTTTTGTTTGCACTGAAGTCAGCCTGGCTGTCATTAAAAAGGCAAAGCTCTACATCTGACTTCAAGGCAACTTAACCACAAGGCAAATTAACCTTCGCACCGTCGGATTTATACCCACTTTCATTTGCGCAAATCATTTGCGGCGACTTTTACTGGCATTAGCCGGTGCAGGCAGCCATTAAAAGCGGGATCGTCGGAGCTGACTGGGAGAAGTGATGCAATTATTGCAGCGCTCCCAGCTTGTGAGAGTAATGAGAGATGCCTGCGAAAGCCACCAGTGAAATTTAATAAACTTCCACCAGGCCATTAATGTCGTGCCATATTTTGCCGGGGATTTATGAACTTATGTAATGACACCACGAGGCTTTTCCTGGTAGTTGCAGTGATGTTGCTGCACCACCACCACCACCTCCCAGCCCCACCCGCAGAGTCCTCTCCTCAAACATTCTCTGAGTCACAGCGGAGGTCCTGCTGGAAAGGTGCCCCGTCCATCCTGATTCAGCCGTCTGTTCGAGCACAGTCCAGTATTCACTGCTGCCATATACTAATCCTTTCATTAGGCTCGTTTTCAGGCGGCGCTGTCAAAGAGCTGCCTGTGTGGAGAGAGTCGCAAGAGTGAGAGTGAGAATGTGTGCATCAACGCGACGCGGACGCAGATACATTCCGAGATAGGAGGCGCGACGCAAAAACTCTGTGACGCCTTCTCTCGGGAGTGGCAAAAAATTCGAAATGAGCGTTGAAATTTTTCCCCAAATGTCGCTGACCTCGGAGAGAGCGACTTTGCAGCGCAACTGTGTCCGCATTTTTCGGCGATGGCATCAACTCATTGATTTAGATGCCTAAAAATGAATAACTGTCAGAGAAAGTACCTCACGCGTTGCCGACCGACCGTATGCAAATTTTACACCTTCATGTGGCAGATTTTCAACCATCACGCACTGACATGGTGAACCGCTGACTTTGTGACGCCCGTGATCGATCCTTCACGCAGGGCGTCGTGGTTTAAAACAGGGCAAAGGGGGATGAAATTCCGGCTCTCTGAAAGGAAATATTGTATCTCAGAGAGCGGCGGTGAGGCAGCGTCGCCCCGCACGAAGGCAAATGCTTCTAAATAAATGCACATATATTTGCTAGCAACCTTTTTTCTGTATCTGCTCAATGCACACACATACACACACAGACGCACACCGGCGCACTTGGACTTGTGTTCTTGCACATCAGTGACAACATTGTTTTCCACGGGCTGCAGTCCCGCTGGATTGCTTGCTTTGGCGGAGCCGCTGGAAGCCTCCACCATCCTAAAACCAACATGTAAAAGTGGCCTGGCATGTTTTTTGGATTTTCAGATGACTAAGTCAATGTGACGGAGCTGGTGGTGTAACTGACTTGCTAAATGGCAACGCCCTGCTTTCTCCCTCCTGCAGGTAGCGCAGCCATGTTGCGCCGCGGACACCTGACCTTGGCGTCCCGCGTCGGAGCCGTCCTGGTGCTCCTCTGCTGCTTCCTGTCGCTCCTCTACGTGATGACCTGCAGCCCGCCACACTCTGACCACCTGTCCCGGGCCGGGTCCGTCCACCCCAGCCTGGGGGGCACAGGGCCAGGGATCGGGGGAGCAGGGGTCGGCGGGATGGGGGCCGGCCGGGTCGCGCAGAGCGGAGGGCCGCCCGGCGTCCACTCATACCAGCTGCTGCTGCAGGAGCGCGAGGAGCAGCACCGGCTCCACATCACGTCCCTGAAGAGGCAGATCGCCCAGCTGAAGGAGGCGCTGCAGGAGCGCAGCCAGCAGCTGAAAGGAGTGCAGGAGAGCCTGAAAGGAGCGGCAGTGGCAGTCGGAGGAGGAGGAGGCCTCGCCGAGGGGCCCAAAACCGGAGCCGGCTCGCCCGGCGGAGGCCTGGGCGAGGTCCACGGGGCCAAGAGCCAGCAGTCGGACCTCCAGGAGTTCCTGCGCAGCCAGCTGTCCAAGGCGGAGGTCAGCGCCGGCACCAGGCTGTCCAGCGAGCTGGCCGTGGTGCCCTTCGAGAGCTTCACCCTGCAGCGGGTGTACCAGCTGGAGACGGGGTTGACGCGGAACCCGGAGGAGAAGCCCGTGAGGAAGGACAAGAGGGACGAGCTGGCCGAGGTGCTGGAGACGGCGCTGCACAGCCTCAACGGAGACGGCAAGAGCGGCGCCGAGAAGGCCCAAGCAGGGAAGGTTTACTCGCCGCCCGACTTCGTGGAAGGTGAGCGGACGTCTCGTCTGCAGAGTTTGAGGTCGTTTCAAACTCCGGGTTACGGCCGCGTCCATCTCGTAAAAAACCAAAACATCCGTCGGCAAATTTCAAACGGACTTTTTAAAACGAAGGTACCTGCTCGGATGCCGAGTAGCAGCTCGCTTTGGTCCGTTTTTGCATACAAGAATCTCAGGAAGGTCAGGAGATGCCGGTGTGCGTGCGTGCATGTGAGTGTATGTAAGTGTGTTTGTGCGGCAGTTCGCCGCCAGGATATCCTCTGAGTTTCGTTCTACTCGATCCACTGAGGAAATGCAGGAAATGAACACAGCTGCTCCTCGTTCGCGGTGGGGCATCTTTTTCTGTGTGTGTGTGTGTGTGTGTGTCTGCTCCTTCAAGGTCAACATCTTCACTGTGTGAGTAGGTGGAGGCTTTTCTTTCTTTCTTTTTAAAAGAGAGCGACTGAAGCACCTGGCTCACAGGAAGTGAGCAACGGGTCACAGGCGGGACCCCTCCCCTCTGCATGTGCTGTTGAGCATTGGCCCCAGTATTGCCAGAAAGTATTTTCACGGACCGGCATGAAAAAGAAAATAGAAAAGAAAATGTGGTATTTTCTAAGTATACACTGTGTACACATTTGGAACTTTATTAGCAGCGTCTTCTTTACATGGCGACAACAACATAACATGATTAACATACTTTTTTTTTTTTCTTTCTCAATACTCCAATTGCAGTTTTGAAGGCTTCATTGCCTCATGAGAGTGCCGGTCACTGCATGCTAAGCAGAGTGGGCTTGTTGCGTACGAATCTTCTGTCGAGATAAAATCCATATTAGTAGTAGCACCCTTCTATTGTCTGTTAAACCGTTAAGTCGTGGGCTCTTCTTCTCTCTCCTCACTGGGCCTTTTCCTCTTTCCAAAGACGTTTGTTTCCACTTGTGTTGCTAGCTAGCTTGCTAGCTCAGGGGTTTGACCTAGCGGTAACGTATCACGTGACCGAGCGCCTTGACATGCGTCAAGAGTTGAGCCGTGGATGGATGTAACGGAGAAAATCCGATAATTTTTCAAAATAAAATTGATCAGAATAAGATAGTAAATAAAACGGATTTAATTCAAAGGAAGTTAATTAATCTTTATGTGTGGGCCGGTACCAAATGACCCCCGGCGGTTGGGCACCGCTGCTCTCGAGTGTGTGTGTGTGTGTGTGTGTGTGTGTGTGTGTGTGGTCCCTTCTCTGTGCATGTGTTTATGCATAATGCTTATGTGTGTGCATTCACTTTAAACAGCCCGTGTAGTTCCTCAGTGCAGCTGCGGGGGAGGAAGTGCCGCCTGCTTTTATTTACACCACCACGACCTCCCGATGGTTTCTTTCACCCCCCCCTCCATCCCGATAAGTTTTTAATGGCCAACCAAGTTGAATAGTGGACAAGCCGGGACTTATCCCACACAGCCGAGACAAGTGAAGTGGCTGAGGGTGGGGGGGCTGACAAAAGCATCTTCAGGGAGCTTTTAAGGGGCCGCATTAGCGGGCGAGCCGAAGCTGCACACAAACAGCGGAGGTATGCGAAGAGCAAAAGAAAAGAAAAAAACAAGACCAAAACAAAGACCAAAGAGACCAAAGACCAAAGAGAGAGAGTTGAGAGCCCAGCGAGACATTAAGACCGAGACAGGAAGTGGAGACATTTAGCTCTGAATTGTTTGGCCGATTTACTAAACGGGAGCTTATCGCCTCCCGCATCCAATCGTGTTCTTCTCTGCAGCTCTCTCCCCTCCCCCCCCGTTTCCTCACTGACTTAGGGGCACTCCACGTTTCCCATTTCGGTAAACCTCAGCGGGTCTATTTGCGAGTAATAATCCCTGTAATAGCAGGGTAATTGAAAAACAAGCCCTCTCTGGGGGAACAAGATGTGAGGCCCGTATAAAGAAAGCGAAGGAGAGAGAGAGAGAGAAAAAAAACTGGTCAGAGTGACCAGAGTGTGTCTTGGATGTTTCGCATCTACAGTCGTGGCTTTTCTCCAGGCAGCAGCAGCAGCAGCAGCAGCAGCAGCAGCAGCAGTGTCTCCTGTGGGCCCGCTGTGCATTTGTCCACACACACAGTGCACAGCCTGTGTTAAGGCCTTGAAATGCAGAGGGTTGGTTGACAGCAAAATAATGACAAAGCCGAGGCTAAAAATGGCCTTACACATGAAAAAGGATCTTTTCCTTGTTGTCCACATAGTTTTTCCAAAAGTGGATGTTGATAACTATGTTTGGGGAAAAAAAAGAAAAAAAACATGTTCTGCGGTTCGCTCAGAAATGCCGAGGGATCCAAACAAAAGCCAAGCCCTGGAGAAAACAAGGAGCACAAACGTCCCTGCAAACAATGGGAAGACACGTGTGGGAGGCGGGAGCTAAAATTAGACGTAACAAACGGCAGTCGCGGTTGTAGGTCGTCGCTGTTGTACCCTGCGCTTTGATCGCCGGAGATCAGCTCTGCGCCAGGAAGCTGTGGCGTTCAAGTCCCACATCGGCAGGTTTTCTTGGAATGCAATTTTTTTTTTTTATGAAGCAAATGAATCGGGGAAGCTGGGAAACAAAACTGGAGGGAAAGCTGTTTAAGCATGACAGGTTTCACCTTGTTAGCTCCTGTTTGTTGCACCATCGACTAAACTCTGAAGGTGTTTTTTAACTGGTCACTTCCAGGTGCCTCGAGTAGAAACAGGAAATGCAAGACCTCCTAATGAATTCGCCAACCTCTCTGTGAACCTGCCAGAAATGAGAAAGTGCTTGGCTCCTTTTGCTTGCTATAGTTTTGCACTAAAGCACACAGTTCCTGCAAGTCAGCCCTTTGTGATGTCATGAAGGGGACTGAAACCTCTTGCAGGTTAATGATGGCGCTACTGACCACAAACATATCAGTTTTGGCGAGTAATCTGTTACTAAGTAATCCACTACTGTAATTAAACTACTTTTTTTAAGTAACGGAGTAATATAGCGGGATTACTGTGGCAAAACTGGTAATTATATCAGAATTACTTTATCAAGTAACGATCCCATTACTTTTCTGAAATATTTTGCAAGTCTTATTATCCACAAAATTTAGAAAAACAACCGAAAACAATAATGTTGCGGATTGATGATGCAGCCGTGCAGGAAACAAGACATTCTCAACTGTTACTTGATCCTTTTTTTTTTTTAACTAAAGTAATTAGTAATTGATTACTTTCGAAACAAAGTAGTTAAAGAAGTAATTAGATTACTTTTTAAGGAGTAATCAGTAGTTGTGCTACTTTTATAGAGTAATCCCAACAACACTGGTTTTGGCTCCAGGATGAAAAAATAAAACATCTGAAAAGATGGACGTCTTCACTCTTTTCTTAATCATTGATTGGTGGAAACTGACCACCTGTCTGTTCAAACTGACGCCCTGGTCCTGTGCCTCCCGCCAGGCATCACCCGCACGGAGAAGGACAAGGGGACGCTGTACGAGCTGACCTTCAGAGGCGAGTCCAGCCACGAGTTCCGCCGCCTGGTCCTCTTCCGTCCCTTCGGCCCGCTGATGAAGGTGAAGAACGAGCGCGTGGACACGGCCAACGTGCCCATCAACATCGTCGTGGCGCTGGCCGGGCGCACCGACAAGTTCAAGCAGTTCATGCACAACTTCAGGTTTGTCTCTCCGAGCGTCCGGGGGGTGCAGTTCGCTTCGTTTTTGTTTGTTTTATATATTTTTTGCAACTTTGCAACCCCATTTGTTTGTTCTGCCTCAGCGTGCGGCCAGAGGAGAGGCACGGCGGAAAAAAAATATCTCCCAGAAAGGCTTGTTTGTGTAACACATAACTTATTCAGGAAAAAATGCGATACTGCGCCTGGTCGGGCCCAGTTTCTCTCGCAGCTGCTGGTTTTAATTGGGCAGGCAGGGAGGCAAGAAGCCGGAGAACGAGGAAAATCATTCATGAGAAATTTCCAATTAGCCACTTGCGTCCGCGCGAGTCTATCAGTTCATTTCGCGTCACCTAATGATGATGGAGATATGCAAATGAACCGTGCCCGCGCGCGTGTGTGAGTGTGTCATCGGCTATCCTGAGGCCACAATCATCAGAGGGGGAGAACCTCCGCGCTCAGGTCCGTCCGACGCGTTTATTGCTGCTTATCGCAGCTCTTCTCGCTCGCTCACGCTGCTCAGTCTCGCACGGCTGCGGCGTCGTAAAAGTGCCCCCGGTGGGCAGAGAGGAGCGGTTGATGTACGGCAAGGAACAGAAAGTGTACTTACTTAAAAGAGTTGGCAAGACGCTGAGCAAACACTTTAGCCTCATCCATATTAAAAGGTGTGCCAGCAGCCTCGGTGTGTGTGCGTGTGTGTGTGAGAGAGAGAGAGAGAGAGAGAGAGAGAAAATCTGATAATAATGGCACCGGCTGTGTTTTTATAAAATATTTCCTTTGCTAAAACTGGCGAGCGGAGCAACATTTAGAGCAATGTTTCCCCAGTGGAGGATGTTAAAGGAGATAAAATGTGCCGAGCCCAATCGTAAAATATTGCTCTTAGCTGATAAAATGATTTTTAGTGTTTTCTCACTTAAGGAAGTGGGGAATCGGGGGGTAAACAAATTGTACAATGATTCATCCGTCCGTGGCGGAGGGGGGAAGAAAAAACCCAACACAAATCAATTTACTGCCAAACAGTGCCGCCGCTGCAGCTCGCAGAGCGCGTCGCCAATGAGAAATTACAGTAAGGTTTCACATTGTTCAAAGCCACTTGGTATCTTCTGCACGTCTCCTGTCAGTTTAAACATCTTGAACTGATATTTACCCCGTTTGCTCGCGGGGAGAAATTCAATTCAAACAAATGTGTCTGAGGCTGCGAGATGGAAGTTAAATTCCCTCTAGTGTGAGTGTTTGTGTGCCTCTCTGTGAGTGTGTGTGTGTGTGTTGGGGTGTGTGCGGGTGTGTGCATGCATGCTTGACACACCTCCTTCATGGCGCCTGCAAGTATCTCCCTCCTGGTCTCCTCCTTTAAGATTTTTTTTTTTTACACAAAGCAACATTAATCTGACTCTGGGTTGCTGCCAGGTTATTGTTATCATCTATATAGATCATCAACTGTCAATTAGCACCATAATCTAACTTAAAAAGGGATTTCCTGCACTAGATTTACACCCAAAATCGGTCATTTTGCACAGTTTTCACCAGCTGGAACCAACAAATTGCATTTTTTCTTGTTATATAAGTGTGCATTTGCAGTATTGTTGTGTTTTAACTATGTTTTATTAGCATTGCTTTTATTATGTCTTACTCTGAAAAGCACCTTGCGCACGGTTTTGCTGTGGGAAGGTGCTATATAAATTAAATTGATTGATTGATTGATTGATTGATTGATTGATTGAAATTCTCTTTATTTCTTGAATTACTGCTGATTCCTCACTAAAGCAGCTGCAGCTCGTCGCTGATTAATCGTTCCTCCACTTGTTGTTGTCTGGCTGTATCTCCAAGCTGGGCGCAGAGCCTCCACTTGCCTCCTGCAATCCAAGCACTGGAGCCCCTCTCTGCACCCCTTCGCTCACCCGTCGCGCGCCTCTCCTCTCTCAGTCTCTCTCTCTTTTGTCTCTGTGTGTGTGTGTGTGTGTGTGTGTGTGTCACAGGGAAGTGTGCGTGCGCCAGGACGGCCGGGTCCATCTGACGGTGGTGTATTTCGGGAAGGAGCAGATGAGCGAGGTCCGAGCCACTCTGGAGAACACGTCCAGGTGGGTCGCAGTTTGCACGGCAGCCAACACTCGACTCTCGGATCTTTCAACCGGACGCCAGGAGCGGCAGAGCAGCTTTTTTTTTAGAGCTACAACACGGTCGTGCACCTGGCTCTCCATCACCATTCCCCAAATGATTATTTAAAAAAAAAAACACGAACACCAAAAACCTTTCTACTTTTTATGTGTGTTTTTTTTTCCAGTCCTTCCCCTGACACACACCACACACATCACACACACCTTCCAGCTCAGTGTCCTGCCGCAGACAGTCATCCGATCTGATGAATAATGGAGCAGAGTGCCGCCCACGCCGCCGCCGCCGCCGAGAGCTCCCAGCCAGCGCTGATGAATTACAACAGACCTGTGATCATCCTTGACTGCTGCTAAAACCTCTCACATGACCCCACAAAAAGAAAAAAAAAGAAAAAAGCACCCACACCTCTGGAGACTCACTGCAGGCTTTCCTCTCAGAGGGTTTCTATGGTGATGCTCCTCCATTCCCAAAGCCCCAGAGAGGGTTTTGTTCTTCTTTTCTTTCTGTGGCAGCCTGGAATCAGTCGAATGTCTCATGTCCGGTGTTGTTGGGATTACTCCACAACGTAATCCAACTACTGATTGCTGATTACTTCTTTTAAAAGTAATCTGATTACTTCTTCAACTACTTTGTTTCATAAGTAATCAATTACTAATTACTTAAGTTAAGTTGAGAACGTCTCGTTTCCTGCACGTAACGCACAACCAACCACAATATTCTTTGATTTAGACGATATCAACTCAAAATGATGTTTGTATTTCCAGCAATCAAACGCAATCGCTGTTTTTTCTTCTGCCGCCGCCATGTTTGTTTTGGTGCGTCGTCGCATGTCAATGACGTTGCATGCACGGCTGCATCATCAATCAGCGACGTCGTTGTTTTTGGTTGTTTTTCTAAATTTCAGACATTTTGTCGATTTTCAGCTTGCAAAATATTTCGGAGAAGTAATGGAATCGTTGCGTGATTAAGTAATGATGATATGATTACCATTTTTGCCACAGTAATCCTGTTACATTGTTCCGTTACTTAAAGGGTAGTTTAATTACAGTAGTGGATTACTTAGTAATAGATTACTCGCCAACACTGCTCATGTCACACACTGTCTCTTTGTCCCTCGGGCCTGCCTGCCGCTGCAGGGATCAAATAGAGGCAGGCATTTATATGTTTAAAATAAATTGTCAGGCTCGGGGAAAGCCTAGTGCGGGCGGGGGAGACGTAGCAGACTCTTAATGTCAGTCGCTGCCGAGTGGAGGAATCATTAAGGAAGCGGAGGTGAAGAGGCTCAGTGAATAGAATCAGCCTGTGAAAGCAGCGAGTGGAGCTATGGCCAATTGGGCGAAGAACACTGTAATTTCTCCTTCTTCTTCTCCCCCTATCTCCTCCTCACACCCCTCCCCACCCGGGCAGCCGTGAACTCTTCAGGGCTCTTTACTATTCTCCTCACCGCCGAACACTTCATTCATCAGTTATGTAGCAGCGTATCTGAGTGTGAATCTGGAGGCTGTAATCAGCTCCGCGGCCGAGCTCCTCTCTCTCTCTCTCTCTCTCTCTCTTCCTCTGTCTCTCTCTCTCTCTCTTATCCGGCCCCCACACGGCTCCCGAGATGAATGGGAATCAAGGCCGGATGATAGCCGGCCCCGCTCCTTTAGCGAGGGGGCCGCATTGTAAAAACACACAGACATCCTCACGAAACAGGAGAGAGAATCTTTGTGAGGATTCATCTGTATCCGTAATTTTTGCCTCTTAAACATTTCAAATTCCTCGATTTGTAGCTGCAGCCGCTGCTGCCTGATAACTGCTTTGGTAGCAGTTAATCGTGTTTCAAAAAAAGTTTGGCCCCCTAACTCAGATTCTGCGCCCTTATCCCATTGGCTTGACAAAATCTGACAGGATGAGACTCGTTCGGCAATCAAGTTTCTCCAGTCAAGTCCAATAACAGGCCAACCGACCAACTGTTTGAAGGATCTTCACACCAATCTGGGTGATTTATGAAGTAGAATTAATCAGTATTCTTTCATTCCTTCTGTAAAGGGTTGCGCAAATTGGCGCAGAGTGCACTGCTGCTGCAGGCAAATTTAGAGCTTTTATTTATTTTGCATCCAAAGAAGCAAAAAATAAAAAAAAACTTGTCTAAATGCCAGAGAAATATTGATTACGCCCAAAACCTTCACATTTTGAAATACTAACCCCCCCAAAACACACACAAAAAAAAAAACATCTATTCTTGGTATCCACAAACAGACGCACAAGCAGAGAAGCTGCTGTGCTGCTGATTGCATCATTAATGTCTGATCTTTGCTTCCTTGCATATTAAATCACTTTTGCAGGACGTTTTTAATTGTGTCCTCCTCCAACAGACATTTCATTACCTTCATTAAATGACATGCACTCAAATACTTCCCGCCTCCTCCCATCTTCGAGCCGCTGCTCAAGCCCTGCCAGGACATTTACGGACTGCCTTTATGAATTGATAATGTAAAATCTGCTGCGGTTAAACTCCCAGCAGCTCCCACTTTCTGGCCACTGATGATTTGGGCTGATAGATAAGAAGCCGAGCCGCCGTAATAAAAGCCTCGACATGCGCTAAGACAGAAGATAGGAAATCTGGGCCTCAGCGTGAGGGCGCTGGGCCAGACGCTGGGGGACGTTGTTCAAAATGGATCGAACTGGCTGCCGAGCTGGAGAAGCGTATTCCGCACGCATCCACACTTCAAAGCCTGAAAGTCGGCCTTCAACCGGTCGGAGGTGGGAGGCGGGAGGAAGTGCGCTCCTGCACGTTGGGGCTTAATGATTCAGAAAAGTGTGAGATTAAAAGGAAGAGATTAAAGTGGCGTGGAGATTGGGTATGAGTGATCTGTTTAAGGGATGCAGGATTAATGAGCGTCGGAGGCCAGAGGGAGGCGTGGAAGGAGAGCACGGAGGGGATCTTATGAGCTTGTCAGGAAAATCAGCGGTGATTTCAAAGGAGATGGTTTGCAAAGTCCACTTCAGAAATGTTTTCCAGTTAATTCCAATAATGAACGTGTCTCCGGCCTGTCATTCAACTGTCCCTCCCCCACAATCCAGCAACGGGGCAATCCAGCAGAGCGCCGCTTCCATCAGGAATCCACTATACAATTTTTGCTGGAGGCTGTTAACAGAGAGCTAATTTTTGTTGTAGCGATACACTGAGGGTTTTTTGTTTTTGGATGATGCGTTATGCGAGGCTGCTTCACTCGAGTTTGAGATGTAAGATAACAACTGAGCGTTTACGCAGGAGGCAGTAAAACACAGGACTAAATATTCCGTTTTCTGGAGATCCACAGAGCTTTTTCTGAATAATAAACCAGGCTGAGGCAACTCTGCTGGAGTCTGGGAGGAAAAATACAGATCTGAAAGTGCGCAGGACACACAGTAATATTTAATATAAACAAGCAAAGAGCTTTTAATCTGCGACAAAAGGTTGAATTTCCCTCACATTACGACGGCCAGCTCACAGGGAACATTCGACTGAGAATAGATGATTGTCAAACTTATTTTATGCATTTGTGCAGATTGGGGGGGGGGCAGGCCCGACACCTGACACACAGCACAACGTTGCTTTCATGGCTCGATCACAGAGGGCTTCAGTTCACCCTCCCGTCTCCTCCACTTACCCGGTTGACAGTTTATTCCCCAGCTCACTGTTAAGCACAGGCTGATTCCTTAAAAAAAAAAAAAAACAATACAAAAAATTCTCCGCCTGCTCTGTAAGGCACACAGACAGGTGACAGAAAGAGGAAGAGGGAGCGAGGAGGGAGGGAGGGAGACTGCGGCAGCGGCAGAAAAAACCGACACAGGCATTTCAGGTTGTCTTTACACTGGTTGTTTTCAGTGGAGCAAAAGCAGATCGTTCCACAAGCCACTGTGCAATTATGGGAGGAGAGAAAAAAAAATTGCAGCCTAACGGACAGCAGGCGCACGTCGACAGGATCTTTGGCAGGATTAAAGGCCAAGGATCCCTTTTTTTTTTTTGCGGAGAAAACTCGACGCCCTTGAACGGCGCGGGCGCTCGCACCCCAGGCAGGCTGCAGCTTCTAGGCCGTGCGCGGAGGGAGCGTGTTGTGTTTAAAAAAAAGACCAAAAAAAAAGCAGCGGGAATTAACAGCACGTCACCGTTTAGCTGATGTCGCGGCGTTTCACCTTGATTGATGCGCCTGGCTTGCGTTGCAAAAATATGCGTTATTCAGCGGCGGCGCACTTTGACTCCCCAGGTGCTGACGGTGCAGGATTAAAAGTGACGCAGGTCAGACGCAGAATTAATGCCGGGGAAATAAATCTAATACAGACGCTGAGAAGTTCCCCAACCATCTGCTGGCGAGAAGAAACTGCAGAGATGCCTCGAGACTGATCCCAGACACGGCCGCAATGCAGGGACTATAGGCTGCAAAGACCCCTCCGCCGTCTGTGCTGCAGCGAGGGGGCCCCCCTGGGCCAGCTGAGCGCGCGCACGAGCCAACGCGCGGGGGAAACGGTTGGACCGGAGGCGCAGATTGACTGGGGCTGCGTGTCCCGAGCCGAGCTAACAGGATCAGGCCTGCAGCTGGGAGACAACACGACAGCTCCCTCTTAAGTGCCTCTCGCTCTTGACACCGTTTTTCGACAATTTAGCCCGAGCTAGGTAGCAGACAGCACGCCCACGGTAAACAAATTGACTATTTCAGAACATAATAAGGTTGTTGATGGCCCCAGGAGGGAGGAGGTGGAAAAGAAAGGCAGCGTGGTATATATGAAAAAGTCATTTCTGCGAAGGGATATTGAAGGGTGTTGCGAACAATAATGAAGTCCGGGTTCATATCCTGGGTTTTGGTACTCGAATATATATAATGGTGAAGTGTGCGTATTGAATGTCAAGTCATTGAGAAACGCTTTGGGAAGCTGAATGTCGGCAGTGTTGGGTTTTGTTGGTGTCTGTGTGTGCGTGCGCTTCAGAAATGTACATGCTGAACCATGCAGTTCAGGTTAATCGCCCCTTGGTGATGTCACAGAGAGTACTTTAAACAGAGGACTAAACATGGAGTTTTCCAGTGAGCTATAGTGTTGTTGAGTCAAAGTAAACCCGAATCCTAATAAATGAATATACAAATACACTCTGAACAGATATTTAACAAGCTCCTTTATTTAACACGTCAGTAGTTTTGTAGTTTATTTTTCTCCCCACGTGCTGCGCCTGGTCAGCCTTTGCTGATTGGCCACTTACCCAGCGGGGCCTGTCCCCAATGTTTGCGGTTTGCTCTTTATCTTGGAAAAAGGGCTTCCTGTTCCATTAAGAGTCGACGCTGAGTCAACACGTGAACGTAGCCATGGCCACTGACATTGTTTGAGACAAACAGCGCCATTGTGCTCTGTCTCAACCATCTGTGGAGAGTTTTTGGTGCCAGTGGGTGGGTCCGCATCTCTGGGGAGTCTGGCTAGATGGCGAAACAGATCCACTCAGTTTTGGATCGGAGAGGTGGAGACTGGAATCTGTGGATGTGTCGCTGGCACGTGGCGAGACGTGGAAAAAAAGTTGCTGCGGCGGGAAAGGAGGAGGGGGTGTTGTTGTTGTTGTTGGTCAATTTTTATTCCCATCTCTCAAAGCCACTTTGGACATTAATCAGACGAAATGATTTGAAAAAAAAACCCAAGTGGAGTCATATTTATTGCTTCTTAGGGGATTCACGGCCACTCTCGTCAGGATTAAAAAGGTTTATTGCGTCTTATTTATGACAGCAGCTGTAAGGACGACAAAGGCCCGGGATATGGGAAAGTGTGTCGAGTGCCATTCAAGCCGCCTGGCCGTGAACACACAGAGAGAGTGAGTGAGAGAGAGAGAGAGAGAGAGAGAGAGAGAGAGAGAGAGAGAGAGAGAGAGAGAGAGAGAGAGAGAGCATTTCCTGTGCTGTTCATCCCTGCTGGTTTCCTGTCTGTCCGTCAGCGTCTACCTGCTCTGCCGCCGCCGTATCACATGTGACGCGTCGCACGTGGGCAAAAGCCGCGTTCAGACTGCCAGCCAAAATCCGATATTCAGCCCGTCCGGATTGAAACCGGATGGCTCTTTTGTAGTCTGAACAGCCACAAATCACATGAAATCTGATTTTTGCAAAACGGATTGAAACCACCTTCGGGAGGTAGTTTCAAATCAGTGTGAACAGCTCTAAACGCACCGCTGGGTTTTGACTGTCCGTGACGTCACTCTGCGCGACACAAGACTCAATGTGCCAGACCAGACAGGCGCCATTCGAGGTGCGGAGCTGTAACGTAATGGAGCGGACAGAAGAAGTTAGAAAACAGCAGTCCCTGGACAGAGGAGGAAACTCGTTGGCTCATCAGTCTGTGGGGAGATAGCTGCATTCAAGCCAAGCTCCAGGGCATGTATCGCAACAAGTGCCGCTGTCGCAATTATATGACGTCACACACTACACGCTATGCTGGATGACACCTCTGCTCCGACGTCGTTGCTACAGCAACCTGTCAGATGGGTCAGTAATGTGGCCCAGTCTGAACAGAACCAGATCCCATTTGGACACTTGGCTGAAAAACAGTGTGGACAGTCAGCCCTAGAAATCGGATTTGAGAAGGAATCTGATTTGAATTCGCCTGCAGTCTGAACGCAGCCAAAGCGGCCGAGGAGCCCGTTTGTTTTTCTGCCTCGTTGCCTGGAGCCGCTGTGCGCGCCGAAGTCTGCACGTCAGACTTTGTGTGCGCGTGCGTGCGCGTGCGTGTGCATGTGTGTGACTGAGCGATTAGTCACCAGCGGTGCGAAAATGTTACGGGCCAGAAGAAGGCCGCAGCTGTGCACATCTGGACCCAGCTCCATCCAGCTGCACGTCTCCGCCGCAGCCACCTCCTCAGAGGTCTCTCACGGAGGGCTCTGTTGTCCCGTCTAATTAGCTTCATTAGCTCACAGTTGGTGAATAAAAAAAAATGCAGGGGGCTGGGATGGTTGAGGGAAGTCAGTTGTGCACTGAGGGCGATCTTTCTCTTTTGGCAAGGCCACTATTATGTAATATTTGTGTGGAAAATATTAGGGGCACGCGGAGCAGAAAACAAAGGATTACCAGGAATAAGAGTAATCCGCCGGGGAAATTCTGAAGAAAACCCTCCTGTGTGTCTCCACTGACTCTTTCATGCCACTGGATAGAATGATACTGTTGTTAGAAACCAGCTGTCAGACTTCCACTATACCAGGCCGGCTGGTGCTAGGACACCCTGTGCTGCGCTGTTCAACCACGCATATCCTCAAATTTGTGTTTGCAGTGGTCGGGTCATTGACTTGAATAAAACATCTATTTAATTGCTTCGGGTCGGGTTGTTTTGTACTTCGGTGGTTCTCGAACAAGATGTGCGCTTAACGGGTTCATTAATTCAGCGCCAGCTAATCTCCATTTAGCGAATCTTGAGAGCCTGGGGTAATTTGTAATTGTTAATCCAGCGTAGGTGGTAAGAGCTCTCTGTTCTCCGGGTCGAGTGCAGACAGCCGCAGACTGGAAACGGCAAAATCAGGGCCATTGAACTTGACAGACAATATGATCCTTTGTCACGGTGTCATGTTAATTGGGGGAACAGAGGGTGCTAGGAACCCTAGAACTGGTCTTACCCCACGCTGATCAACATCTCACTTCTACCTCTGTTTCGGCAGAGGTTTATCTTTCAATCTTTGAAGCTCCCTCTTGCCCTTGCCTCTGTTTTCCGTTCGTATTAGGATTCAAACCTGGCGCGACGAGCTATTTTTTGAGACATCTTTGAAAAAAAACAGACAGACAGTTCAAAGGAATCCGACGAAGCGCCTGCTTTTGAAGTGGAGGCGGCGCATGCATATGCACACGGAAGTACAACGATAAACAAGAGACGTGGAAAGAGGCGAATAAATTCAATTCAAATGCAAAACATGAGAACCAAATCTGCTGCGATAAAAGCGACTCCAGTGTCAAGAAAGACGCCGCGTGAAGAGGACAAGAAATTAACTACTGGCTGCCGATAAGGCTTTTATAAAGGACCAGCTAAAACTGAATGATAAATTGAAAATATATTTATAATCGTCCTCAAAACGCGTCGGCAGCCCTCCGTCTCTCCCTGCGTCCCCTCTCCAGTGTGAATAAGCTCCCTTTTGTTTTCTAATAATCCTCTCTTTGTCCGCAGGGAAGTTAATTTTAAGAACTACACGCTGCTTCAGCTGGACGAGGCGTTTTCTCGGGGGCGGGGTCTCGATGTTGGGGCCCGGGCCTGGAGGGGCGGCAACGTGCTGCTTTTCTTCTGCGACGTCGACGTCTACTTCACCGCCGACTTCCTCAACACCTGCCGGATCAACACGCAGCCCGGTGAGACGCCGCTGGCAGCGGGACACGCAGCTCTGTCCAGTGGAAATCGACAGTATATCTATAGCTCTAGCTAATAGGTCTAATAGATCATGGTCTAATAGGATATTGTATTATATTATATTATGTTATGCTATCCTCCTTTACTTCTGTTGCTTGCACCCACTTTTCCAAAAAGTGTATTCTAAAAGACTCGGTTCTGGAAATCCGCCCCTTGTGATGTCACAAAGGGCACTGAGACCTCTCCCAGGTTAGTGACGACACCTCCAGACAGGTCTCTGGCTCCACCCCTTTCTTCGTGCACCCTTCCAAACATGTGGGAGGCTCAACAAAGTATCAGTCAGTTCCAACGGGAAGCTCCATCCTAGAGTTTTTTGCAGGAGGCAGTAAACAGGGGGCTAAAAATGCCATAGTCTGGAGACTAATAGAGCAGTTTTAACCGTTCTTCATAACGCGACTGCCATAAAATCCCCATCACATGTTCAGAAGGGCTTCTTGCAGAATATATTTTCTTTTTTCACTCAATTCCTAACTCTAAAGAGATAAACAGACTGGGCAAATCACTGTCTCAGCAAATGGCTTGACTCTGCTCTGCTGCTCCTTCCCCTGCAGGTAAAAAGGTCTTCTACCCGGTGCTGTTCAGCCAGTACAACCCGACTCTGATCTATGGAAGTCCAGAGCACATCCCACCTGTGGAGCAGCAGCTGGTAAATCCACCTAATCCTCTCAGTTTCATTTGAGTTCAAGCCCTGTCTCCGTAGGAGAACAATATTCTCAGCGCGCTGCCACGTTTTCGGCGAGTGGCCCGAGAACATTTCCCTCTCCAGCTGCCTGAAAGTGGAAGGCAGCTGGAGAGGGAAGCGTGTTTCCATGGAGGTAGTGGCTCCAGCTGCTGCTGCTGCTGCTGCTGCTGCTGCTGCTGCTTTTTATCTCATCTTTGTCATTTTGGGCTTCCTCTCCCCTCAGGTGATGAAGACAGACACGGGCTTCTGGAGGGACTTTGGCTTTGGCATGACCTGCCAATACAGATCCGACTTCGTCAACATAGGTAAAAATGCCAAAGCATCTTGCGTGCGCGGGAACATAAGAGCCCAAGCACTCGTGGGTCGTTTATCTGCGACAGAGGCGTTACATAACGGCGGGTGAAAGTGGGCTCTTTGCGCGGAGATCAAAATATGCCCGCTGCTACTTTAATAATGTTCCCCCTCGCTTAATGGATATGAAAAATATCCAAACGCAAGAGGTCTGAGAATGACATTAGCGCTCCTAACTGGGAGGGGATCTCATTATAGCGCTCGGCATGGAGCGGTGGCGGCATATATTAGCAGATCTCTTCGCCTGGTGGCGGCTCCCTCCATCTGTGTGCGAGGTGAGGAATGTGAGCGCTCCCGACAGTTTCCCATCAGTTACAATTAGCCTCAACTTGAAATAAATTTATGCTTACCGTCACTTTTAAATGAGATTAATTGTCTGGGGCCCGCGTTCACAAACACAGGCTTGTTACATCTGTGTAGTTCCTGATAAATATTTCTGTGTTCAGGGGGAAATTGATGTATTTAGAACTAATGACATGCATTCAGTCATGCCTGCCATGTAATGACGGGTGTGATGTTCTGTCTCGTTATCAATTTAGTTTCCGGCAGCATCAGCCAGTAGGGGGAGATGGAAAATCACAGGGTTGGCCAAATTGAATTTCAGCGGTTCTGTTAGAATGTAGCATATAGGCCAGTTGAAACTATGGCAACGAGTTAAAGCGACACCCGTCGCTAAACATTGATTTTATATCTTCAGTCTTAATGATCATGGTGTGCCGAGCTAACATCTCGCAATAATTCTGTTTTATTTTGTCAAGCGTCTGCATGTCAAAGCGTCCATTGTTTTTGTATATGCAGTATCCTGTACCTTAAAAAGAAAAGAATACGGTATAATATCGTGAACATTTATGCTAAGGAAGAAACAGTTACAGCAATTATATATTTTTTTTCTTTTGCCCAGCAAGAGGGGCAACCATGTTTTAAAGACTAGCCTGGTCCCTCTGGTCCCCACCAGGTGGCCCCGATGGCTTTTTTTTAAAAAGGCTAAAGCACCTAAATTGGGCTCTGATCCAGATAGTGTAACATGTTTATGTTTCTGTAGCCTGAGAGATGAATTATTTATTCAGCGTTGGAGGTGTGTGTACTTTCTTAAAAGACCGTGCACACAGCACAAATACATATGCATCAACGAATGAAGGATCCATCTGTCGGCCTGAAATTCCTCCCTTATCTTAATTTGTTCCTCTGGTTTCCATTATTGAGAGACGGAGACAGACGGAAAAATCATAACCAGCGCAGCGGACGCATGACAAGTGTGAGCAATAAGCAGACAGCTCCAGTTGGATTTGAAACACGCCTGGTCAGGAAGGTTTTTATGCGCTGCGCGGCATCGCTCCGAAATATCCCAACCGCCCTCGCATGAAGCAGCAAATTGGGCAGCGGGGAGGAAAAGCTGATTATGATCACGCAGTGCTAATCAGGGTTCGGAATCTGCATTCCTTTAAGAGGCAGCGTAGGCAGCGGAGCGAACGTTAATTACTTTGAATTGTTTGCATATCAAAAGAGGGTTGTTGTTTGGTTTGTTTTTGTTTTTTTACTCAACGTAGCGCATCTCATGTTGGAATAATGCGGGTTTTTTAAATCGTGGACTCTCCCTCCGTTCATCTCCAGGAGGATTCGACATCGACATCAGGGGCTGGGGCGGTGAGGACGTGTACCTGTACAGGAAGTACATCCACAGCAACCTGCTGGTGGTGCGGGCGCCGACGCGAGGCCTCTTCCACCTGTGGCACGAGAAGCACTGCGCCGACGAGCTGTCGCCGGACCAGTATCGCATGTGCATGCAGTCGAAGGCCATGAACGAGGCCTCGCACGGCCAGCTGGGGATGCTGTACTTCCGGCACGAGAGGGAGGACCACCTCCGCAGGCACAACCAGCAGCAGCAGCAGAAACTCAAGAGGACTTAAGGGGCAAGGTGAATTCTAATCACTGGAGGGACTGCAGTCCGTCGGAGAAGGCGCAACGGGCTGCTGCTGCTGCTGCTGCTGCTGCTCTGGGCTACATCGGACTTTGAAGGAGAAAATATTCTTATTTACTTTTTTTTGCCTTCAGAGTTAGATGAGACACCACTTTTATCTCTCATATGGCTGCGCAAAAAGAGTACAAACAACTGACCCTGTTCAGTGAAAGCGGAGGGTATTAAAAATATGCTTGGCAGCCCTACCAAAGCTTAGATGCTGTGAGGTTTTATTTCTCGTTGAAAGGATACAAAAAAATAGTTTGAAGATTTGAGGTTTGGGCCTTGTTTTTTTGGCTGGTTCCCCTCCCAATGTATTGTTTTTTGTCACTCCACTGAAAGAATTTTAGAATAGTAGATTTCCCACCATCATCATCATCTTGAAACTCATTTCAAGGGAGTAAAAGCTAATTCCTAATATTTCAAACTATCTAATAGGAAAAAATGTGAAGTCTTCAGGACTGAGAGAAATTTATTGCTCTTAAAAGGATTACAATGCAAATGGACCACAAAATGACTTCATTAAATTATGTCACACACAAGATGAAGTACTTTGGAAATGCTTATTGTTATTTTTTCCATTCTGAACAGCTGCAGTGGGCTTTCGCTGAGTGATTGTCCCAATACCAGCCTCAATCAGTCTGTGGTTAAACGTCCTCCGTAACTGCAGCAATGCTTTTGAGTAGAAACCATAGATAAGAAGATTCAGCTGTGAAGCCTATTCAAGCCGTGTGCCTTCTGTGAATAAAACATAAAATGTGTACACCGTCTGCTCAGGATAGCCAGAAAGTTAAAGCAGCTCGCAGGTTTCCAAAATCTAGGAAGGGGGGCCACCTAGTGGACAAAAAGAGTAACCAACACATTGAAAACTAATGAAGGACTTGTTTTTGACCTTTTAAGCCGACAATGGCCTCGTACAACAATGTTTTTTTTTTTCTTCATGTAAATTGTTGATCTTTAACACTCACTGCTATTTATGTTTCTTTCTGTTTGTTTTTTCCTGGACAGTATTAGCTGATCTGTGTGGGCCCTTCACCTCTGTAATGTGATGAAGAGGGATCTATTCTAAAGCTAGAGGCAAAATTGCTGTGAAACTAAAAGCTTTAGCAATGATATTTATGCTTAAAATTATTTTTATGTTTCATTTAAAATGTTAATTAATCCGTGCTGTTTTGTCACAGATTTATTTTTGGACTCATATTTGAAAGGGAAAACTATTATGAATGACAGTAATAATTCTTACTGTCCCAACTTTGACGATGACTGAGTTTTTTTTTTGTCAGAATTTTTTTTTTCTTTCTGTCTAGCACTTCCATGCGTGGATCCAAATAGACACATTCCAGGTGGGGGCTCAAGAGGGGAAGGGCGGCACTTTTGAATCACGTTTCTATTATTTGCCATTGAAATACTCGTTGCGGTGATACATGAAAATTCAGTTTTATTTGAAAATGTCGTCTTATGTAAATAAGTAAAATAAAGTTTATTTGTGAATCGTGTATATTTTTTATTTTAAGGAGTTTTACGTGCGGCGCAATGAACATTTTCCACCTCCCCAAGAGTAGTTCTACTGCTACATCACTAGATGGAGCTAGTGAGCTAATTGTCTCCCTGTTGCCCTATCTTCCGCAGGTTGCTTGTACAGTCGTACAGCTATTAAAATGTCTGTAATATAATCATGTAGTGACATGCCTTTTCTTGTCATTTTTAAAAGTTGACAAGAAAATGCTGGCAGTTTGGTTTCTGTACTTCCACAGCCAGAATTATGCGTCTGCTACATACTTCAAACTGACTTCGAATGTCAATTGTTTGACCTGTTAAACATTGACAAAGTTACAAACTTAGCACTGGCGATGCACAGGGGAAATCTTTGTTACTTATCTACCTTGTGTGTGTGTGTGTGTGTGTGTGTGTGTGTGTGTGTGTGTGTGTGCGTGCGCGCGCATATAGTATATATGGTGGGTTCACTGGCACAGCAGGGAGGGTATTGCTTATTTGGTGTGATTTTAACGTGTAAAATCTGAGAAAAGGCTGAATCTCCGCTTGCCTGTGAACGCACCAGGGACCAGACCCACCGAAGACTTCCGGGTTACGTCAAACGGCGACCTGCGTCACTGTTTTGCATACTTCTTTCCAAATGGACAGGTGCTAGTCAAAATAATGGGACTGTGTGGGGGGTTATTTTTTACTTAAAAGTTGATAGAAGTCACTGTGTATATCAGTCCGCGTCGCCGTCGACTAGGGAACGGTTCACCTCCACCAAACGGCAACAGACGCCGGAGGAGCAGCATTTTCCGGTGACCGGGGCTGACTACTGCTTTCCTACTTGGGCGTGTGCGTGTGTGTGTGTGTTTTTTTTAAACGCATTCTCTCGGGACGCATTTCGAGAGTGGGCAAGTAATGGGAGGGGGGTCCTCTTTTCTTGCAATCGCGCCTCCACTCTCCTGATCGGACACTACATGCAGCAGCAGGAGGAGCAGCAGCAGCAGCAGCAGCAGCAGGAGGAGCATCATCATCCCACCGCGGCGTTTATTACGAAGGAGGACACACGACGAGTCAGCAACCACTCGACACGGAGAGCGACAGGAGTCAACATGTTCGAGACGAGAGGAATCCCCTTTATCTTGCTCGACATAGTATGCCTCGTCCTGGGTATGTGTTCCAATAGTATCGGGTTCTGTCCTTTTAAGAATGTTTGCCGTGATTGATTTAAGCTGATTTGTGGCTTGATGTAATCCCCTCTAACTTGTCCTCACGTGCCCGTAGTGGCCAATGTTGAGCGCTGCCTCGAGTGGGGTCGGAGCGTTTTCAACACTTTTACCCGAAACACTAAAGAAATATGTGTTTTCCCCCTCAGTTATTATTATTTAATGTGTCTGTGCCATTCATGTATTGTGTATTTTTTGCGGAGTGTTTGGGGTTTTTCTGCGCGTGCTTGCGTGTGTTTCCATCGTGTTGAAGCCGACTTGCTTGGTGTCCATTGTATGCAAATAAGAACATTCTCAATTTGTTTCCCACTAACTGAGTCACTCAGTGGTTTCTGGAAGTCCTTTTTTTTTTTTTTTTTTTGCCGTGCAACAGTTGATTATATAATAGAAATTTCGTAGACTATATATATATATATATATATATATATATATATATATATATATATATATATATATATATATATATATATATATATATATATATATATATATATATATATAATGGTGGGTCTGCTCCCATCAAACAGGCCATTTTCACCTCACAGGACCCGAACCGTCACTCATCTCGCATCTAATTGATTTCAGCTGTTCAGCTTCACATGCAAAAGGTTAACGTCTCCTGGTGTTTCTGTGCGCAGCCTTCAACCTCACAATGTGAATAGACAGGATGACTCAGTGCATCCAGCACCGCCTGCTGTGTGGTGGCTGCCCTCTTCTGTGATTATAAAAGATTGATGAGCAACACGACCCTAATGGGGAGAGCTCAGCTGGAGTCCGTTGTTCGATTAAAGCGCATACTTACTCTTGATATGTTGTTTATATGCTATTAAGACCATATGATAATTGGTTTCCATGCAGAGTTTTAACAACAAATTGGAAAGCAGCCGTTTGTCGTCGGTGCACCAACTCTCCCCCCCTTTGTTTTTTAGGTTCTGAGGGGTAAGACCATCATCTCCTTTGTTCATTTATTGCCACTTCAGTTCTGGTTTCTCAATTCACATTGCATGATGTTTTACAAGTGGAGCAACAAGGCCCCGAAGCGAGCGCTGCCCGGGTTCGCTGTCTCATGCTGTTGCAAACTCAATTATTCTGCAGATGACGCAGGCGGCCAGATTACAGCCGAGTATCTGTGCTTGTCCTGTTCCCGACGGCCCCATGTGACTAGATATGCACTTTAACTCAGTGTCAGGGTCTCAGAGCGGTGGGTGGTCTGTCTGGCCTGTTTTCCACAGCCGATTCTTGTTTTGCCGAAGCAGGCTGCTGTCAGGCCACTTTTTGGGATCATGTATATGTATAAATAAATTGGTGGCGTTGGTCTGGCTGATGAATCATTGCTGATTGGACGCTATCACTGATGGGCGGACTTAACTGTGTTTGTGGTCAATGAGACGGCAGCTGTTCATAGTGACAATAAAAATATATATTGTCAGGGTGAAGTTTATTCTGGTGCTCCAAAATAACACTGGAAGTTTCTGCTTGAACATACGCGCCTGTCTGTCTCCCTATGAGTTTTATTGTTACTCATACAGTAAAGGGGAACTGGATTAAGCGGAGCCTCGCTGCTGCTGTCTGCCGACACCTGCAGCTGCCGCAGCCGATCACTTCGGAGCGGCACAGCTGACGGGTCGAGCAGCTGCACAAGCCGCGCCTGGATAAGGAACACCAGGCATTGTCAGGAATCCAAGAGGATGTTTGTGAAGGTGTACTTTCGTTGTACATTAACCAGCCCGTAAACGCTCAGCGCAGCTTAGCGACGACCCTTCACTTCTTGGCCACTCGGGCCAACTAAAGTTAAAGTCCCTGTGATTGTCACATCCCGAAAGATGCAAAATTTGTCCTCTGCATTTGACCCATCATCCCCTGAGGGAATGAGGGGCAGCAGCGTTGCCCTGCCTGGGTATCATTGGGTGATCTAACCCCCCAATTCCAACCCTGAATACTGTAGTAGTATATAGTGCCAAGCAGGGAGGCAATGGCTGCCATTTTTACAGTCTTTGGTGTGACCCGGCTGGGGATTAAACCCACAACCTACCAGTCTCAGGGCGGACACTCTACCACTAGACCACTGAGCTGGTCTCAAGCGTCTCGACTGCAACGACACGGTGGCGCAAACACGCTTTGAAATGTCCAAATGCTTATCTTTATGATATTTTTTATCTGAGGTGCTGTTCAGCTGCATCAGTGCGCACATGTGAGACAATGTGCCAATAGGAAGGGTTCTTATAGCCTCCCTGCTGAACCTCTGGCCAACAATAAGTCCTGAAGTGATCCTCAGATATGGCTGCAGCAGAGGCGAGCTGAGGTCACATACAGTACATGATTCTTCATTGAGCTAAAATCCAAGCAAGGCTAAAACACTGTAGTGGTCCTGTTAAAACAGGTTTCGATCTGAGGTTGTGAGTTTTTTTGTTTTGTTTTTTTAATGGTCTCCAAAATCTCTGCTGTGGGAAAAAAACAGTTGTTTGAGAAGTTAGACTAATAGATTTTGAGTTTAAATCCTATGTCTTAGCTGGACAGTGGAGAGTGCATCCGTTCCTGTATGTGCTCGCTTCACTTTTCAGAAAGTTAAATGCGCTAAATGCAGGGATCTGGGAATCTGCCCCATGTGATGTCACCAAGGGAACTGATACTTCTCCAGGGTTAGCCATGACGCCACCCACCCCCGACCAAGTGTCGGTTCCGCCATCCTGGGGCCACTTAGCAGGAAGCTGAAAGTGTTTTTGCAGAAGGTGGCAAACAGAGTGCTAATAGGGCTGCTTTCTGGAAGTCTGAAGAGTTTGAATTTGGACAATGGACGTAAACACGCTTAAAAAGAAACTGAAGCCAGTGAAATTGCCGTCTTGATTGAAAGAATCAGACCTAAAACAATTATGTGTTCTTAAACAGCATCTGGAAACAAATCTGCATCATGAGTTGAATAATACAGTCAGAGGATTAAGTCGAGTATCTGGAGACTTTTTGTTATATTTGACGAGGCCCGACTCGTTCAAACCCTCGACGTCAGTCCCAAAGACGGCGACCGCGAGGGTTGGTTTGGCGTCTGACTCCGACACTTTGCCACTTCCTCCCGCACCTGACCTGTTCCCTCCCGCTCATCTCTCCGTCCACAGGAGGCCTGCCCCTGGCGGCCTTCAACCTGGGCAAAGTGCGGCCCTATCAGAGGGGCTTTTTCTGTAGCGACGACAGCATCCGGTACCCCTTCCACAGCAGCACGGTCACCTCCACGGTGCTGTACTCGGTGGGCCTGATGCTGCCCATTAGCTGCGTAAGTAGGAGTCATCTGACACGGCGGGGTGGTGGGACGGGGGGGGACGCGCCATCGCACTGCAAACATGTTGACTTGTCAACCGCAGCTGCAATTATTGCGGCGCGCCGGCGGGGTCTAGCCGCCAGTGTGTGAGATGCATGATGGGTAACTGCCGGCAACAACACCGAGCGTCACAACTATTATCTTTACCACACACTCTACCCCCCCGCCCCACTTGTGGTGACAAGTCAAGATGTGTGCTGTGAGAAAGGTTTGTCAGAAGTAGAGCTGCAGCGGCTGAATTCAGACCCTACTTCCTGTATCCCTGCTAGAAGAGCACAACTAGCTGCTGTATGAACCAGATGGGCACAGTGTGTTTTTTGTTTTTTTATTTTACTTCTGTTGCTTCCCACATCCACACGAGGTGCCTTCACAATTTGTCCACCCTTTCACTTCCTTCACTGGCACAAGAAGATGTCCACTTCAAAAAAAAACAAAAAACCCTCCACAATGAAACGTGACAGCAAATTAAATATTTTATACTCATTTGTTCTGTCCACTAATTTAAACCACCTTTAAAATGTTATTGCTAACAGCTGTCTGGATAAAAGTTCATTCTCTCCGTCGCACCAATGGGAAGCCTCGAGCTGCAGCTGGTTAAACTGGCAATAAATGGCCTGATTGGTCCTCTTGAATGTGACCGACCTTCCAAGTCTCATCCCCCTTTTTCTGAGCTCCTCACCAGATGGATACGTGGTACCAATAGAAAGATGTAGGGAATGTTCTGTCTGGCGTGGCAGGCTGAAAGGTGCGCACCACAAAAAAAAATAATAAAAAATATCTATTTTGTTTTATTTTCGGATAATCCTTCAAAGTGAAATCGATGAAAGGTTAAGTTGTTAATTTTCTTTTTGAGTCTGCTAGTTCTGAGCATTTATCTGTTCTTAATTAGTCCAACAGACGTGCAGCCTTCGTGCGAGTCGGTCCGTTCTTCTCGAAATAGCTGGAATGCTCCTCTGGAACGGGCCGATTGTTTTGGAGATGGACACGCCGAAGAGTCTGCGGCGCTGGCGTGCGCCTGCGTTTACTTCGCCTTGATTTATCGCTTCCATCTCCAGCCTGCGACCCCACCACCACCACTACCACCACCACCACCTCTTTTTTTTTTTTTTCCTCCCCCGTCTTAATGCGTCTCTTAAAATCCCAACCTCCGCAGAGAGTGGCACACGCTTCAGTTTGAGCCCCGAATGTTTATCGCAGAGTGGGTTTTTTAACAGCTCGCCTCATCGCTCACTGTCTGGCGCAGGGCGCGATATCGCGGCCAGAGAATATAATGAAAGCCTGGCCGAGGAGCAGCCGAGCTCCTCGGCCAGGGAAAGTACAACTGCAGAGGCGTTTCAGTCACGTTGGGCCTCTTCTCCTCCTTTCACCACCACATTTTCACCTCCGCGTGCGCCCGTGTGTGTGAATCACGAGGTCAGTGAACCTATCGCAGCCTCGCCGGTGACATCACATTCCACTTTCCAACCCAATAAGTTTCACTTTAACTTTGAGTATGTTGGTTTTTTGGCTCCTTAATCACGACTCACTTCACTTCTCAGCATGTTACTGACGCCGACGTTTTTAACCTTAAACCTTTCACCTTTTGCACCCCCACCCCGACGCTGCTGATTGCCGTCCTGGGGATGCTGCAGCCGCCGCCGCTGCGGATGCCAACACGCGGCGCGACGCCTCGTCGCCGCACTGTTGCATCGCTAATGGATTTTCTTTTTTTTTTTTGTAACCTGTGTTTTGTTTTTTGTTTGTGTTTTCTCTCATTGCTTCCCTGCCAGTTGGACTGCCATTTGTAATACTCACTGCGCGGCACAGTCCTTTCCACCGGGGCTTTTACTGTAACGATGATTCTATCAAGTACCCCAGTAAAGAAGAAACCATTTCCTATCAGTTGTTAGGAGGTGTCATGATACCCGTCACGGTGCTCACTGTAAGTGCAACTCTTTTTGGCTCCTTCTGCTCCATGTCCAATTCTCCTCTCCTCTGCCTTGACCTGTTGTTGTTGCCTGATCAATCATTATCTTTTTCTTTTTTTTGATGATGAACTGCTTGCTGTAGCTGATTCATCATTGTGTGCTAATTGCATGCTGTGGTGGCTGCTTTTAACCCCTGCACCACTTGGAAAAAGCCTTTCATTTCCAAACTCTCCAGCCTGCTGCCGCGTCGACCGCTCGCACACCAAACATGGCCCAGACCGTGAAAACCTTTCGTAAGCGGCGCGGCGTCAAGTTGGATCATGTTGAGCAGAAGCTTTAAAAAAAAAAAAAAAAAAAATCAATTAAATCTGGTGGAGAGCTTGCACAATTTTTTTTATTTTTTCCCTCCTGCTTCATTTTCCTTTAAAAGGAATGAAAAAAACCTGGCGCACAGCTTCTCCTCCTGTTGAATGTAGCTTTGATTTCCCAGTTTATTTACGTCTTCAAGCCAGACAGGGTCAATCTTTGTAAATGAGTCGACATCTTCAGTCACATTCACGTGAGTGTCGAGCTGTGAGTCATTCCTCTGACACGCATTTAATTCGGGCCAAAAGACTTCGAAGATGCTCGTAGTCATAACATTGTATAACATCTGGGCGAATTGTGATCATAGTGGACATTTTTCTATAATTGGGGAGTGGGGGAGGGGTGTGGCAATGGAAATGCCGACAGTAAGCATGTCTGAAAAAAAGAGGGAAGGAACACCGTATCGCACAATGACACCAAAAGTAAGGGCAGGGCTGTAGCCACAATATCCACACTGTGTTGTGACCTCAATAATCCAATTTAAAAAATAAATAAATAAATGAATAAATAAAAACTCAGAGTGGACATCTTCCTGTGGCCATGATTGGACCAACCGTCACGCACCGCTCGACATCTCCCGACAATTTGACGAACCGTCCCGTTGAAGATCTGGCTGAGAAACAGGAAGCTGGGAGCAGGAGATAAACTGTGCCCCTCTGGTTTCATCCTTTAATGCTCAGCTAAGATAAGCAGATTCATGAGGCGCTCAGACTCATTAGGTTCACACTTCTTTGGGTTTTAATGTTTGGTTTTATTTTCACTCCATATCCTGATGTCTAACTGTGGCGTCTCTCTCCCGGTCCTCACAGATGATCGTGGGCGAGTGCCTCTTAGTTCACCTAAAGCGCATCAAATCCAAATCCTCCTTCGGCAGCTACGTGGCCCGCGTGTACAAGGCCGTCGGCACCTTCTTGTTCGGCGCCGCCATGAGCCAGTCGCTCACCGACATCGCCAAGTACTCCATCGGCCGCCTCAGGCCGCACTTCCTGGACGTGTGCAAGCCCGACTGGACTAAGATTAACTGCTCGACCGGGTACATCGAGGACTTCGTCTGCAGCGGAGACGCCACCAGTGTCAACGAGGGCAGGTGGGCTGTCGATCGTTATCTCATGGCATAAAAAAAGAGTCGTGAAGACAAGAAAGTCAAAAAAGAATTAAAACACGACTTTTGCGGTTTTCTTTTAAGAAAGGTAAAAAAGAGCAATTAATTTGCGATTAATCGGGAGTTAACTCAGTACACTAACGTGATTAATCGTGATTAAAAATTTTAATCGACTGACAGCCCTTATATATATATATGTATGTATGTATGTATGTATGTATGTATGTGTCAGTCGCTGAAAATTTTTAATCGCGTTCGTGTCCTGAGTTACAGTAATTAGCGATTAATAGCAAATTAATTGCAAATTGTTTACCCTGCTCTGTATGCAACTAAACAAGATATTTGATTAGTTTGCTAGTTAATAATTAGTAATAATTAGAAAATAAATCCATATGAACTTTACAAGTTGGTGTTTTTGCAGGAGTCTAAATAAAAGAACAGTGTTGCAACACGCTGCTGTTGGAGGTGCAAAGGTGAAAGGCGGCTCATAAAAGATAACGTAACATGAAAAAACCCTGCAAAAACAACATTCATGGCATCCTGCTGGACCCTTTCTCCATATTTTGCATCCTGTAAATAAATCCACAAGGATGCCACCAGGCTGGGTCTCGTCGTTGTCGTTGTTTTAGAGCGCAGAGCCGTTTCCCGAGCAGGCGTCGGCTTCATGCTCGCTCGACTTATCAGCTGCCGGCAGCAGGAAGTTGGGGTGCGAGGGCAGGACGTCCACTTCTCACTCTCCTGTGACGTTGGCAGGAATTTAAAGTCCCGCGCAGTGAAATGAGCTGAAGGGACTCGTTCCGCTGGTAGGATCGTTACAAAGAGGAACTTGTGTTTCGTCCTCTTCCTTCTTTTTCCAAACAGTGAATATTGTCGTTTTTTATTTATTTGATTTATTTATTTTTTAACGTGAATATTGTCGTTGAGGGCGGCTCTCGTATCTGCCGTGACTACCGCACATCCCTCTGCCGTTATCGGCCCGTCATGTTTCCAGGGTGGGGTCAGGCTATTTCCTGTAGCCGCATAACTTCACCCCACTCTTTTTTTTTTTCATTTTTTTTTTTTTTTTTTTTTTTTTTAAATGGGACGCCTCTATTTAGAAGCTAGACCAGTGTGCCAGAAGACAACCGGGGAGAGATTCTTCTCTCTCATGCCAGGCAGCGCTGTGTTTCCAGCCCCCTCTGTTGTGCCCGTTGGTCAGCAACCCGAGCTAAGCCGTGCAGGCCAGGAGACGCCGCCGGGATCGTTTTGCTGTAACTTGAGTCGTCTGCTGCCTGATTTAACTAACCGGGTCAGAGAGGAGTGGGCAGCTCCCACAGCCGTGTGTGTGTGTCCCCCCGCGGGTCTAGGAGGCGTTCAACTGATTGGGCGACAATGAATTCCGGCCGAGACAAGAGGGACCCGCTGCAAGTTTAGATGCGGTGCCACCAGGAGGTCAGAGTGGGGACATAGTTTGCCAAAAACACCTCTTGATCAGCTTCGATGCACTAAGACATTTTTTCATTTTTTTTAGTTTCACACCTTTATTCCTTCCCAGATTTCAGCGGAGCAGCTTTAAAGCATCAATTACCCCCACCAAAAAAACCCACTATATCTCCAGAAAATAGCATATTTAGCCCTCTGTTTATAGCCTCCCACAAAAATGCTTAGTCTTAGCTTTCTGCTAAAAATGATGCTTTGTTGGACCCGTGACATGTTTAGAAGGGATGATCGGCCCTTTGTGACATCGTAAATGGCTGCTTAGCGCAATTCTGTTTAGTTTCCCCGCAGATTTTTGGGAAATTGTAGCGAGCTGAAGAGGCAAAGGTGCGTTCGTGCGTGCGTGTGCTGATCCGAACAATAGTTTTCAACACGGTGACCTCTGCCCAGTCCTGTGACCTCTGCCCCCTCACACATCAGTCTCTTCTCCAGAGCACAACGGAGGCTCACCTGCCAGTCAGCAGTCGCTCTGTGACCCCCCACCCCCACCCCAGCGAGGTCACAGCAGGAAGTGCTGATGTGCGGCTTCAGGTGTCTGACAGATGTTCCGAACACGCACGACAGAATAACGATGAATGCCTTTGTCTCTCTCTCTCTCTCCCTCTCTCCCTCTCTACCGCAGGCTCTCCTTCTACTCCGGACACTCCTCTTTTTCCATGTACTGCATGCTCTTCCTGGCCGTAAGTACTCTACCATGTTTTATCACGGTACGTTGTCGCATTTTGCCAAAGTGAACCTGCGAAACAGGACATTCAGGCAGGTTCCTGCGCTGGGAGCGGTGCATTCGCTCACGGTTAATTGTTTGACAAGGAAATTCATTTTCTTGCCAGAGTCTAATCACTTGTCTAAATATTCGCCCACTATCGGTTCTGCCAGTGAACCATTAGGACTGGATTTTTTTTATTTTATTTTTTCCAGGGTTAAGCCTCCTAAAAGTCAAAGCATGAAAAGTGTCATTTTGAAATGATATTCACTAGTGATGTTAACGAGTAATTGATTAATAGTTGATTAAGAATTTAATCGATTAAATTAAATTAGTTGCAGTTAAACTAACATTTTTTACAAGGGCAGTAAAATCATTATAACAGTGTAGTGGCAGGAAAGAGCAATTCACCTGTGATGGTCATAATATACCTAGAACAACAAAAAAATTGAAATGTGACCCATTCAAAATCAAGTCAGAGGAGAAATGTTTAGGGTGTTTTTACTGTTCTCCAATGTAAAATGGGTCACATTGGACCCTCCACATTAAATAATGTGTTCCTTACACATTTTTCATTGTGAAATTTAGGTTCTCAGGAAAAATCACAGCTGATCAATTAATCGTTAATCCATCGAGAAGGTCAATCAACTACCGATTACTGAATGAATCAATAATTTGCATCCCTAGTACTGACTATTAACTGCGTCAACACAGTAAAGTAAAATCACTTAGTACTTGGGAAGCTCAATTAGTGTGAATAAGCAAATTATCTCAGTAGGTCAAAGCTACTTTTACTGGTCTCACTGAATTAGTGGTGAACCTGGAGGGTAATTGAAAAGGACAAAAAACCCTGCTGTGTGTAGTTTGCTTGACTCCGATTTAACGCATAAAACGGCAACTTGAGCGTCTCAGCTGCAACATTTCATTTAATTCACACTGAGAAGTTATGAATTGGACGTCTGCTTTGAAAAGGCCTCGCTGGTTGAAATGGGTGTTCCTTCGTGCACTGAATTGCCTGAAGATCAAACTTAACAGCGCCACCCAATCGACCGCGGGAACCGCCAGCGGCTCAGCGACCGAATGCATCGTTGGCATTTCCCGCAACCGAGCTTGTGACAAAAACCCTCACAGGCAGCTGATTCATTCTCCACCAGCCCATTTTATAAATAGACGCATGGACAAAGTCTTGGCAGGAGCCCGGAGGCCTGACTCCCTCCGCACGGATTTTCAAAGTGCAGCAAACAGCAGCTGACAGTTTGAAGGGGCCCTCGTAAAAACAAAAACCTCACTATATATTTTTTTTCTTTCTTCCTGTCATTGTTTGTGTTATCGTCGCGTCACGAAGTGGCACGTTGATCCAGTTAAAGCAGCTCAGCCAGTTCGGCCCAGATTATGTTTAGGGGAAACAAAAAAAAAAAAAAAAAGGGAAATAAAGACAATGACAGAGGTGGATTCTCGGCCATGACGTCATAGTGGAGTGTGACGCTCACAGGATTCCATTACAATTTCATTTTATTTTAGTTGTATTGCACTTTCCTGCTCAGCTTCCGGGTTGTGAAAAACGTGCGAATCGCTGGAGCTCAGTCTCCTCCTGCCGCTGTTGCCGCGCTAATGAGTGGCTGCGCGTTTACTGCGTGCGCTGCAAAAACACTCTGACCGCCGCTCCGTCTCCTCCCAGCTCTACCTGCAGGCCCGGCTGCAGGTGGAATGGGCGCGGCTGCTGAGGCCAACCTTCCAGTTTTTCCTGATCGC
Organism: Thamnaconus septentrionalis; assembly: GCA_009823395.1. Lineage (NCBI taxonomy): Eukaryota > Metazoa > Chordata > Actinopteri > Tetraodontiformes > Monacanthidae > Thamnaconus > Thamnaconus septentrionalis. Next base: position 9,460,918 of record CM020518.1, read on the forward strand.
CGCCTCGGTGTACACGGGATTCTCCAGGGTGTCGGACTACAAGCATCACTGGAGCGACGTGCTGTGCGGGCTCCTGCAGGGCGCCCTGGTGGCCATCCTGGTGGTGAGTGGCACGCTTCTTCACCCTAGGTGGTTGGGATGGGGGGAGGAGGAGTGGTATGTTGGCTAGAACCATGCATCCGGAAAATGATCTATCAGTAAAATATTCGAAGAGCTGATAGCATCTTTTTTTTTTTTTGGTTTGGGTCGCATGAAAATTCAGCGTCAGGAGCCTGAGAGCCGAGACTGAAATCTAAAACTCTATTTTTATTTATTTTTTTAATATACAGTCGGACAGTTTCAACAAAAAAGAGAGGGAGGAAGAACGTAGCCAAAGCACAACAACCTTCTTTTTAAACTCTGAGCTCCAACTGTAGCAATTTATGTCACTTTCAATATCTCTGTTTTGTTTGGAACCTTCTTTAAAAGTATTTCTTACATAGTTTCAGACTTCAAATTTGAGCATTTGACAGTGAGTTTGTTTCTTTTGGCAGAAGCCAAAACTTCCCCGAAAAACATCTGATTTTTCTTAATTTTTTTCGAAAGTGGCAGAACGTTTCATTTAATGTCAAGATTCATCAAACTCCCACACGCCGCAGTGATTGGGTTTATGGGAAAGGCTGCAATTCAAGTTCATTGTTCCTTGCAGAGCTCAGCGATGGAGGATCAGTCGATTTAATTGAATACACCTCCAGTACGGATTTTGGTAGAGTTTTCGTTCAAGTGTCCTCCTGAGAGGAAGTTGACTAGGTTGAGGAAAATATTTCAGGGATGCAGACTAAGAGCAGCTTGAAGCTTCCTCCTCCCTGCTGAGAAGAAACGCTGAAAGATATGAAAATGTCACGCGTCACGCGGGTTATGCGGTTGTAAGTCTTTCCGCTGCTGCGGCTGCGGGGTGTTTGACAAAAAAAAAAAAAAAAGAGGAACTGTTAGCCGAACGTTTGAGACCACAAAATGTAACAGAAAGTCGTCTGAGTCACCGTGGTTTGAAAGATAAGATCGGTTGAAAAGGGCGTGCGATGACGATTTTTCTTCATCTTCTTCTTCTTCTTTGGTGTCTTGCAGATCTTCTTCGTGTCCGACTTTTTCAAGCCGCCCGCAGATGCCGGCAAAAAGGTGGAGATCCCGCACACCACCCTGCAGGAGACCCCGACCAACGGGAACCACTTCGAGTCCCAACTCAGTTAATCGGCGGCCGACGCTCTTGTCGGATGATTTTTCTGCCTTTTTGTTTGTTTCTGTTTGTTTTTTTTAACCCAGCGTCATTTCCCAACAGCATCCTGCCTGTTTTTTTTTTTTTACTGCAGGCTTTTATTTTTTTAACCTACCAAAAGACTGTGTGTCCGCGCGCGTGCCGCTGCTGGAAGCCGCACTTTCGGGCCAATCATGTTTTAATACGTTTTATTTTTATAGTACTGGCCCCTCCCACTCTCCCAGCTCTCCTCCGAGTAGGAACGTCTCGCCACTTCCGTTCCCAGGCCTGCATGGTGCGAGATTCTCGACGGGAAGCGACCTCCGAGTCTTCTTCTTTCTGTCCTCGGAGGATGTGGGAAGACTGGACTGCACTCACTCACTCACTGAAGGGTCTGAAACCACTGCTGGTGCGATGGCGCGGGAGGGAGGGCAGGAAGGAAGGAAGGTGGGAAACCTGTGAATGTAACTTTGCTTTGCGCTCCTTGCCGACGTGCAGTCCTAGGGTCACGTTTTAGGTCTGCGTCTGCACTCAGACGCACTGTGGTCTCGTCGCTTTGCTGCCTTAAGTCCAGTGGAGGGTCAAGGGCTGTTTTCCAGAAGGAGAAAAAAAAAAAGAGGAATTATTACCTCAGGAGGCTAATAAGTGCTAAAGCTGATCCCTAGATCGCAGGGTCACGTAGGGTCTGCGTTAAATGTGCAAATCAGACCTGCAGACTCAAGGAGGGCTGACAGAGGTGATCAGCTGAACCCCTGCGGGAAGGTCGGGGAGCATTTGCAGGATGCCTAATTTATGTGTTGTTTGTGAAAAGACAAACTTTTCTTTTTAAAGTTGTGTCTAGATTTTAGAGCTTTATTTGTCACATGCGCTGTACAAAAAAAAAAAAGAACAATGCGTTGAAATAAGAGTTTTTCGCTCCTCACTATGTAAGAACAAAAACGCACATATTACATGAAAACGCTAACGTTGATAATGACAGTGCATGGAAAATGTCTTCACACCATCTTTCAAATGTATTCATTGATATTCTATCTATCAACTCAGAGACATTGCCAAACTCAGGCCTGTTATCCCGAGTCCTCAGTTGGAAATGATCGTGTCTGCATTTCTCTCTTTCGGGCTTTGCTACTGTAACTCGCGTTTTACCTGTGTCGGCAAATCAGCTGCACGTTGTTCGATGCTGCACTTGAAGACCCTGCTAATCACATGCAGGGCCCTGTGCATGCTGAAGCTCTGGCCCACAGTTAACAATTACCCGCTGGCCCGTTAAGACCAGCGGGTCTTTGAGGTCCACGTCAGTCCAGGGTCTCTGCTTTTCAAGGTGTAGCTTCAGCCCTCTCAAATTCGACATTTCGACCTGTGTTATGTGGACAATATAGATACATTTATTAGGGACGGACAGATATTTACCTGATGTCTTTTTATTAAAAGGTTTTTATTTAAGCCTGTGTTAAAAAAAAAAAAGTTTTCCTGTCCTTTATTTTACAGAGAATCTCCTGTCTGTTTGTCATAAATGTTTTATTTGATTTGACTGCAAATAAAAGCAAAAAAAAAACAAAACTTAAAGTTGGTCTGGTCTCACTGCCTCTGCAACATACAGAATAGACTTTCAAGTCTTTAGAAACATCAAAATTTTGCACACGAGAGGACAAATATCTCACCTTGCTCTGAAGTTTGACTTCGACACCAGGATGTTGACGAACGGCACCTCTAGTGGTCTCCTGTGAGACCATGACAGCCAACACAATAAGAAATACAGTATAATCAACACAAAGTCCAGGTCAAATACAATTAAGGCACAACACACCAATAAACCTGAGTTTGGCAATGTTTCTGAACTGAACACAGAATATCAAGGAACACATTAAAGAATAAACTTTTTTTTTTCTTTAAGAGCGACATGACGCCCCAACTTATATTGTGGTGATGCCAATGTCTTTACTGTTAAAAAACAGAAATAATATACTGTCAAAATAGGAATTTCACTGCTTACCCTCTTGCAGCTCGGGCCTCATTTCTGAGTCGTCTCTCTTTCCAGAACTTGAGAATTTAAAATCCAAATTTGTCAAATGAGTTGACAACTTTTCAGGAAAGAATCGAGCCAGCAACCACAATACAGTAACGCCAAAAGATTTAAGAAACGTTCCACCAGGTGCACCAGTCCATTAAATAGTCCCAGCGGTGGTCAGTCAGTTCTGATGAGCACAAAGGTCCAGAGGTTTGCCTCTGGACCTTTGACTGATTTACACAATTAGGTCTATTAGCATACCTGACCCCAGGTCACCATAGTTTCACTCTCCAGCCTTCTGAGTTGAGATGGAATTAAATTAAGGGTAAACTGATCATGTCCCATGATGCATTTTCTGGCAATGCTTCAGCTTTCAGTGTCTATATATAGAAAATAAACAGACAACAATAAGCAGTTGTTGAATCTTTATGTACAGGCATCATGATACAGACTTTTGTTGAAACCAAAAAGGTACAGCTATGTAGAAAAGTCTAAAACATTGACAAGTGTGTGTATGTGTGAGTGTGTGAGCGAGAGAGAGAGAGGGGGGTTATAGTAAGTGTTTAGGTGGTGAACTACACATTTTTTTTTAAACTAAATGGCAAATAAAAGCATGATTGCCGATGTATGCAGACCAAAAGGATGCATGTTTAAAATAAGTTGTTTCCTTGCAGCATGACTGTAAATATCAAAAGAAAACTGAACTGAAATCTTTAACTTAATTTTTTCACATTTTTAAAAAAAAAAAAAAAGCTGCAACCCATTTAACTTTGGATCACAGGAAAGACAATGAGAAAACAAAATAACAGGACAAAAACATGAAGAACTAATCCCAGTCATGTGTTCCAGAGTGAGGGAACTATAGGTAGAGACTGGCAGCAAACACGATGTCTCTCTTGATCTTCCTTATGCCTAAAAGAAAAAAAAAAGGGAGAATAAAAAAAAAAAAGAGTCACAAAACTATAGTTTGTAGTCAATGCATTTCTACTATTTTTCTTTTGAATAATGATGGTATAAACAGGATTTACAGTATGTCTAAAGCTCTTTTCATCCTATCACCATAAAATATTCGCCTGAGCTGACATGCTTTCATTCTAGCAGCGAGCCAACATGTCGTCATCCGACACAAACATTTCCAGATGAGAAGCAGGAGCTCGAGACGAGCGGGCCCACGTCCATTCCTCCCAAATTAATGAATACTTTTCCTGCCAAATGTTTGGGGATGATTCGTCACCTTCAGCGAACTTGTTCTCCAGCTCCGTGTTGCCGATGGCCTTGGCGGCGGAGCACATCTGCCTCAGAACCTCCTCCAGGCGCCTCATGCAGCGGATGATGCTCCCTGGGGAGACGGAGACGAGCGGTGTCAGAGTTAGTTCGCGACGAGGACGGCAGACCATCGGCAGGTGAACCTGGCGGATTGTCGTTGCAGCAAGCTGAAATCCAGCCAGAGGCTGTAAACAGAGGGTTAAATCTGATCTGCAGCCTCGTATTCATAACTGGTTAGGAGGCAGCTCCACTCGAGTCAAGGATTTAAATTAAAATTAAATAATTTGATGCTGTGAACTATAAATCTTGCACAGAAACAGTTACTGGACTCTGCAAATATCTCAACTCTTATTCTTCTGACAATTAATCTTATCAGGCTGAGGTCACAGCGGGGAGGAGCAGATAAACTATGAAGGAGGGCGGACTTTGATTAACGATGTGGGTTGATTAAACTTGCAGTCGGTCGGCCTTCGTGAAACTGCTCAGGAAATCACAACTGCACTGTCGGAAATCCAAACTCGTCCAGTCGGCGAGAACCATTTGTTTCCGTGAAGCCGTCACGAATCGCAGACGCCTGCGGTGAACCGGAACCGGCGGCCACGGACCTTCAAACACGTCCGTCATCTTGCAGATTTGCGCAAAGGTGGCGCCGTTGGCCCAGGCGTACACCACGTCCATCAGGTGGGGCTTGAACTGGCTCAGGTACGTCTCCTCGTCCACCTCCAGCTTGGCGTCGGCGGAGACCTTGGCGATCCGCTTGGCGCATTCCTGACGCACAGTGGGAAGGCGACGCCGTGTGATGCAATTAGGCGGGCAGAGCGGCGAATCGTCCGGTTGCGTTTTGTACTCATCTCACCTGCATCTGCCTCAGGGGCGCGGCCAGCTGTTCCGTCAGCTTGGGCATCTCGCTGGCCTGGTGGGAGGAAGTGACATCGTCAACGGTCGGCCGTATGGTTCAAAAGCCCGTCGGCGAAAAACCCCAAGAAATAAGAAAAGTCCGTTAGTTCTGGATATCAGCCCTTTATGATGTCATAAAGGGCACTCAGTCCTCTTCTAGGTTCGCGACAAGATTCCTAAACCAGTTGCTTGTTCTGCCTCGAGACCGCCTTGGTTTTTATCTCCTTCCAAACAAGTGAAATGTTCAGCAAACCATCGGTTTTAGCAGGAGGTTGACAACAGAGGGCTAAATACTTGTGCCATTGTAGAATGAAAATATTATCCATTTAAAACTGTCATCGCTAACAACTCCTGAGACAAAGGCTAGTTTGAGAATCGACACGTCCACTCCTCTCGATCGGTATGCACACAAAAGCCACGAAACAAAAGTGTGGGAGGACACCGAGGGATGGGCGCGCTGCTTGTGGTTCGTTTGTTTTGCTGCTGAGTTGATTCACAGCCAGACAGAGAGGCTGGCGGAAGCTCTTGAACGGCCCTGATGTCAGCCTCTGGGTTTCAGGTTTTTTTTTGCCTCGTTCGGCATACGGGCCCAGGAATGTGACCGCGGGGCGTGAAAATGTGCGGGGTTCGTCAAACGGCCGCTCTGTGCGGATTCCGAAGTGTTTGCGTGCGTTTGGTCGTACGTTCTCCTGGAAGACGAAGCAGGACAGCAGGGCGGTGGCCTGTTCCACCGTCAGGTCGTTGAACAGGCCGTTGAAAATCATCTCCGTCAGCAGCAGCTCGTCCCCACTAGGAGCAGATGAGGCAGAGAGTGAGTGACTCACAAGTGCTTTGCAGTCATCAAACAAGACGCACCAGCGCCAAAGGGGCATTTATTTTTCTATTATCTTTATACTAGTGGGAGAGTACGCAAGTGCATTGCTGCCACCCTAGAAAAAAAAATAAAAATAAAAAAAAAAAACAGGGCTCAGTATCACGTGAAACTTACGTCTTTACGTGATTATTTCCACATTTAAACGTTAAACTATCACGTTATTTCGTGATCATTTTCAAAATAACGTGATACTTCAATGTTTTTACATGAAAATTATCACGGAATAATTTGATAGTTTCTGTATTTTACGTGATAAATTTCACGTTATAAGGTGAAACTTTCACAAAATAATGTGAAAATTATCACGGAAAAACTTAAACGAGCCCTGTATTTTTTTTTTCTAGGGCTCCAGCGCTTCCGTAGAGAGGATTTAAGGCCGTGCCAGGTTTTAAACATGCCTGCACGGTATACTTAAAACTGCCTTTACAGCAGAGAGAGATCACGTATAAACGCAAGTGAAACCCTGTAATTTAGGGTGTGTTGCATTAATCTTAAAAGTCGCAATTTTAAAGTTCCTGGGCCGACTGTGTGATCGGAAATACCCCCACTGCAGCAATTCCGAGGCGGAAAGTCGGAGGAACCTCAAAAAACCCGACTCGCTGTCTCGACAACTTGGTCTGTTTTTAGCACAATTCAAAAGTTGCGTAAACATTATTCTGCAACGCGTCATTCCGTTGCTTCCGAGGCAGCTGCGGCCATCGAGTCGGCTGACAACCGAACCAATGAAATCGGACGCTAGGCCGTCTGCAACTGAAAGTCTGAAAACTGGGGGCACATGGAGCGCGTGGTTGCGCAAGCAAGAGTTTCCTGCACAGATTGAGCAATTTGTGCAGGAAATGTGGATCAGTGAGATTTGTTCAGCTAAAAAAAAAAAAAAAAAAAAAAAGAAGAATCAAACATGATAAAAACATTATGCAATGCATTAAACCATGGAAAATAAACAGATATTGACTCGACACTGGGAAAGAAACTTCCGCCTCCCACCTGCTGATCTCGCAGGCCACCCGCCCCTTCATCTCGATGACGTCGGACGGGCTGGCGAAGCCGAGGCGCCTCAGCACTCTCTTCCTGCACTTGAGCTTGTCCATCTGCAGGACGGTGCGGGCCTTCTTCAGCTCTCGCTTGGCAGTCCGGACCTCGGCGGCGATCTGAAACACACAGACGCACGCACGTCATGTAACCGGACCGTGTTCTGGGTTTTCTTTCCCACGGCTGTGGCGAGCGTCAAGCGCTGCCTCGCGTGAGGTCAGCGCCTGCCGTCGCCGTGACGAAGTGGAAACGCTTGTGTTATCAGAGCGCTCTGGCTCCGCTCGCCGCCGCCGCCGGCCCGTTACCTTCGCACCTTGTCGCCCAATCAAATCTCAAAGAGCCAAGAGAAAAACCTGACCGCAGAAATATTTTCACAGTTGCAAAACCTCGGCCTCGTTTTCTCTGAATCGCGAGAGACTGCGTGCGTCAAGGCGCAACCGCGGCGGCCAAAGACGAGGTCGGCTGGGGCGGGGGGGGGATTAGCAGCGCGGGGGGATTAGCAGCGCAGGGGATATTCTGGGATTAAAAGTAAGAGCGGGTTAATCTCGTACTCGGCTAATCAAATAAAGAAATCCAGTTTACGGTGCACTTGACGGAGCCGCGTCGCTGCACTCGCAGGGCGGCGGCGGGAGGGAAATGTTTACATGCAAACTGTCAAACACACTCCTGGCCAGCTCTCCTGAGGTCACTGTGTGTGTGTGTGGGTGTGTGTGCGTGTTGTCGAACAAAATTAAACGTGAACACATCTCGGCAGGCGATTGCAAAAAAAAAAAGACGGCAACATGCCTTTCTGGAAATCTTTTCTTTGCCTATAAATCTTCGTGTGTCGCATGTCTCAGTTCAATCTCATCTAATTCGCAGCAGGATTTTACCGCTGTGCGGTTCAATACTGGTCACTTCTATAAACTGCGTTCTGCATTTTAACCAAAGCGGCTCTTTAATTTTCTTTGCAACACTGCTCTGAACTTTGTGCTTTTACACCTGACAGGAAATCAAACACAAGGGAAAAAAAAAAACAACTCGTCAACAAAAGTGCACTGCTGTCCTGCGATACAATATTGTGATATTGCATGAAAACATTGAACCGTATGAGATTATACAATTTTTTTTGGGGGTGGGGGGGTTCAGGATAAAATCAAGCACTTTTTGCAATATCTTGGACTCTGGATGTTTGCTTGCAACGTGCTCTCGTTATCTGCCGACCATTTTCTCCCGCCGAGTTTAATATTTAATGGCCCTGCAGTTGCAGACAGGATGTGCTACCGCCTTGCCATAAACCACATTCAAAACAAGGCCCCAGGAAGCGCAGTGCCTACCGGCAACAACGCACAACGTCCTGTTGCGTCCACGCCACAAGTAAAGAAGTTGCTGGATAAGTTTAATACAACCGACTTCCCGCATTTGTGTGAGTGTACGTGGCGAAAGCCAACCTGTCTGGCAGGGCGAGGGGAAAGAAAAAAAACAATGAAAGGTCAGCGATTAGGACCGGAGGTGGACGGCGTGACGGAAGATGATTTACGCTTTTAATAACAAGCGGCCAGCTGGCGTCTGCGGAGGAGGCGCCGACTCACCAGAGCTTTCCTCTCGCACAGCGAGTAGACCGACTCCAGGTTGGGGTCGCTGTGCAGCGGGTGCGTGTACATGCGGTGCTCGAAGGCCTCCACCTTCTGGATGACCTTCTTGAGCGCCGGGTCTTTGATGCCCATGTCGTCGATGGGGTCCAGCAGGGGAATGCCGTCGGGGAAGCGCTTCTGCACCTCCTGCGCGAGAAATATTTGAGTTAGGGAGGAAGGACTTTGAATGATTCATATTATGTATTATTATTATTAGTTTCTTTCGAACCTGGATGGACTTGAGCATGAGCTGCCTGTTGTCGAAGGGCCGCAGGTCTTTGGGGATGTAGAGGCGCACCGAGCTGATGGAGGTGAGGAGGTGCAGCATCACCGGGACCACCTGCACGATACGGAAACACCGGGCTTCACCAGCAGGTTCAGGTGATTGAACACGCATGACCACAGCCGCTCACTCCACTTGAGCCAAAACTATCAGGTCATGCAAAGGGTCGGATGTTTTCGGTTTCTCCTCCCACCTGCATTTCTCCCGTCTCCCCGGCAGCCGCCGGTCTGGCCGCCTCCGTCGCGGCGTCCTTGACGCTGTCCTTGCTGCAGTGAAGCAGCACCTCCACCACGTACAGCGGCTCCGACTCCGTGGTGGCCTGAAACCAGGAGGTCCGCGTTAGTCACTGCAACCCGGAAATAGGTTGATCCGAGAGTCACTGGCTCACCTTCACGTTGGACTTCTTGCAAAAGTTCACCACCACCCCCCAGCCGAAGTCGGCGTCGTCGTTCTTCACCTGCGGGATCATAAGAAAGGGACCATTAAGTGCGGACTGACAAGTAGAGGTCTGCACGGGTCCAAATTGATGGACCCGAAACCAAGTAGCTCAGAGAAATTTGGACCCGGACCCAACTGGCTCCGAACCATTTTTATAGATGTGATATCTGAACCGAAATGGTCCGGTGAATATCGGACCCGGAGCCGACTGACCCCAAGGTGTTATCATAGGTTTGAGTTCCGAACCGAAACGCTTCCGTGAAATCTGAATCGGCCTCGCATGGGCTGGGGGTGATTGACAGCTGTGACCGCCAATCGCCGGCTCCTCTCAGGTACTATGGGACCCGGCTAGTCACTGTCAAAACTCCCAAGTACTCCGAGAAAAATTCTGACATTTCCGACCCGGACCCGGACTCAGTTCACGTGAACGGAAATGAGATCCGAGTCGTGTTGGCTCGGAACGTCCGATTCCGACCTGGCTCCGAACTAACTGCTCGTGAATTGACCCAAGAACCGGACCGGGTCGGGTCAGAACCTCAGGTTTTCGGGCCGTCTGGTTTTTCCGAAGAGCTCCACTGACAAGCAAAACAAAATGTTAAAAATCTTCAGAGACCAAGACGGTCGCAGCTCTACCTTCACCAGGCGTCCGGGCTGCAGGAACGGCAGGCAGTACTTCGGCTTGTGGACGAACTCCTGAATCTCTTTGCCGAGCTTGGCCAGCTGCTGCCTGATCTTGAAGTAGGTGACCACGCTCTCCTCGTTGGGGATCTCAATGGCGTGATACTGCTCCTCGTACTTCTTGATTTCTACGCAGGAAATATATTTAAAAAAACAAACAAAAAAAAATCAACCACATGGCTTCGGGTCCAAATTAAAAACACAAGCACATGAAAGGCTTTGCTCCAGCTCTCACACACACACACACACACACACACACACACACACACACACACACACACACACACACACACACACACACACACACACACACACACACACACACACACACACACACACACACACACACACACTTCTAAAAATAAGTCAGGCTACTACGTTTGTTAATCATATTTGACCGCCTGTGGCTGTGAAGGCACTGTTTCGTCGCTACACAAAGAGGTGAAATGCCTGCAGTAATTCTGCGGATGCGTGTGTGTGTGTGTGTGTGTTTTCTCACTCTCCACAACGCCAGGCAGCGCCCTGTAGTGCTGGAACTGATAGAAGGACTTCTCCAGCATGTACTCGGGGTTGATCTCCTCCACACGCAGCAGGTTCAGCACCATGTTGTAGGTCAGGTGGAAGGCGCTGTTCAACGGGTCGGCAGAGCCCTGAAAAGCGGCCAGAATGCAAGTTGTGAAAGAAAGTTGGGCCCGGTTCGGGGTCGTGACCCCGGAGCCGTTAAACACAGACTTCAATTTGACACCAAAATTAAACGGAGGTGAACTCAAATAACCCCCAAACAAGAGAGGTGATGATAAGATGTCACTCCACACCAGCAAAACACCCCGGAGCTAAGCAACAGCTTCACGCAAACCTCACTGAGAAGATGCGCGGCTATTAATTCACAGCAGCGATTAATGTGTCAAAGATTTGAGAGCGACACTTCTGGCTTCCTCGCAACCAAACAGACACTAGACAGACACTTCAGGAGCGTCTGGAGGAGGGAGGAAAGCACTGAAGCTGCTCGCGATATTTCACGCTTTTGCATTCAGATAAATATTTGCAATTGAAAAAAAAATTAAAAAAATAAAAAAATCAGAAGTCATCAACGTTTCGCTACCTTGAGCAGCTGTTTCCCCACCGCCGGACTCATCTTCTCATCCACCATAAAAATAACAATGCCCCTGTCGTCCATTCCTCTTCTCCCGGCTCTCCCGGACATCTGGATGTACTCGCCTGACGTAATCTACATCACATGAGACAAGAGAGAAGCAGGAACAAAAATCACTGTCAAGATAAAGAGTTGGGAACAGCTGAAAAACCTGCAGCCAGAGACGACGGGGATGAAATGCATATTTGAGCGGGAGCGTAACGGGGCCTCGCGAGCCAAGCGTCTGCAGCGGGCGACAAAGGATTCAAACTTTGCTTTGCACGTGGGTTTTGATTTCATTTTTTCATATCTGCAGCTGCCTGAGCGATAAAACGGCCCGGAAAAGAGAGACGTGGAGAGAAGATAAGATGATTTCTGTGTTAAAAAATAATCAGATTTTTGTTCCTGGCTGGCTGATTTGAAACCTGGTGTGTTTAAGGTGTGTGTGTGTGTGTGTGTGTGTTTTAAATGTGCCTGCGTGGAGCTTTGGCACCCGGCAGACTCTCCAGATGTTCCTGATGAACTTCTTGGAAGACTCTTAAAGCCTGTGAGTGTGTGTGTGTGTGTGTGTGTGTGTGTGTGTGTGTGTGTGTGTGTGTGTGTGTGTGTGTGAGAGAGAGAGAGAGAGAGAGCTGCAACTCGGTGCACATGAATTGAAGATGAAGGCTGTGCAGAGCCTTCCGTCCGGACCGGCGCTGCCCCCGGCTCTTATAAACAATACGTGGCTGTTTTTGTGGCGCTGCAGCTGCTGCTGCTGCTGCTGCTGCTGCTGCTGCTGCTGCTGCTGCTGCTGCTGCTGCTGCTGGACTTTTAAACCTTATAAAGGCCTCATGGCGACGCGCTGTGTGACAGCTCCACGCTGCGCAGCGGGAGGTTGTCTGCTTAAAGGGACAAGCACGGTTTACGGTGCGCTTCTGGCTGCTTGTTTAAAAAAAAAAAAAAAAAAAAAAAAGAAAGTGGAGATCTGGAAGTAGCTGGAAGTCGCGTCCCTGCTGGTCTGAAAAAGCAGGATAACGATTTACGAAGTCAGCTCCCTTTACAAAAACCCCACTTCCTACGCTCATTTCCACAGCTCACGCACCCACAACCCACAACTATGGAAATTACACTTGGACAAATAATTGGACGATTGAAGGTAGCTGTTACGGGTTGTTTTTTTTGTTTTTTTCCTGTGTGAATTCCCCGAAGCGGAAAACGTATGCGTGTATGCGTTCTTACAAAGCGGTGATTCTTGCCGTCGAACTTGCGGGCGCTGGTGAAGAGCACGGTGCGAGCGGGCATGTTGATGCCCATGGCGAACGTCTCTGTGGCGAACAGCGCCTGGGAGGAGGAAGAGGAGGAGGAGGAAGGGAAGGAAGAGAAAAAAAACATCTTATGATTTCATGACTTAAATCAGGAATAATTAGTCCCTGAGGACCTGCATGGGATCTGACTCATAAAGGCTTTTGTCATAGAAAACCTCTAATTAGGTCCTGTTAGATGTTAAAAAGACCTAAAAATTTTCTGCATTCATTTTCTTTGTTTTTAGACACATGCTTTTAATTTGTAGTTTTTGCCTGCTGTTGTTGCTCTCCACGAGAGCAGATGATAAAGGTCTTTAACGTGAATTTGATCAAAGGTCCCACATTATAGCCATTTGCTGATAGTTTTGTCTCTATCCAGGGCAGCCTCGCACATTTAGAGAGTCAAATAGCTTGATACATCTCCAGAAAACAGCATGTTTAGCCCTCTGTTCACAGCTTCCAGCAAAAACATTCATTGGGTCCCATCATCAAATCTCAATGTTGCCCAAATTCAACTGAATCTTTTTTGCTTTGCGGGCACATCGTGGTCAGTCAGCGCTCTACTTTTTATTCCTCACTACCTCATTGCATAACAGATCTGTTTTCGTCTTGTTAGAAACTTCAAGGTAGTGCACTGCACACAACTGTTTCCCTCTGAATCCCACTTGGAGATTAGATCCCAGCTGCCTTTATCGGTTTTTAGACTGGAAGGAAAACATTGAACGTTTCAAACACGTCTCGGCTTGGCGGGCAGCGTTGATACCTTGAGCAGGCCTTCAGAGAAGAGGATCTCTATGGTCTCTTTGAGGATGGGCAGCAGGCCTCCGTGATGGATCCCGATCCCCCTCTTCAGCAGCGGCAGCACGTGCTCCACCTGAGGAGCCCCCGGAGAAAGAGCAGAACGTTTCATTACAGAACAATGTGTTTTGAAACTCAGCGGCAAAGCGGGAAAAGCTTTTTAACTCCGGTAGTGGAAAAGTGTGTCGCAGAGTTGGCCTCGGCTTTGCCTGCGTCCCAACTGGCAACCCGCTGACAACTATTACCTCAGCGCTGCTGGTTTCCATAAGGCCACTCTCAGCACAGCAACAGCAGCGACGTGTTACAGGGACGGTGTTGACATAATGTGTGGGGTTTGTTTGCATGAAGATAATTTCAGCTCGCTGCGGTAAAATGAGACTTTCCCTCCCCCCCCCCCCTTTTTTATTGAAGTTTTCATTTTGAGTTTTAGGTTCAAATTTCGTGAATAAAGTCAACATATAAAAGACAAAATTTGGTGAATAAAGTCGACATAAAAACAAAACAAAATTTGGTGAATTCAGTTTTTTTTTAACATCAACTTTACTCACGAAATTTCACTTTTATTCACTCTGGCTTTTTTCAGCGAAATTTTGAATTTATTTACGAAATTTCAACTTAAAACTTGAAATGAAAACAAATAAAAATCACCTTCCAGTAACTTGTTTTAGGTTGAAATTTCGGGAATAAAGTCGTAAACGTAAACGTAAAAAAAAGACAAAATTTTGTGAATTCATCTTTTTTTTTACGTGAACTTTATTCATAAAATGTTGTCCTTTTTTTCCCGTCAAATTGAATAGCTTTTTTCTCTTCTTCTGGCTCTAATCCTCTTTCATGAGAGGCCAAGGCAGCGCCGCTCACCTGAGGGAGCTTCTTGTCCTCGTCGGAGAGACAGTCCACGGCGTTGTTGAAGACTTCCTCCACCAAACGCTTCTCGTCGTCTGGAACACAGTGAGCAGTGATTCGTCAGATCCGGTCAGATGACCTTCTACATCCTGAAACCATGAGAAGCTGCAGGATGATGCCGTCGCAGGGCGAGTCTGTTTGAACCCCGAATGTAATGAGATCGTCAACAAAAAAAAAAAAGCTTGTTTATCCAGCAAAATAGTTTCAATTTTCTCCCTCTAAGCGACTGATGTTTCGATTCACTGATTGAAGTTGAGGTCGTATTAGAAAAACAACAATTTCATCTTGTGATGGAACATTTGTAAACTGCGCCAGTGAAATGTGGACAGTGATGATGCATCTTCCCGTCCATGTGGAAACTTCTTCAAGCTCTCCCTCTTCACTGTATTGAAGCTAATCCGGGAAATATTCCTTCTTCTGTGCCCTGACAGAAACTTGGACTTCCAGAAAGCCTGATTATAAAAGTGGCGTCAGTGTTTTAATTTCAAGTTAAAGCAAAAACCACAGGCGCACAGACTTGCACACGAAGGGCCAATGTTGGAGCCAGCAACAATACAAACACACATTAGTCAGGTCACATTAATATATGCATTTGCGCAACTAGCAGTCATATAAAGTCTCACTTCCGGCCTCTACAGGCCGGAGGGGTCATTACTCGCTGCAGCAGCATATTATTTTTATGACGGATGGCTGCCTGTTGATTTTCCATTGAAACAACCAGCGTGTCATTTTCTTTCAAAAGCTTTCAAGCTGTGAGGAAGATGTTTGGCACCTCACTGAAACCTCCTTCCAAGTAAAGACCAATTCCAAAAGCCCCCAAAACTGTATGTAGATTCTCTTTCTGCAACTCCTGTCTCTATAACGGGTTATCTTCTCCTATTGGAATCAAAGTCCAGATATGAAAGGCCATGCTGATCTCAGAGGACCTGGTCCAGCATCAATCCAAAGCACAGACTGGTTCATTTCTTTTGACAGCACAACTTGCAAATATGTCAGTGCTACGACATTTGGCTTTTCTTGAGAAAGGAAATCATGTGGGAACTTAGAAAGCTTTTAATTAGTTTTGAATTTTAGATGCTGAAATCTGAACTTTGGACCTTTTGTTTGTCGTTGGGATGCTTTTCAACTTTTACACGAACCAGATCAGCTTTTCCCGGCTGTCGTGTTCAACTGGAGGAAAACTTGGTTTGGTCGTGGAAACGCAAGGTTGATGAGCAAAAATACACACTTGGCTGCACTGCGTGCATTTTCAGGAGGTGATAACAGACTTGTTACATTTAACAGCCATAACTCAATCTTTAAACCGTTAGAGAGGATTTTCATGACAATTGAAGAGGACTGTTGCCAGTGAAAACAAAGTGCACTGCACATTACATTTCGCCTGAGCTGTAATTTCAACATTTTCTTGGAGTTTGAGCCTTTTCCTTGGCACCAGCTGGACCCCAGACTCCAACACAGCGTTGCTGTTCACAACAATGGCCGAGTGAAAGTAGCAGCACGGAGGGACGGAGAGAGAGAGAGCATGCTGAGGAAACAGTATAGATGGGAAGAAGGAATAACACGGAGACGAGAGGGAAAGGAGATAGAGGAAGAGAGGTGGGGGACGACAGGAGCGGGACGACAGGAGCGGGACGACAGGAGCGGGACGACAGGAGCCACGTCGCTAGAAGCCACAGGAGCCACCAATACCAGAAGTGCTGAATTCTATCAGGTGAATGTGCATTAAAAATGATCATTGATCAATTATGGCAATTACGTTAGTGTCATCTTTTTGTGGTCAATATAAAAAAACATCATACAAATGTTGCTGCAAGATGAGTTTTTAAACTGCAAAACCAAACAATAAGTATGAAATTATTGTCTGAGCTTTTTTCAAATGGAGAATTTCTCTTCGGAGAAATCAGGAAATTGAGACTTATTTTCCAGAAACAGTCTCACACGAGGCTGCAAGAAAATAAGAAATTATCTTTGGCAACGCATCCCCCGTTTTTAGGCGATTATGATGAAATTGCTGGCAGCGGCGGATGGAAGAGAGGCCTGCAGAGTTCTTCAGGGACGCTCCGTTAAAACAAACCCCCGCATTTATAAAAATGTCAACTTGAAGTGAAAGCAAACTGAATTCTGGGAAGGAAAACATTTCACAAGCGCGATCTAAGCAGCGTGTTTCATTTCACTGATGTGTGATGAACACGAGCCAAACTAATCTCGATGCTCCATTATCTCTTTTCATCACTGTCTCCTCCAGCAGGGATTTGGGCTCATAGTGCAGCTTTGCTTCCACACAACCAGCCGTCTCGTCACACAGAATTATGGCACCTGCTTTATCTAAATGAGGGATTGCTGCACCAGACTTCAGTATTTGGGTGGAGAGAATGTTATAGGTTAACGGGTGTCTAACGTGGCCTTCAGTGACCTCACAAGAAATAAAAAAAAAAAAATCCCATCCATCAAACAACAAGTATTTTTGACAGACATCGTAAACAGAGGGTTGTATATGCAGTTTTCTGGAAATAGTTTTAGGTTTATGTGAGAATTACTCATGCAGACCTGCTCAACTAAAGCTTGGGATTACAAATGAAGGTCTAAATATGGGTATGAAAAGGGTCCATTCCTGAAATTACTTCACAAACTTGATGAATTGCCAAAGTTCACACGTTGACTTGCAGACATTTCTCAAAACGATGTGCACGCAACAAACACACGCTAACACACACACACACACCTCTGTTGAAGTCCAGCTTGGCCACCTGCAGCGCGTAGGCCTCGCACTCTTTCTTGCTGAAACTGAAAATGATGACAGGCTGGAAGTTCCTCTCCATGATCATTTTCACTATCTTGAACACGCTGGATGGACCTGTAAAGGCATCATAATGATTATTGTTTGTTTTCGACATAAATTATCAGACAACAGAATCTTTTAGGTTTGAAACAAACAAACCTTTTGTGCCTCCTTTACGTCCTCTTGGGTCCCACTTGCCTCCTCCGCTGCCCCCAGAATCTCCTGCATCTCTCAGCACTTGCATGGCAGTATTAAAATTGTCTTCCCTGAAGTCTCCCTGCGGAAAAATTATATATATTTCTTAGAGTTTATTATTACATTCATGGTTAGAATGACAGGCTGTTCCATCAAGTGCAGATTGTGTTTAACCTCACATTTTCATCGACAACCAGGTGGAGTCCATCTCCCCCTGCTGGAAAGATGTAGTGTTGCAGCGGTGTGGGCCGGTAGTCTGTGTAAACTACATGACACGGCTAGAAAGGGCAAACAAAACAGACGGGATTTAACAAGTTATGTGACAAAAGAGCAAATACATAATTGAATCCCTGAAGACATGAGGAGGTGAGCCTGACACCCCACCTGCTTATGTAGGTGGCAGATCCACTCGGCAAACTGTCTGGCATTGGGGATGGTGGCGGACAGGAAGACGTAATGCACGTTATCAGGAAGAAGAATGATGGTTTCCTCCCACACCACGCCACGCTCTGAAAGGAATGCGGAGAAACGGGACAAATATCACTCACATGTCTTGTGTCCCTGTGATTGCAAGCTAATTGACAGCTCTCACAATATTAGACTTGAATTTAAGTCTGCAGTTTGACAAACCTCACTAGTAAAAGTCATTTTCCAAATGTTTATCGCAACGTGAATTCTGCACCAACCTGCATCTCTCATGTAGTGGATTTCATCAAAGACGACCCACGCAACTTCCCTCATGATCTCAGAGCCGCGGTATAGCATGCTCCTCAGGATCTGGAAGAAAACCCCCCTTCAGATGACACTCCATCCTCTCTCGAAATCCTAATAACACCGACTCTATACCCATTGAAAACTCAACCCCACCTCTGTTGTCATGACGAGGCAGGAGGCTGTAGGGTTGATGGTGACATCGCCAGTCATCAGGCCCACATCCTGGAACTCCTCATACATCTCCCTGTACTTCTGGTTGGAAAGGGCCTTGATGGGGCTGGTGAAAATCACCCTTTGCTTCTCTCTGAGGGCCAATGCAATCGCATATCTAAAAAAAATAAAATAAAAAAAAAAGGAGAAGAAATTAATAAACATGGGTTGGCCTCAGTGTCATTTAAAAATATGAGAAAAATGTGATTGGGCAAGATCCTTTATATGGATATCTGTGTAGTATATGCATATACATTATATATTATATTTAGAAGGATATGTATGTGGTATATTTTTTATTTATATAATTATATGTATATAAAGATATTTATGGAATGTATATATATGTAATATTTATTATGTATTTTTCTTTGTATTTGTTATTTTCATTATTATCTGTTGTTTCTTTCTCTTGTATGTGCAGATAGTTACATATTTCATTTTATACAAGTTCAAAATAAATTCATTCATTCATTAATTCATTCAATCCTGTTTACTCACTCGGCACAGACAGTCTTGCCTGCAGATGTGTGCGCAGACACCAGCACAGACTCATTGTTGTCGATGCACAGGATAGCTTCACGCTGGAATGGGTCGAGAACAAAAGGGTATTCCTGCAAGGAAAAAGACATGGATGAAGCCAAAGCAAGTATTCCAGCAGCTCCATCACATGCGTGCAAGTCAAGATCTAAGCTGCGTCATACCTTGGCTGCTTTCCCCACCCGTGCTTTCAGTGGCTTGTATTCATCATTTAGAGGCAGCGCAACCTGTAAGTGGAATACAGATTATCCAAAAGCTAAGTATTATGTTGAAAAAATACTGGCGTATCACTCAGAGTTTAAGCACAGTTTGTATTTCTTTACCTCATGAGAGCATCCTTCTACTGTCTCCACTTGTTCCACCTTCACTTGGGGCATAAATTCTGCAAGACTAAAGCCAAAGCACAACCTGTTACCGGCACAGCAACGTTGACAGACTTTCACCCTGATAAAATTAATATTAACACTTTGAAATCTACGACTACTACTACTACTACTTCCTTAGAAGGGCCGATATGCGATACCAGCTGGGATAGTTAGCACCTACGCTCCCAGCAGATGCGCAAGCTTATGATATCGCAGCATCTTACTTTAGGTCGTTTGTTGTTGTGTCATGTCGAGGCTTCTTTCCAAACACCACTTCTTCCCCACCATCACTGTCCGCCTCTCTCTTGGCTCGGGATGATGAACCGGCATCAGTTTTACCGGCAACTTTCCTATAAACCACAAAAATACACAAGGCTTCACATGGCTTGTAAACAGTAGTTAGCAGCAAGCATAAATGGTCTTTCTCGTAGAAAAATCGCTCAAATTCGAGATACAGAAAAGCAAGCATACGTCAAAATTGCGACCTTTATTCATTGAATTTGACATATTTACACCCTAATTGCGGGAAATAATAGATGCTTGACTGTTGGCACGAGCAGACATGGCGATGGAAGGTTCCGGGCAACATTTGTTCCGTTTTCTTTTCGAGCAGCAAGGACAAAGTTAGTTAACAAACACTTCAAAACGTACCCGATGTCCGGTGTCAACGAAGCGGGTGCCTTCTTGCTTGACGTGGCTTGTTGTTCATCATCAAACACGCTGAACAAACTATCTCCGAAGGGGTCAGCCATGATTTTAACGTTTGCATTCCCACAATACAACACGAGGCTGTCGGTAGTTACTACTTCCTGTACGGTAGCCGTGCGGTCCAAAATTCACCTCACTCACCCGACATGAAAGCGGTGAGAAAATTTTCTTAGCGGCATAGCTCGCTTGTGCGGATGACAGCGTCCTCATAGGATGCTTATGACGTGAGAAGAGATAGCCGCCACACAGAGGATACGCAGGAAAACGGTGTTTTGTTGCCGCAATGGGCGGAAAGAAGAAGAAATCGGCGGCGCAAGCGGCGACTCTGACTACGGCGGCGGCGGCGGCGGCGGGCAGGAACGGGGCAGCTGCAGCCGGTGGCGGCGTGGCGGAGGAGGCGAAGAATCAGCCGGCCAACAACCAGCAGGCTAAACCAGCTAAAGAGACCAAATCTAAAGGTAGTACCAAGCCCCTCCCGACCGGTGTTAGCCACTCAGTAACATCACATTAGGATTCCAGGAGTATTACTGTCCCTTTGAATCCCTGTTTTTGCCTTTTGGAAACCGGGAATGTGTCAAGTGTATTTAGGCTTGTGTAGTTACTGTGGTCTAACTGCATCTGTAATGCTGTTTGCTATACCTTCTTCCAGCTCCCAAGACCTACAGTCTTGCCAACACTGCCCAGGTTGACACGGGAGGAGTCTCGGACAAGTCTATTCTCAAAGTCAGTCATTTTTATAGCTACAGCTGTAACCTGTATGTTTTTGCTTGCGTAGCATCCTTTAAAACTGTTATTCCCCCTCCAGGTGACTATCCAGGCTGATCTGGAGAAGAAGATCATCAAGCTGATCAACGACTTCAGGGAGGAGAATGGAGACAAGGGGCCCATATCAGGCAGGATTACCACCAAGAAGCTGCTGGTAAGTAAAAATACCCTCTATTTGACATGTAGCCGGTCTTGAATAGTTGCTTGTTGTGTTAATTTTCCGAGTGATCTGTGCACGTAGGACCTGTACACAGCCCTGGAGAAGTTCAAGTTCAAGAGAGAGCACATCGAGGAGGCGATGAAGAGCAGCATGCTGTACGGAGGAGACCTCCACTCGGCCCTCGACTGGCTCTGCCTCAATCTCAAAGATGGTAACAGAGCATTGTCTTCACCTGAGATGTCACAGCTGTGTGGACATGTAGCTTCATATGTGGTTTTGTGGAGCAGATGAGCTGCCTGAAGGCTTCAGTCACAAGATGCAGGAAGAGAGCCAGAAGAGCAGGTCCAGATTCCAGCCGTCCGCTCAGCAGAAACCCACGGCCGCCAGTCCCAGGGCTCCCACTGATAGCCACAAGGAGACCACCAAGGTGTGTGTGTGTGTGTGTGTGTGTGTGTGTGTGCTTGTTTGAAAATGGGTTAAATTTCTATTTTAGGTGAACCAAGCCTTCAAACCATCGCACTAGCCCAGACCTCATTGGTGCTGTGTTTTGTCCAGGCCACTGAGAAGGAGGAAGCTGCCAGTATGAAGGATTGGATCTTAAGGTATGCAGAGCAAAGCAGCGATGAGGAAGAGGAGGAGGAGGAGGAGGGAGAAAGGAAGAAACGCAATCCTGAATTGGAAGAAAAATTTGATCCAGTAAGTCAATAAATCATTTATTATCTCGGTTCAGTGCTCACAGATTCATATAAATTTTGTGACGGTTTTTGTCAGCGAGAGAAATATGTCTGCATTGTCTCGCTGTGCAGAATGACAGGTATTTAATCCTCACTGCTCAACTGTACGACGCTAAAGACATGGCAGCCACGGCAAAGACCAAGGCAGACAAGGCAGGTCAGAGGATGGCACAGGACAGGATACGCATCATACAGCAAGGTGAGCTGAACAGAGCTGACACAGCTTCCTCCAACGCCGCCGCGGCACACAGCAAGCAAAATCTGTCTTCTCTTCACAGAAATGAAGCAGCTGGAGGCCCACCCAGTGTTCAATCCGGCGATCAAAGTGTCAGATGCTCCTCAGAAGGAGAAAAAAGCGGCGCCCGTGAAGGCGGACAAAGAGGATCTCGGCTTCAAGCTCTTCGAGCAAGCGGAGAAAGACCCTCCCGCACCGAAAGGTTCAAATAAACACCATCAGTTTTGAAACAGAATTACGTATTTACCAGCAGCTTAAGTGTTTTGATTTTTCCTTCTTCTGCAGTCGCCAAAAAGAATGAGCCAAAGGACATTCGCAATTTTGACTACACGGCTCGCAGCTGGACAGGAAAATCGCCCAAGCAGTTCCTGATCGACTGGGTCCGAAAGAACCTGCCCAAGAGTCCGCCCCCGACCTTCAATAAGGTTGCTGCTGGGAAATACTGGAAGTGCAAGTGAGTGTTCATGCGTGAACATGTGACAAAGTTCTGTTTAACAAAAACAGAGTAAATAAGAGCCGTGGTTTCTCAAGTCCTGTTTTTATCGCAGTTTTGAAGATTTAATTTTCTTGCATCGGTCAGGGTGCGTGTTCAGAGGCTGGACGACGTGCTTGAAGTTTGCCCAACAATCCTGACTGAGGACGGCATGCAGGCTCAGCATCTAGGGGCCACACTGGCTCTGTACACCCTGGTGAAAGGACAGGTAATAAATCCACAGGGTGCCACTGCTTCTGCATTTCTTTACTACATACTTTTTTGCACGATATATATAATCCTCTCATTCTCCTCAGTCGGTGCACCAGCTCCTTCCGCCGACGTACAGAGACGTGTGGCTGGAGTGGAGGGACAGCGAGCAGCAGAAGCGAGAGGAGAGCCGCACTGCTGCCAACAAACCGCGGGACCAGTTCATCTCTCGGCTTCTGACCCGACTCAAGCAGCAGCAGCAGAACCAGGGTCCCTCGCACGCGTCTCAATCCCAGGGCCAGCTGGGGCAGAACGGTGGCGATGAGGAGCCCGAGGAGTCCTGGGAGAACCTGGCTGGGCTGGACATCGGAGACGGCGGTGGAGATGCGGTGGAGGACAAGAGTGGGAAGAGAGGAGAGAAGAGGGAGGGATCGGCAGCCTCTGAGGCGTCCAGGGAGCTCTTTAAAAAGCTGAAGACGTCCTCGCTGGCCCAGAAACTGCAGGTATATAAACCCACTGATAATGGCTGCGTTCAGACTGCAGGTGAATCTGATTCAAATCAGATTCCTTCTCAAATCTGATTTTTCGGGATGACTGTCCACACTGTTTTTAGCAAGTGTCCAAATGCGATTTGAAACTACCTCCCGAAGGTGGTTTCAATCCGTTTTGCAAAAATTGGATTTCATGTGATTTGTGACTGTTCATACTACAAAAGAGCCATCCGGTTTCAATCTGGATGGGGCAGAAATCAGATTTTGGCTGGCAGTGTGAACATGTCTTAAACGCAATTTAGTGTTAAAGATGAAAAAAGAAATTGAGGTTGCTAATTTGAACATGTTTCCTTCTTCAGGCAGAGCGGGAGCTGCTTCCTGTCTTCCAGCACCGCCACCGAATCCTGGAAGCGCTGCAGCGCCACCGGGTGGTGGTGGTGGCTGGCGAGACGGGCAGCGGGAAGAGCACCCAGATCCCCCAGTTCATTCTGGAGGAGCTGCTGGCCGGCGGCAGGGAGGCTCAGCCCTGCAACATTGTGGTGACGCAGCCCCGCCGGATCTCCGCCATGAGCCTGGCCAGCAGGGTCAGCCAGGAGCTGGGCTGCGACGACGGGCCGGGGTCAAAGGTGAACGTCGAGGCCACAGCGAGGATCTGGGGATTAAACAGACTGTCTGATGTGACTGCTTGATTTTAAAAAAATTCTATTTTTAAATCTGATTCCAGTCGTCGCTGTGCGGATACCAGATCCGGATGGAGAACAAGTCGGGAGAGTGGACCCGGCTGCTCTACTGCACCACTGGGGTCCTGCTCAGAAAGCTGCAGCACGACCGGCACCTCAACTCTCTGACCCACATCATCGTCGACGAGGTCAGAGTGATGCAGTGTCTGCAGACGAATGCAGCGGACTGAACGACGCAGATCAAACTAAACTCAGTCGCTCGCTCGCTCTCTAACCCCGTCCCCTGCCTCCGCCTCCACCAGGTCCACGAGCGCAGCGTCCAGTCGGACTTCCTGCTGACCATCCTGAAAGACATTGTCATGAGGAGGTCGGACCTGCAGCTCATCCTCATGAGCGCCACGGTGGACTGCAACAAGTTCTCCGCCTACTTCAACCGCTGCCCCGTGGTTAGCATCCCGGGCAGGACGTTCCCAGTGGAGGTGAGGCGCTCCGTTTCCAGTTTGAACAGAGTTTGAATCCGAGCTGCGCACCTTCAGGCTGCCGCTTCGCTTCCAGGTGTCTCACCTGGAGGAGATCGTGGAGGAGACTGGGTACGTCCTGGAGAAGGACTCAGAGTACTGCCAGAAGATCCTCGAGGAGGAGGAGGAGGTCAGCGTCGCCATCACGCAGAAAGGCGGCAAGACGTTGCAGCACCAGGTAGCGTAGTTTGGTTTTGTATTTTCATGAATTGTGAATCACGGCAGCATGCACACGCGTGTTACCGTAACCTTGCGTCTGCTCCAGGAGATGATCGTCAGGGACTCCCCCTCCGGCTGGGACCTGGGTCCAGAACTCGACCACTTCAGCAGCAGGACGAGGCAGGTGCTGCAGTACATGAACCCCAACAAGATCAACATGGACTTGCTGGTTGAGCTCATCGCCTACATAGGTATGTCACACCGCACAGGCCCGGCGTTGGAGAAGCCGGCGTGACTGCGTTGAGTTAAATATTTCCGTGTCTGCGTTCTTGCCAGAAAAGTCCCCGCAGTTTGCGCAGGTGGACGGCGCCGTTCTGGTTTTTCTGCCTGGTCTGGCTCACATCCAGCAGCTCTTCGACCTGCTTTCCTCAGACAAGAGATTGAGAGACAGAAACAGGTGAAACTACAGTTTATACTTTCGATCCAGTTTCAGGCCTTTTTTTTCTTTTTCTTTTTTAAAGTAAAACCATGCTCAGCTTATTTAACTTTTCGTTTTGATCAATGGCTGGCTGCAGGTACAGGATCGTAGCTCTACACTCTACCCTCTCATCCAAGGACCAGGCCTCTGCGTTTACAGTGCCCCCTCCTGGAGTCAGAAAGGTACTGCTAATTATGTCCCAGCAAACTGACTGCAAGTAAAATGGACTCATGCAAATTAAACAAAACCTTTATAATGAAGATATACGTTCAGCTCTGTGTTCAACATGACTATATAGATGTAAATAAAAAGGTAACAAGTAATTCAACTAAACAAAATGAATATTTTGCAGCGACAAATTTGAAAACTGCTGTTTTGCGTTTGTTTTAGATTGTCCTGTCCACTAACATTGCTGAGACCGGTGTGACGATTCCTGATGTTGTGTTTGTCATCGACACTGGAAAGACTAAAGAAAATAAGTAAGAGCTCACTAGAAGCGCCACAAATTTCCACTTTCAAACTTTCTGTTTATACTTCTGGATTTAAATGGATAGATGTTAAATTTGAACTCAGATAACTTAACACTTTTTCACCATTTTAGTGTGCCAACATTTCATCTATTCTACACGGGCAACACCACTAACAAGGCAAACCATTTCACTGACCTAAAAACAGACTTCACTCCAGTCTCTCGTGTCTTTCAGGTACCATGAGAGCAGTCAGATGAGTTCTCTGGTGGAGACCTTCGTCTCCAAAGCCAGCGCCCTCCAGAGGCAGGGGAGAGCAGGACGTGTCCGTAGCGGCTTCTGCTTCAGACTTTACCCAAAGTTCAGGTACGGAGCGCGTCTCCCACTGCAGAGAGAGGCTCGATTCTCACAAAACACAAAAACGTATCTCGAATGAAGCGTTGGCTAAGCAAATAAAAATGACAAACTCTTTCAGGTTCAACGCCTTCATGGATTACTCCATTCCTGAAATACTGAGGGTGCCCCTGGAGGAGCTCTGCCTCCATATTATGGTATGGACGGACATTTTTTGTAGCTACCTCTGTATCACACGCGGGGGAAATCCTTCAAGCCTCTGTTGTCTCTCCCTATGGCAGAAATGTCAGTACGGGTCCCCGGAGGACTTCCTGAGCCGGGCCTTAGATCCCCCTCAGCCGCAGTCAGTCAGCAACGCCGTCAACCTGCTGAGGAAGATCGGAGCGTGCCACCCCACCCACCATCTCCTCACCCCTCTGGGACACCACCTGGCCAGCCTGCCCGTCAACGTCAAGATCGGCAAGATGCTCATCTACGGAGCCATCCTCGGCTGCCTGGAGCCCATAGTACGGCCGCCTGTCTCGCTGTAGTGTCGCCCCTTGTGTTGATCGTTCCCAACAGTCAAAATAACATTGATGCACCATTTTAGGCAACCATCGCTGCAGCCATCACAGAGAAGTCGCCCTTCTCCACGCCAATGAACAGAAAAGATGAGGCCAACCTGGCCAAAGCTGCCCTGTCAGTGGCCAACTCGGATCACCTGACCATGTACAATGCATATCTGGGGTATGAGTCTTCAGCAGCTTCAGCGGCTTTGCAATTTCAAACATCTTGCAGCTTTTTAAATGTAGCGTTGCCCACTGACTTTTAGAGAAGCTTATAACACCACAATACAAGGGTTCCATCAATTTGGATTGTCTTCATTCAATGTCACCAAACTCTCATGTCCACTTCAGTTAACCTTTCCTATAACCTTTCAGGTGGAAAAAGTCCCAGATTGAGAGATCCGAAATGTCCTACTGCAGGCAGCACTTCCTCAACCGTACCGCCCTCATCACAATCGAGGTGACAACCAGCTCAGACGTCCTCAGTTGTTCATCTCGTCCCTTAGTTTTTAATCTTCCTCTCCTGACACTCTTGTTGCCCACCCAGGATGTCAAACAGGAGCTGATGAAGATGATGGAGCAGGCAGGCTTCTCCTCCTCTCGCTCCTCCTCCAGGTCTCAGCCGCCCCCGCTGTCCAAGCAGCAGATCTCGGTGCTGAACGCGGCGCTGACGGCCGGCCTCTACGACAGCGTGGCCCGGGTCCTGTGCACGCCCTCCGTGGACGTGCTGGAGCGGGTGGCGTGCACGGTGGAGACGCCTCAAGGCAAAGCCCAGGTGCACCAGTCGTCCGTCAACCGGCACCTGCAGACGCACGGCTGGATGCTGTACCAGGAGAAGGTACGGATGTGAAGTGCACGTGTGTGCGTAATGTATTCTGATTTTAGTCTGACTGCTTACGATTCATCCACAGGTGAGGTACACCAGGATCTACCTGCGAGACACCACTCTGATCCCGCCTTTCCCCCTGCTGCTGTTTGGAGGCGACATCGATATTCAGCACAGGGAGAGACTCATAACACTGGATGGGTGGATTCACTTCCAGGTCAGAGGTTCTCACTGTTTCTCTTCTTTTGCTGTTTTTTGTTTTTCCTGATTAGACGCTATTAAACTAAGGCCCCGTTTACACAAAGAAGGGTTTCTCTGTAAACACACAAATGCGGTTCAACCTGAGCAGACGTGAGGTGCAGACGACCACTCATAACAACAACAACAACCATGTCGGGCAATGGATTTGTTACTGCAACTAATGACCAGTCTGCAGTCTTTCCATTAACCTCCACTACAACAAACCGCAAACAAAAGTGAACAATAACACACGGTGCTCGTGGATTGATCTTGGATTGTGAGCAAAGTGAAAATAAACACAACAAAAATGTTTTGCAAACCTCCCGTTTTACATTTTATTTATTTTCTTGTGGGTTGGTGGACTAAAATATTAAAGCAGGAAACCTAAATGACAAAGATGTTAGCAAACTTTTCCTGGCACGACTCCCAGTCAACCTTAACATGGAGCTTTTAAGGCTTTGTGTTCTAAAGTAACTCGAAGCAGAAGTTCAACTCTGTCGTTTATCCACACCGTCCTTTCCCGATCGATCTTTCTTACTGTTCTCAGTGGTGCTAATGTTGTTAGCGAGCGGCTGCTTTTTAAAATACGGCGTGCTTAAGGTGTTGGTCTTCTTCTTCCGCATTCCGGGAGTAAACTTGCGGCGCCACACCAGGCCGGGCATAGGTACTACATAGTTTTCATTCGTTTCCAGCGTATCCGTGTAAAGATTTTTTTTATTATTATTATGGCTTTGTGTAAACGCGTTATTTTCGGTCCCTTAATCAATACTCATCCACTCTTCCAGGCTCCTGTCCGTATTGGTGTGATCTTCAAACAGTTGAGAAAACTAATAGACTCTCTGCTTGAAAAGAAACTGGAGAACCCGAGGATGAACCTCGAAGGTAAAGCAAAGCATCCAAATACCAATTCACTGTGATGAGTCTTGCATGACAGTGCTGTTTGTGTAAATTTTTTTACCCATTTGCGAAAATGCAAAGCTCTGATCTGATTTTGATTTCTCTTTTAGCTGAGAAGACCATTCATATGATTCTGGAGCTGATCAAGTCAGAGCATGCTGGATGATAACAGAACACCGGTGAATCATGGACAGACTTCTATTTAACAAAAGTGATCTCGTGAAACAGTTTGAGGTTTCTTCTGTTGTTTTACATCAAGCGCCTCAACAAGTACCAGCCGACAGAAGAGGGCGCTCTTAAATCGCTGTCGTCCTCTCAACTGCCACTGAGAAGAATGTGTGAAATGTAAAATGCACATTCGGAGATTTAAAATAACTGTTATGCATAATGTGGTTAAAAAAAATCTAATAAAGGTGAACACATTTTTATCAACACTGTTCATTGTTCCTGTTAATATGTAATGTCATTGATGGCCTTCAAAGTCTGTTGTCTTCTGTTAACACAGTTTGTGGGAGAAATGAAAATAAACAGATGACATCACACATTTAAAAATACTTAAGGACAGACTTTATATCTGGACAGTTACATTTTTATCACCATCAGTAATTAGACTGTCACTGTCACATTATCCAAAGTAAGAAAATGCCCCTCTGAAAACTCAAAGTCCTTGTTTAGCTTGATTTAACTGGAGTGTAAAGCAATAATTTAAAAAATAAATATTATTTTCCTGTCTGTTCACAATGCCGTGTCTGTCCCTTTAATAGTCAGGGGCACAGAGCTGACTTCATTTTAACCCGGTTTGACCAGTGACTACATCTCTACAGGAACTCGCAAAGAAGGAAGTGACGGCACGTGTTGCACTTGTGCCGCTGTGCTCTGGCTGCGTTTGCATATTAGAACTGGATCACGTGGTATCCTGCATCCTGTACCGTTGTGTAGGCTGAATCATCTGCAACGATACAAGGAACGCAGCTGATGGGAATGGAATAATGATGAGGGACCGCTAATGGCAAATTATGCCCCAAAATATCTGAAGCTTCTATCAATTGTCAAGCTAAAAAAACAAACAAACCATACCTCTGCTGTTATTTGCCGGATGAGGGACAACCCCTCTCCTGAAAAAATTACACAAACTGGGCACTCAGAAATAATTAAGCAAGGAAGGTGGAATGAAATAAAACATGGTATATATCTAGATCTGCGCCAGTCGTGTTTATTTACCTTAAGACTTGTGGAACTGCTCGGGAGAGTAGAGTTGGGGTCGCAGCAGTCCTTTGACCAGAGTAGAAGTTTTCATACGGAACCGGAGCTGAGAGAGAAGCAGAGTGGACGGAGAAGTCAAGTGAAGGTCGTCCAGGCCAGCTGAACTGACCTGATGGAGTCTGAACTGAAGAGGCCTTTCGGGCGAGATGCCAGACGTCTTCAAGAAACATAAACCAGTCCAGTTGCCTTTGACTTAATCTTCAAGTACTAAATGGATCAAGAACTGACTTGAATAAATTAGTCAGGTTGTTTTAATAGTGTTCAGTGTTCTGTCTTTACCTTTTTTAGTGTGCGTATTTCAATTCTTGACACTTTTTGTGACTTTGTGCCTGGACATGACCTCTTGTTGCATACCGCGTTGTTGTAATAAATAACTGTACATTTTAGCACGGGGTTCGACTCCGCGCACCCTGAATTTTAAGAACGTGTTTATTGGAGTCCGGGGCTCCCTTTCCATCTCGGTGTCGTCGACTTTTTAAAAAATATTTTGTCATCCCCTTAAATCCCCTCCTACTGCGCCACAGCAGCAATGCCAAACATGCACACCTGCGCTGGTTCACACAGTAAGTAATGACGCACCACTTCAGAGCAGCACGACCGCTTTCCTACCTGGTGGTAGGTCACCAGTCTGTCGGAGGTTCACAAAGTGTTCTATGTCTTTCTGGACATCACACAGCTCCAGCGACTTCCTGACCTCCTCGTACAGCTACGAAAAAACGCAAGCAACTCAGCAACGACCAGAAAAAGGCGCATTGAAGCAAGTTGTGTTGTGAAGTTCTGTGGTGCTTCACCTCGTCACTGGTCACACACTGCTGGGACAGCTGGTTGAGGTGAGTCCACACCATGTTTCTCAGGTAGTTTATTCGCTCTTTCGCCTGTGCTTCAAACGCCTGTTGGGGGAGGGAAAAAAATGTCACGTGACGTGTTCAGCTCCGACGCGTCGCCCGTGGTCTCGCTGGCTGTTTTTTTAGGGGAACGCTCCCAAAGTCGTACCTCGCATGTGTGCACGTGTTCCTTCAGCCAGTCTTCTCTGATCATTGCCAGCACGTTCACGCTCTGCTGATAGAGATTGTCTGCCATGCAAACACATCAGTGAAACAGAGACAAGTGTAAGCACAGGGACCAGAACTTAGCGGCGAGGAACATTTTAAAAATAATAAAATGGAGTCACTAGTGCACCAAATAATGTGATCTAGCAAGTTTTTCATTATTTCAAAGCCACACCTGCTTCTTCTGCGTGCAGTTTTGCTTGTTGTGCTTTTGCATGGAGCTGAAATACGAGCATAAAAAAGAAGTGAAGTTGAAGTTTGAAGTCCCTTTAAAGGCCTTTAAAGGGACTGTCATCTCTGACTATTTCTATTAGGGGTGCAAAATGCATTTCAAATCAACAGCTAATATGCAGTTCCATTAAAAACTACTCAACTGTGATTGTGATGGGAGATTTTTTGCATATCCATACCTTCTCTATTTGTCTTGTGTTGTTGGTGTTGGTGTTTCGGTTCACATTTTGATCCGCTTCTTCTTTTTCGCGACACTTCTGATCGTACGTCTTCTTTGCCTGTGAGGGCACCGTGACAGGTATCACTCTGACTGCCTATTAATGACTGCCGTGAACGGCGACCTATTTTTAGCAGCAGCCCCATGAAAACGAACCACCTGCTTTTAGATTATCTCAATATGCCTAATTGTAATCGTGTGGTGCCACTTTCATTTTCCCTTAAATGCAATAACAGCACACGAAGAGGTACTTCTTCTTTGAGCACTGAGGCAAGCACTGTGGTATATAATGCAATCCACTTCCCAGGCCTGTGAATTGAACTTCCTCCACCAAAGAGGAAGAACAGAACGAAGACACACATTTTTTGACATGACACAAACTGCCACTTTTCTTCTGTGGGAAGCGGCAAAGCTGTCTGATCACAAAATAGACTTCCTAAACATTGTTGGCACCCAGAACAGAACATCTCTGGCATCCTCACCTGGACTGGAGGAATCAATATTGATCCCTTGTTATTATTTTCTCTATGTCGTGTTTTCACCGGTACTCACATCTAACGTTTTCTTAAACTGTGCAGACTTCCGTTTGTTAAGAGCGTCCATTTGTTGCTCGATCTGAAATGACAGGATTGCATCCAGTTAGCGGCCGAGTGTGTTGGGGATGGGGGACTGCACTGCAAGGGCAACGAACAGGCAACCTTCTTCCTCAAGTCCCTCTGCTTTTCTCTGAATTCTTCCGCTTTCTTTGCCTCCTCTCTCATGCTCTGTGCCAGCTGGAGATGGGAAAGACTGACATGTTCCGTCTCTGCAAAGAAATAACACGCCAAAGGTTCTGCATTAGACAGGAACCATAAAACTGACACGTCTCTGTATTCTGACAATTGGTGTGTGTGTGTGTGAGAGAGAGAGACAATGGTTTCCTCTTTTGTGAAATACTTTAACCACTGTAAAACACTTTAGCATTTTTATGTTTAAGAAGTGCTGTATAAATGTTATTATTATTATGACATAAAGTACTAAATCAAAGTGTCATGAAGCATTTTAAAACAAATAGCCTCCATGCATACTTACGTAATTTGAATACATCCAGGGCCTTTTTCAAGGTGCTGAAAAACACATGAAAGAGAAAATTACGACCGGGGACCAATTTAAATCTGTCTATATTGTTCACACAGCACTAAGGGGACGGTTCACTTGAAACATACACTGTGTGCATGGAGGATCCGGTACCATTTTTCTAACCCAAACAACTGTTCTGGACTTTCATGGACAGCAAGAATTCTGTCCAGTGGCCAAAGTGTCCGAGCACCAGACAGATGTTACGATCATGTTTGGAGGGAAAACATCCACAGTGAACCTGTGAGCCAGGAGTGTGTTTGTGTGAGCACACACAAGGTAAGGTCAGCTGGAAGATTTCCTTATAAAGCATTAGCAGGTTTTAGCCATAAACACGGCGTCAGCTGCCCCCGTTCCAAAAGTCCAATCGCACTGCTGAGTCTTCCAAGCAACTGCGTAGCACGCCACGCTGAAAGAGAACCTCTATCAATGTAGCAGCGAGTAGCAACAAGCTAACTATCCCTTTCATAGATCAACACGACAAATAATGTCCAGGTAGAAAGCAGTGTAGCAGCAAAACATTTAATTTTATCTGTATATTGAATATGAATGTAAATAAATAATGCTCTCAATGCTTTGAGCTCCAGCAATGTTAGGGCAGATTACAAGCAAAAGGCTTTGTTTTACCTAGTATTGTATTAGTCTGTTGCAAATACTTTTGGAATGAATTTAAGCTGTTAAAAACAAAAGCAATGGTTTCCGGTGCAGGCAGTGGAGACTCTACTTAAATAGCATCATGAGGGTACAGCAGAGTTTCATATTGGCAACCACACAACCCAAAACCTAAAAGGTTAGGTGTTGAGGAGTGCTGAATACTATAATAATAATAATAATAATAATAATAATAATAATAATAATAATAATAATAATAATAATAATAATAATAATAATAGTAATAATGATAATAATGGATTGGATTTATATTGCGCTTTTCTAGGCACTCAAAGTACTTTACATTGAACCTATTATTCATTCACACACATTCACACTGGGAGTGGTAAGCTACAAGTGTAACCACAGCTGCTTTGGGCCAGACTGACAGAAGCACGGCTGTCAATCTGGGCCAAACCCCCCCTCCGACCGCCACTCAACATTCACTCACATTCGCACAAGGCATTGTGGATCAACTGTCTTGCCCAAGGGCACAACGACAGAGACTGGGTTGGAGAAAGGCTCTGCCTTTACCAAAAAGGCTGGTAAAGGCTTTTTTTCTTAGGTCTGTACACTTTCATGCAGTTCTCTACAAGTTTCCAGACAAGCAAGACTTTAAAAGAGGCAACTAATCGTGGCAAAATAGCATCAGTTGACCTACGATGTGAAGGACCACTGAAAACGCAAGGATTCACACCATTTTTGGTAAAGACAAAAAAAATGGATGCGAGTGCAATCATAAACTTATTTGTGGGAATTCCACCGGGATGTCTTGACTATAGATGGTGAGCGAAGGGTACAAAGTCTCCCGCCTCACCCTCCCCTTTGGCCATGCCTCTCCTCCAGCGCGTCAACCAGCGACTCTGCACCCACCACCACCACCTCACGGGAAGTCAACACGCTGATACAGAAAAGCGTCAGTGACCACAGAGCTGCACTCGTCCTTTTTCTAGGCGCAAACATTGGCTTACTTCATCTCGTTGTGTCCGCACACCTTCTTGGACAAACTCTGGAGATCTTTGGCATATCTCTCCTCAATTGTTGCCCTGAAAGAAACAACCAGAAACCAGATGAGTTCCGCATGTACACAGTAGTTTAATGGCTTTCTTTTAAAAAACACTTTTCATAGAAAATGAACTAGATTTCATTTGACACGCATTTTAGTAGAACTCAAGTGTGCAGAAGCAACAGCAAGAGCGGCATGCAAATAAATAAAGGGGGAACTCATCCTGATTTGACTATGGCTGCATGCAAAAAAATATCCATAAGATGCTTTTGAAGTAAGGTTGAATAGGTTCAGGGTAACTTTTCACTTTCCGTTATGCAGCCAGCAGTGAAAAGACATACAAAGCAATGTACAATCCAGCAACAAATATTAAACACATGCTGTACAATACAAGAGTGCCTTTTACAATCATGTTACAATCATGACGGCAGCATGACAGGAGCTAATGTCTATAATGGCCCATGCAAGCAGATAGAAGAAAAGAGAAGAGTTAATGACAATAGAATGAAAGATTATCCGAAGAGTTCTCTTATCAACCTTACTTCACAACAACGACTCGGCAAGACACGCATTCACATCTATGGTTTCTTCTCTCTCTCTTTTGCTCTCATGGCACTCACTTTATCTAATTCTGTTGTATCCTAGCTGTGTATTTGCTGCAATTCTCAGCTACCTAAAATACATTTTATTCTGTCCAATTCAAAAGCAAAGTGTTTTTTTTTTTCTTATTTACAAATCTTTGGTGCACTGATCATTGGTTGGAAAACTCTGTGCTGTCCTTCTCATGTCCACCGGAGCACAACAAGAAGTTAGTACATCATCCGGATTATCACCAAATGCAGAAATCATGGCGTTACCTGGCTTTCATGAAATCCTCCACCTCCTTGCATGTCCTCTTACCATCATTCATATACTGGATGATAGCATCGTACCCGACAGAGGAGGTTAGGTCAGCATTCTGGTAAATAGACAGAACATTAACAATCTCTTTGGCTGAGAGATGGTTGTGGGGTTGGACCTTTGAGTTGTGTCCGCGGGCAATTGCTAACTGTTTCCCCAGGCAACACCCATCCTATTGCTGCTATTAAAGCTGATAGTGCAGACACTCCTTCGAGTGAAATTCACACAATGAAGTTCTCCACAGGGCACCGTGCAGAGACATAAACAGTTGTAGCACACTAGACACTCCATTTAAATTGGTGTTTTGAACTGTGCTGTCTATAATTTAGGTTAGCTGACGGTGAAAGCCTATAATCAACATAAACATGCAGATAAAGATAGATAGAAATCAGCCTGTGATCGACTTTCTATCAGTTTCAAGGATATATTAGGGACTTTGGTGTTTAAATTGGACA
Source organism: Thamnaconus septentrionalis (assembly GCA_009823395.1). Lineage (NCBI taxonomy): Eukaryota > Metazoa > Chordata > Actinopteri > Tetraodontiformes > Monacanthidae > Thamnaconus > Thamnaconus septentrionalis. The sequence goes on from CM020518.1 coordinate 9,495,981, forward strand.
AGCATCTGAGGCTTAAATCCTTTTTTAATAATGTGTTAAACATAAGATTTTTTTTGCACAAGAAGGAAGGCTGAAAAAAAATTATATTGTTTTCTTACTTATTGACATGAATGTAGGCTGTCTATGTACTTGACATCATACAAAGGATGTTCCACCTGATGCCCTACAACTTATCTTGCATACAAGTTGACTGGCTCTTAAAAACGTTACACCAGAAACACCCACATTACCCCTAATTTTGTAGGAGTGAATGAAAAATGTAGTTTAAATCATAGTTTTAACGTAATATGATGATTTTTAAAAAATATATTAATTCTAGGATACTGTTGTTCATAAACAAAGTACAACATAAATATCAACGTGTTTTACAGCATATTATCTTAATCCATCTCCATTACTACGCCACTTTATTATAAAAGAGATAGAAAGAGAGAAGTCAACATTAAACATGAAACTAAACTACTTACTGAGCAGTTAAAAACCTTCTGTTCCCTTTCCACTGTCGTGTTTTAAATAATGACACATCAACAACAACAACAACAACAACAACAACAACAACAACAACAACAAAGACTGAACTTACCCAGAAATAGTCCTTAAAATGTAAGTTTTTCATGACCGTCAGGCGACGCAGCGGCGAAGTTGCGCAGGTCTGCAGACTGACTGACTGTCCGTGAGTTGCAATCAGTCGCTGGTACGGCGCCAGCTGTGCACGTGGAGCGCGCGCGCCCGCGCGCGAGATCAAATTGGTGCGTGAGCAATGGGTGGACTTCCATCCTTACGTAATGAAGGTAAGTAAATGATAGTTTAATCTTACTATATCAAGAAAATAAACGGCTTGCAAACGAGTCACGCGAAATGACCAATGCGTGCCATTTAAAAGGGAGGGAGTTTAAGCTTCAAAACAACAGTCGTGATTTATATCAGTAAGTATTGTTATGTGCAAACCGCAGGTTTACCGATGGAGAATCAACTTGATATGGGATCAAAGATTAACACGGGTGATTCTGAGCAAAATGCTCTCTTACCATCAGATCAGTCATGGATGTCATAGATATGGGACAGCTATTCATTTTGGGGACTTAAAACTGTCTACCACGTTTGATGCCATAAGATCAATGTAAATTTGACCAATAAAATTAAAAATACCCTAAACATATAACTTCATATATGAAGGCAAATCAAACCCATTGGTCCACATACAGTAGGTTCCACAAAGTAAAGTTGAGGTTGAATATGCTGCCATCTGGTGTTTAGCACATAACATATTACGTTGGGGGTCATTTTCACATTGAAAAGTAAAAAGAAAACAACAAATTCTTAGTGAACTGGAAATATGGAAGTAACAAAGCCACTTTGTAGAGTAATGATTTGCCAATTATATGGTAAAGTCTCTATTTTCAGTAGAACATACAGTATGTGAGCATAACATACTGACATCAAGATCCCCCTATGATTTATAAAGTAAATGAAAGCAGACTATTAAAAACAGTACATATCCATCTGAAATAAAAACAGACTTTGAAAATTGCATCTACTGAATTTAGATAAACATCAGCGAAGATATTCATATAAACATGGTGTGGTGAAAGTGCTCTGATAAGAATGTCCATAGTTCATTCTCATCTGGAAAAACATAGTCTGCTTCCATTTTAACTATTGTGTACTACCTTCAGTGGAAAAAGATTAACAAGGTAATAACGTTTCTTGGCAAAGCTGTTAGTTCAGAAATATGCTCCAGTGGTCATGTGACTGATTTGCCTGCAGAAACTAGAATGGATCTGGCATAAGCAGGGACATGGTTTGGTTCTGTTTGCCACAAAACTTTCCATTTTCTTCTTCCTTGCTGGAATAATTCAAATATTCAAACTGCTTACAGTCACATTTTGGCATAGTATTATTATTTTATTGTGTACCTTATTTATAAATGATGTTTTTAGCCTCTGAAATTGGCATCAGCAAAGATTAAGTAACAGCTTGTCCAATATTTTCCCTTTCGATTCTTCAGTTTTGAAAATACACAGTTACATAATACACTCAGAGACGAAAATGTCATCATATTCACACAAGATTATTTCTGTGCACTTGACATCCTCAGTTCCTTTAACCACAGACCTCTAATTACTTGGTTCTCGTCACAATGTGAAATCTGGTTTGCCTTTTTTTTCCTCATGTCATCACACCACTTGCTCATCCAAAGCGTGTCTTACTCCTGACACTGCGGGAATAGATCAGGTCACCAGAATGCTGTCCGCTGTAGTTTCCAGGAACTTTTTTTGGTCTTAGATAAGGAAATACAGAAAATAATTATTGAGATAAAATATGCCTGTACTGGTTACCTGCATGAAGGTAAGTGTCGGAGTAATATTAGTTGAGAGTGAATGTGCAAATACACATTTAGGGATAGTGATTGTTTTGGGAATTTCAATAGCATGGTTTGACATCTTTTGACCACATAACCGTTAAGATACAGTTTATGTAACAAGTACATTACAACAGCGCTGCACATGACAAAAGCAACCAACATTGCCACATATCTTATCATGGGAACACAAAATCAGCTACTGATGCTCCTGTGGTCGACAGTTTCTGAGGAAAACAACAAGAAATGTTTGGGGTCGGAATATGTAATTCATATAATTACAGCTCTCTGAATTAGCGTGGCATTCCAAATTAAATCAAAACTTCATTTAAATAATGAATACCCCCAATACCTACATTTATATGTTTTTAACATGATTCTTGCTAATAGTGGTGGATATATTGAAATATCGATAATGTCGATACCAATGTTGGTATCGTCTCGATCGATATTCGTGTAATCAAAATCAATACTTTAGATTTATATCTAGATATTGCATTTGTATATATCGATTACTATGATAATTGGGAACGTGTTGTTTGTCTCTCTGTGGCCCTCTGAAGTGGAGACGGGTGTGTGATCCCACCACACTCAGCACAGTCATGGAAGGATGGTGTAACTCTGAACAACAACAATAATCATAATTATCAACGGCAGCAATAAGTAGCAAACCTCTCTTGCGCGTTACCTAAGATACATTGTGTGTAGTAGTTGTTTACTAAGTGTAAAGTCGGTCGGAGTGTCTTGTGACTGTTTGATATAAGGAAGTGAAAAGGCACCACAAGTGGGCGGGGACCTGATGGGGGGATTCCTCGCTCGTAAGTATCCACGTCATCGTAGCAGTATTTAAACGGCTGCTGCTATCATTAGCGCAAACCTGTTCCTTCGTGTCAGAGCTTTGCCGGCCACCTTTAAAAGCCGCGGCCCGAGGAGGAAGAGAAAAACAACATACCGTCGAGAAGTTTCTTTAGCTTTACGACACACTCATAACACGGAAATGGCTGATTGTGGTAAGTTTAAAGTGCCTTTTTAAAAGCACGTTTAGCCGATCTAGTTTTCGTCTCGGACTTCACTAAACGACTCTATCTTGTGTTGTGTTGTTTGTTTGTTTAGAGCAAGAGGTCGCCGTCGAAGTGGCCCACGAGTTGCGCCAGCTGGGAGACGCTCTCTACTGGAGGTACAAGCTGCTGGAGCTTCTCATCAGGAACTACAAGGCCGCCCACAGAATCAAGTGAGGCGCCGCGGAGAAAAGTTTCTTGTTTTGTTGTCCCTTGCTGTCGAAAGTGGTCGCGTTGTGATGATCAAAAAAAAAAAAAGCCCCTCGTCGAGGACTCGACGCTGGAGGCAAAATGGTGGCTGTAGAAGGGGGATGTGAAGTGTTTGAGGAGCCCCCTCCAACCCCCGCCCCTGTTGGATTGCTTGGCTTGGCTGGACGGGCGGACGGACGGAGCCGATGGATGTGGACTGTCGGTGGAGAGCCAGAAGAGCCGGATGCTGTTTGTTTGAACCGCTGATTGCAGGCGGGATGGATGGAACCGAAGTGGAGTCCGAGTGGAGACTGAAAGACTGACTGACACCTGTTCTGTTCATTGCACCGCAGTGTTCCACAAGTCAATGCTGGAGGCTTGTAAGCAGTGTTTTTTTTTGTTGTTTTTTAAAAAAAAAAAACAACAACATACAAAGCTTATTATAGTCTATTAAGCAGATAATCATGAGGTGACGATACATTTCTGACAGGAAGAGGTGAATCTCTTTTGTTAAAGGTCTTGGTTTTTCTTCCCTTTTTTCCGGTGCTAATACGTATGCTATGTTCAACTGTGTCATAAAAAGTTTCCTTATTTAATGTAACACACACACTTATATTTCTCAGATTACTTCAACGTGATTACACTCAAACAGGCTTGATCAATGTGTTTCTTCAATGACAAAAAAAAATGCTGTACTTGCTTCAAGAAAAGAAATATCTGACTGTCAACTGTCTGAAGTTGCTTAAAGGTCCGATGTTACTCAAAAATGACTTGTTTTATATAATTCTCCAATAGTATGTGTCTAATTAAGTGTGTTTAGTCTGTCAATAAAGTTAAAAAAAAAATATACAAAAACGTCTTTCACTGGCTGAAAACAGGGGGCTAAACAGTGCTGGAAAACTTTTCCATACAAGTTATTTTCCAAATAATGAATCAGCGAAGCAGCGCTACTTTAGCTGAGGATGAAAAGTAAAGATATGAACATGAAAATAATATGAGAGCTTTAAATTAAATACTGCATAAGAGGTTTTTTTTTTAATGTGGACAAACGAAAATCACAGTAAAGTTTCAGCTGGAAACAGAAACATGAAAAAAGAAAACCAACAACAGCAAAATGGTGCTAAATTCAGGCACTTAAAGGATCCTTACTTTATTTTGTTGTGATACAAAAAAAGCATACAGAATAATACAGGATAGGAGAGAAGATCCCTTTCATTGAATTCAGTTAGACTTTTTTTTATACACATAAAATGACTAATAATTACATACAAGTCGTTTCTCTGTAGCTACATCCACGAGTACCCCCGGCCCTCCACCAATAGCATGCATGGTCTCTCTGCTGTAAACACATCTGGATACTTTATTCATACCTGTTGGTATTCAGTGGAAAGCAATGACAGAACTCCGATGGTTAGTCATGGAACAGTGTTCAGTCCATACCAAACGGATCACGCTTATGTCAACTGGGACAATGTTTGCGGTTATGATTTCACACTAGAACAGATTAATGAGACCTGCAGCAAAAAACAAAACAAAAAAACAAAACAAAAAAGGGCGTTTGGGAGTTTTTGTGTTTGCATGTTGTCAGTCTTCTCATTCACCTGGGGCCAAAGTAACCCTCCCATCATCTGCGCGTTTTGAAAATACAACTGGTCCTAAGGGGGCAATCAGACACGAGTGTCTACTAATGACATAACACACAGACTAAGAGGTAAAGTTATATTGCCGGCGGGAACACTACAAGGGTCGCTTCACCAAAATCACGTACAAGGCGGCCTCCGTCATCTATATATTACACATTATGGCATATTTACAGTACGGAATATGCTGCTAAGCGTTTGCATGTGCTATTTCTTTGGTGCAAAGTATTTGAGAAGAAAATAGGCATTTTTTTTTTCTGAACAGAGCAGATTTTGCCACACCTGAATTTCCTGCGGCGGAGCGTCATGATCTGAAAATCAGCCTCGATGTTTTAAGGTGGGGGCTGTAGTCTCCTGCGTTTCGAGAAAAACTACCCGCGGGAACGACGTCGAATGAGAACATGTAATTTAGATGAAACGACCCTTTAGCCTTTTGAGCCTACTTTTATCTACAGGTCTATTATGTTCAGTTTCGGCTGCTCACAGTGCGGCAAAAACGCCGATCGCCTTCCTTTCGCTGCAGCGTTCCTTCACGACTCACACTAAAAAATATCAACAGACTCTTATGTTACACATCCAGAGGAATGATTTCTGTGTAGTCATAAGGATCAATAGCATTAGAAAAATAAACGAGAACCTTTTTCTTTTTTTAGTCCCCCCTGCCCCTTTAAACCACTGTTTCTGCAGCTAGTTAGGTCACACTGCAGTTAGGCTTACGTTGTTACACCTTCACAGGTGGGATTACTCGACCCAAGAAAGAATCTCTACAATTATGAACCTAGCTTGAGAGTTAATGACTGTGCAAAGTATTTGATAAATGGCAGACTACTCCAAGCATCAATTAGCGAGATAAATCAAAATGGAAGACTACTTTCATTTTCTAAGCGCAGAATGGACCCATGTTTAAAAATAATAATAATAATAATAATAATATGATGGCAAACTAAGGATAAATCCCTCGTCTACTCTTAAGGTTTACATCTTCATTTCCATGAGACTGCCAGAGCCAATTTTTTGGCTAGCTCTTTGAAGACGCAGCCACTGACCTCGGGTGTACACGTTCCGCCTCTCCCCAAAAAAACACAAGAAACAAACAACAAAACAGAGGGACTTTCATGGCGAGACTGGAGTGAATTGGTCACACATTCATGAAGTCTATTCTAACAGCGACTCTGAGCACGTACTCACCCAACAGGGAGGGAATGAACAGTTGGTAAAGGGACCTCTGCGAGAGCAGTGGGACTGGCGTGGCTTTTGCTAATCTCGTGTGGGACAGTACGGAGACGAGACCAGGACGCGATAGCGGCGCGGCCGTATGCAGATGATGTCGTCCTTAGCGCAGGCAGAGGGAAACTTGGCCCCAGTCTTCATTTTTCACCGCGGCTACTGCTGCCGTCGTCGCCAGGTTCTACAGTGTTGTAGAGTAACGGAGCGCCAGGGCTCGTCTCTTCATAGTGTTTACGTTTAGTATCTCACTGTGTGAAAGAAGTCTGGTGTTTATGTTTTCTATTTTTTTTTTTTATTATTATTATTCATTTAGACGATTCAACCAGCGGGAAATGTTACCTGGTGAAGCCCACCACCGATCAGATTGCACTGGGTTAAAATGGACTACCACCAAAAAAAAAAAGAAAAGGAAAAAAAAGAAAAAAAAAGAGGTCATCCGGAATAGATGTACAAACAGGCTCCCAACCAAAATAGATTGTCTCATTTAAGTGAAGTCTGTTTCATTAAAGTGAAGTCCTTCAAGCAATTAAATATCACAGACCATAGCCAGATCTTCCAGTTCAACCAATCATGAGGGGAGGGTGTAATTCATTTAGTGAATGCGGCCACCACTGCCCACATGAGTTCGTTGGCGTTGGCCTTGGCGCTCTCTTTCTCCGGCTCCAGCTCGAGCAGAGTGTGGACCCTCTTCATGCCCAGTTCGTACTGGTCGTCCTGGAGCGGGGCGAAGGCGTTCTCCAGGACGTCGGACGAGTGGGCCAGAAGGATCAAGGCAAGAACCCGTTTGTCCATGCGATGAGGATCGTTGACCCACTTCTCCAAGACGGACTCTTGCACTTTTTTGACCAGGCGCTGCAGAGAGATAATCGTTTGTTGATTGATTTCTAATTATTATTACTTTTTTTAAACAGCAGAGGGAGCAAGAACTGAAACGCATTGAGGTACCTGATGTGCATCCCTAATAACACACTAGCTAATTGCGTCCAGTGTTTAACACGATGTCATTTCACTTTCCCTGTTTGACTTTGATAGTATATCACTACTGCGGGATAAGGCAGATACTCCTGTAAAATGTGACTTCCTTCACAGAAATGCTGCCAATTCCAATGACAACACGGCGACAACATGACGACTGCCTGGCAACCAAAAAAATAATAATTGTTCTCGTAGGAGAACCATCTTGTAAAGGTTTTCTGTTTGCAGTTACGCCTTGCCGGCCTTTCCACTTTTTATGGGCGTGCTCTTCAGAAGTATTATCTCAGACAAAGACAAGGCACTGAGCTGTCAAGAGTTATTTTAGACGCCTAAACTGTTGTTGTTGTTTCAGACAAAGTTCCGTTTAAAATTGAATTTAGCATAAAACATGTTGTCACGTCTGCGCAGAAAGCCCCTAGATTATCCGAGTTATACTTTAACCCGCAGTCTCATAGAGTTGCAACTGTACATTTGCTTCCATACCATTGTAAAATATTTACTTGTCTGTTAAGAATCTTCTATTTGAGGCACTTCAATTCCAATTAACCAACCATACCTGTTTAATGGTGTTGTTGGTGAGGGGATGGGTAGTCATGTCAAAAAGCAGGAAGTTCTGCTTCTCTGTAGTCAGGACGCCCTTCTCCACCAAGTTCTTTGCCAGGCGCTCTCGGACGTTCCTAAGCTGGTAGTGCAGCTTCAGGGGATTCCAGGTCTCTCCTGAGCAGCAGTGGGAGAAACCAGTGAACAAACACTTGACATCCTGTCTGTGTTTTTCTAACAACAAGAGCTCGGAGGGGGTGTGAAAGACAGAGATTTGGTCAGCGCGCGGTGCGTTGCTCTATCGGAAGGGAATCTTAAGATTACTACTTTAATCTGAAATCTCTGAGCCGCATGAATGAGATGTCTCACCCTCACTACGGCACCGAGGTGAATGTCACATTGAAACCAGGATACTTATTTATACTATTGTAAACAGGTTTCAGCTGATTTAATTTAGCAGCAAAATCTTTCTTTAGGGGTTAAACGAAAGCCAAGATGTCAGACAAGAAAAAACCAAAGCAGCACAAAGCATCAAACTATAAATATGGTGGCTGCATGTCAAACGGGTGAAACAATAAGAAGATTAGCACAAGCTTATCTCACCACTCAGCAGCTCTATCCAGCTCTGGACTGTCTCTGGAGGCTGGGTTTCCTTTATGTGCTTCAAGGCCTCGTCGAGCAGAACGTCTCCCGTAGGGGCATCGGACTTGCAGAGCACCTTGGCAAACAAACAGGCACACGTTTATTTGAACTGGGACGGCCGTCTGCATCTGTTTCAACCACAGCAAGTCTCACATCCTGTGTGAACAGGAATCGCCACACGTGCTGTGACACAGCGTGCAGGAACCTGCTGTCTCGTAATGCATTCTCCCCTCGGAACTGATAAGCATCAAGGATGTGTTGGTAAGCTGGCGCTACAAACGGAACGATCCTTGCTTCAACTTAAGAAATAGGCTCCCTTATTTTATCCAATCAGTTGACCAAGTCATCAAAAATCGCTGCAGGTTGTAATTTTTTGGAACCGTGACAATCATCAGCTTCCAATTCAGGCCACTCCCTCCCGTATCAACAACGTGTGTAATATAACTCGTGGGGGGGTAACTGGTCCATTGTTGGGTCATTAAAATGTCAGTAGTGACAGTATATTAATCAAGGTCGGCATGCTTGCATTCCGCCTTGTCACGTTTTAACTAATGTGTGGAATTGTATATAAAAAAAAACATGAGCTAACAATGTCAACAACAATACTAACATCTTGCCTTTAACTGTCAACTTTCACGTGACAAACTTCATATTGTGTCAATCATCATAATATTTTCTTTTTTTTTTTTTTTTTTAATGGGAATGGGCATTCCAACACAAATGGAAGGTGATTCGACCAACCCTGTGTTTATTGCATACAGGAAGGACCACACAGATGTTTTGCTCTCCTGGTTTTGACTGTAGCTACTGTCACTTTAGCATGTACGCAAGAATCTTGCTACTTCCTCTCAGAAGTTAGCATTTTAGGGCAAACTGCTGCAGCTACTCCTTGCTTTCGTGAACTAAAAAAAAGAAGCCAATTTGGAACGGCACACATTAAGACGGATGGAAGAGGCTTTACTGGAAGAAGAGTGGAACTTAGCAAGTTTGCTGTGCAAGATCTCAGAATTGAAATTTCACCAATCGAGCACACTGGTGGCGTTAACGCGTTCTTGTGAAAGCCCAAGAAACAGGATTGTGTCTTTCTTCCCCTTTACTTTCGACTACATCAGCAATTTGGCTCACCTTCCTTGAAAGCAGGCCTTTTCTCCTCACGCCGCAAGGCTCGAGCTGCAACCTTCCTCTGAGGGCCAATTCCACCAGCATGCACCCGCGTAGTCCGGAAGAAATACAGTCGTTCCAGAAAGACGTGTAACCCTGGAAGAAGGCGGCGGCGTAGGAGGAGGAAGGAAGTAAAAGAGAGAGAGAGGGAAAAAAATGAGCTAAGATGCAGCGATCGTTAACATAGCTGACGTGTTGGTAGGAATGTAGCTCCGGGTCCTTAGCGTCTTCCAGTCTGACGAGGAGACAAGCATGCAATCCACAAACGTCGAACTTACATTTAATGCATTAATGTTGCGACTAAAAAGCCACCGGCGCTCTGCGTGCTTACAGTCTTATTGGACCGCAAAACAGCAAGATATATATGCGATGAAATAAAAGTCACCTCGCTAGCTTGACTGGTTAAATACGGCGCATCGCATTTGAAGCTAACAACACATCAACAGCTATACATTGCCCCCTCCTCCCGGTTTGACATTTTAACAGGCTTTAAAATGTTAGGTTTTTTATTTGTCCACGTACATGTATGTGAATATCAGTCGACAAAGTTCGCTGACGTTGGCTAACAGCAACTGACTCAAAGTAAACAGTGTTCGCTAATGGGGGGTATAGAAATGTTGAAGACCGACGAAAAGCTATAATAGCAGCACCGCACCTCTCGGTCCTTGAGGCCCAGCAGAAGCACTTCCTCCATTAAAGTGAGCCTAGTTTCCTTCGAATCCCCCTTGTCGTCGTCTTCCTCCTCGCCGCGTCGAGCCTCGTCCTCCTCAGCGCCGGACTCCCTCTCCTTGTCGGCGGCGGCGCTGCGGATGGCCTCGGTCCTTCGCTGGACGAGGCCCGACGTTCTTTGAGCGATAGAGGCCATGGCTGGTGCTGCGAAATGAACTCAATTGAAGAAAATCGCCTTCCCCGAGCGAGTAGAAAACCCCGCAGCATGTAAACCCGGTGTTATATTTCAACGGAGAACGGCGAATCGCGGTTTCGTCGAACGAGTTAAAGGCAGCCGCGAAACGGTCGAAGCTCGGCTACGGATTCTCGCCTCGACTCTGCCCACTTCCTGATCCAACATGGTGGCAATGGCTGTGACGTAGCATGTGATCTGACTCTCACCTGAGCGTGAACGCACATCGCCTGTTGCCTTGCTCAAAGGTTTGGGAAATTAAAATGTTAATACAAACCAAGGCAGATTATTATTATTATTATTATTATTATTATTATTATTATTATTATTATTATTATTATTATTATTATTATTATTATTATTATTATTGAGATTAATAAGAATGTGTGGCCACGAACTTGTCCTTGATTAAAGTAACAATGAGCAATCAAATTATTTTTTATTTCATTCATGTACCCAGGGGGGCTCTGTACATTGCAGTTGGGCGGACCGTGTGTTGTATTTATTCAATCATATCGCTGAGTTCTAATGTAATATACATTATCGCCACAGGGTGGCAGTCTGAGAATGTAAAATAAATGCCTAATTTATTTCCCTCCCTAAAATAGCTAAACAAAACTATCTTGAGATTTATTTAAAGTATGAAGATTATAACAACCGCTAAGGTTATGCCCTATTCTGGCTTCTAAAAATATTTAAACTGAAAAAACAGATCATTTTATTTTATCATATAGAGCACATATCTAAATGATACATTTAATGTCCTTAACTTAGAAGAAGCCCATTTTGTGATCGATGATCAATGAACTAAAATAGGAGCACACGTAATCACGTGATGAAGGGGCATAAAATTGAGATTAAAGTCTGAGTCATTTCTTCAAATACTCTGTCTAATACAGTGGCAGTGCAGTACATACAGAGTAAAATAAATTACAGAAATGTTATTCAGGAAATAATGAAGAAGCTGTAAGAGAAGCACTTTACTCTTTCATCCAAAGAGGGCTTTATACGGGATCTGTAGATAAACTAGCAGGATCAGACAAAATTATGTCTGTGTCCTCTGCCTTCATCTTCAATCAGAGTCGTATTTACTTCCTTCCTGCCATTGCACAGAGTATATTTTGAAGTTGTCAAGTTTTTGCTATCTTTTGTCATGCAAATATTTGTCATGCATAAAAGTGAAAACTCTGTACAAGATGCCTACCAGCCAGCGTCACACACACAAAAAAAATAGCTGCATCTCAAAGATAATTTAATTATGTAACAGTATGTCCTCCTTTCAATTTTTTTCCTATCTTTATCAGTCCAGTTGTCTCAGCACTGATTTCTTGCTTAGGGAGACGTAGCGGTCCTTATATGGTAATTTGTATCAGGTAGCAGGCACTCTCCAGCTGTCAATCATTATAGACAAGAGGATTGTAATCTGTAATCTGTAATGGTGACAAAACCCAGTTAGATAATTACCAGCCATGTGAGACAATTACTATGATTATTTTTATTATTATTCTTTTTACATCCTCGCAACCTCAGCTGGGAGGGGGAAAAACAAGGATGGAAAATATTAAACACAACAGTGATAATGAATTCATTCAAGGGTTATGGGATCATTGTACTAGATCAGTTAGAGAAAACAAAGTTAAACTCAAGGCCTAGAATTTGTTTTTAGTCCTTAACTGTTCAGAGCTAGCAGCTTTTATCGAGCCCTTAATCAGGAGAGTTTCGGAATGGTAATAAGGAAAGTAAACAGCATGTGATTGACCTCTGCTCTGATGCTTTGCATGTACCATGACGTTAGTCTGGTGAGAATATTGGGATCAAATTTGGGATGATTAGACAGTCCGACATGCAAGGTTGAGGCGGTTTCTGCTTTCTACACAGCCCACAAATCAAGTAAAGCAAAACTTTATTTATATGGAACTTTTCATTCTACTAAAACGCAACACAAAATGCTTTACAACAGTTAAAAACAACTTGCATGAAGCTTTGAAGCGATGCAGCAAAGACACACTGAAAATAGGATGACTTGGCTGCCTCAGACCACCGGCGAGCAAAGATCTTAATATTTCTCGGCTAAAAATGACGCGTGCCACCGACTGAATAATCTCTGCTCTGTTCAGCCTCGACAAGAAAGTCATAACACGCTGCTGCTGGCCACAAACACTGTTCTCTTCCCCTGACGCGAAGGCGATGGTGAGCGTGGCCCTAAAAATTCCTTGGACAGATTATTCCCCAGATGGTTGGAAGTATGCTCCGTGTAAACAACCATTATCACCGGCCTGACGCTGTGACCATATAGGTAGCATAGTTGCACCGGGTCCAAGACAAGATACACATGTGTTGGGCTTGGAAAGAGTCTAATAGATGGCAATTTGCAAAGCACGTAGCCAAACAGGACTGGAGCAATACACAAAGATGTTGTATTTTGATTTAAGCTCAAATCTTATTTTTTCCACTATTGGAACATTTTGGTTTTTTTACATCTGTAATTAGTAATTATTATCTCTGCTGGCAGATCTTCCCATCATCTGACCCCTCAGCTGACACTATTAATAAACTTTTGCATCCCTGTGAAGCCCACCAGAGAGCCATGGTTTCAAATGGTCTGCATAAAACATCTGTATTTTTCACTTGCCGTATTTTTTTCCCCGCACTGATCTTGCAGCTCTGGTCCCAACGAGCGGCTTACAACGACTCCCCAGAGCCTTAGAGGAGGCCATACTCGGGCCCATACTGGAGCCATTTCCTGTCTCTGGAGTGGGCAAAGGCCTGACCCTCATTGCCCCCATCCCCTACATATAAATGCCCAAGAACACACACACACACACACACACACACACACACAAAGTGACGCTGCCAGAAGACGACACCCACTTAGAGAGAAACTTGGGGAGCCACTTAAACGAATTAGACAAACTCTCAAATGACTGAATCGGGTCTCACCCGGGGGAGGGGGGGAGGGGGTTGATGGCTGAGAAAATAGAATTATATTTAATAACGTTTGATATTCCCAAATCCCAGCCAACACCAGCAGAGGGATGAGAAAAAGCAGGATCCCAATTTTAGGATTGAGTTTAGAAGGCTGTTGACTGAAGATGCGATCGGTTTTCCGACAGCTTGCTGCAATGAGGAGGAAACGAGAGATGAAAATGAGCCTCGGCGTGTGGAAATAATTGGAGCATTTAAGCTCCCCTCTGAAAATTTGTCCGCGCATGATCATTTCTGTCCGGAGTTGCCTTGAAACAGTAGCTGTGGGCAATTCGTACCGCTGCGATGACAGCAGATGGTCCGTGGCCAGGTGGGCCGGAATGAGGCTGAATGGTCCACATGTCCCAAATGTGTAACCAAGACGAAGCAGAAGAAGCAGAGGAGAGAAAAAAGACCCAAAATTAAATCTATTTCAACATCTGTTCCAATTCGGCACAATTACTGGAAGTGCTTCGCCTTCCCCGGCCCCATTCACAGTGACACGAATAATAAACATGGCAATGAGGTAATACATCTACGGCGTATAATGTGATTGGTCAAGAAATAACTCACAGCAGAGGGTCTGAATAGATGTATTGAAAGCCTTCTATCTGGCCAGCACATCAGTCAATGAACAAGGGAAGTTCTGTGGCTTGTCTGCGTTATGTTGCTTTCCTGGAAGCAGCCAGTGGCAGCAGCAGAGTACACGACACAAACAAGGAACCTGATTGGACGGCGGCTGCTGAGGTCACACTTCCCTGCAGCAGTTAAAGGTCACTGCAGCAAAAGGATGTCTGATGTTTGAATATTGATGGTCTACTGTTGTAATTTTGTTTATTTTGGCTTCCACTGTTGGACTAATTCCTACTTTCCAAAAATAATGTGAACAGGTGAAGATTGAGAGTTCTTAACTATAGATCTCTATAGATGTACATACGGTATATATATTTTTTTTTTCTGTGTGCAAATTTGCACAAACACATTATCATAATTATTTCTATAACCAAAAAACTTTCTTTTTGCGACAAGCCACCAGTTCTGTGATTGTCTCTTTCCTCTCTGCCTCCTGTTAACTTTCTGCAGGAAGTGTACAACAATGGGACCCCACCAGGGGTCCTGCAGCTCAGCTAGGAGGAGCACACACATGCACATGCACACACACAAGCACACGCTCATGTTTGCACGTACAAGACACATGTATGGCGTGCACGGAGGCACCCATTAACGTGAACGCTAAGTGGAGGCCCGCCCTTCCCCCATTGTTAGTGAGGTAGGAGCACAGTTCAGGCAGCGGCGCGACGATTAGCAGCGAGCGAGCAGGAACGACCTGATGGACCAGCAGCGCAGTCTGCAGCGAGCAGACTGGTTTATTTGCTCAGCAGAAGTGACGGCGCGGTCAAGAAACCCAAACTCGGTGTTAAAGAAAACAGCAGAAGTGAGAAGTAAATAAACACATTAACTCAACATCCCCATTTAAGATCAGTCCCAATGCGCTCTCCATTACACTGTTAGCAGTGGGCTGCTCCAAGCAAGAAATATGTTCCCCCTTATTTGCTCTAAATTTGCTCCGAGGTACATTTAGAAGGTTAAATCACGCTGCAAGATATGACGGAATTTGACCGAACCCAGCTTGAAAGTTGGATTCAACAGCAAGTAATCATTTCAACAAAGCCAGATGGTTTTTACGGTGGTGTTCGTTGACCTGTCTAGTAGAGCGTATTAACAGTCTCACTCACTACAGTCAATTAAAAAAAAAAAAAACTTTTAGATTTTATCTACAGCAGATGACTCTGGATTTTTGTCCATGCCCATCATTTGAATAGCTTTATTGGCAAAGAGTTAAAACGAGAGGCGTCGTAATAAGGAGCCGAGTTATTTCACAGCGATCGCAGGACATGGTAACATTTGTGATGGATTTGACGCGAGGACGACAGGAAAGTTATCTGAAGCGACGGCCTCGCTAAAATAAAAAGGCTCTGCCTGCGCTGCGGTTCACCTCTCGTTTAGCTGGTGTCAGAAAATAATTCTGACCAGATGACCGAGGCAGGACGAACATGATGTGGAGGCCCCTCGATCCTCAGTCATCATCTGGTTACTCAGGAGGGGGGTGCAAGTGCACGCACACACACACACGGAATATACTTAACCCTCAGAGGACCTGAAGTGGAGCGTAGGTGTCCATCAAAGACAGAATTTCTCAATTTTTCATCCCGGGAGGCCTGTCAGAACTAAGTGTGTTGAAAACGTACCCGCTCGCAGCTATGAGGCAGGTATTCGAAAACACAAAGTCATACTGCCATCGCTATTGGAACCAGTTGACCACCTCTCATTCAGCGCTGTGACAGAAACTCCACACATTCTTCAGTTTTTTTTTTTTAAATGAAGAATTCCGCTGCCTCCTCACAAGGAGATGCACAAACTGATCCACTCAAAGAGTAACTGACTCATTTTTCACTTCAAAAACTCTAAACCTAGTGGTGAATAATTTGTTTTGTGTGTGCTCAAATTTTGCTGTCCAATCAGTGCAGCACACCATGTTCATGAGATGCAAAACATTCAGTCGATATATTTTTTTTGCCTGTCTGATTTACTGCTGTGTGCAAGCCGCTGGAACTCAGCAGTGAACAAATGCTTGAGTGATGTCTCCTCATAAATATCAAGAGCTGTTTTCACTGTGTGAAGTATAGTTTCTCAAAGGGCAATTTCTCAAAATATGACTCAATCTGAATTCCTCACGCTGGCATTGGTTTTTGCTGAATCTCAAACGACTTTTCACACCAACAAGAGTGAAGCCTCATGCTCCAAGGTCGCTGGGTTAAAAATGTGACCACTCGAATGAAGCACACAAAGAATGCAGAGCTGTTTTCTTCCCCCTTCGCTCCCCTGCCGACCGTACTCAGCGTCATGTGTCGCGCTCTGAAGCCGGCGGCACTCCAGCGCAGAAAATTGCATCCTCAGAAACACAATGGCCGTGCGACACGCCAAGAATGTGATGTCACATGCTGGAAGCAGCTGTGTGGGTGTGAGTGCATGGCAATAGGTGCACGTCTGACCGCAACGGACAAAAGAGGAAAGTCATCAAACAAATCTTTGAAAGTGGGATCGGGCCTGTGGGGAACCAGTGCAGCTCGGCCAGAAAAATCCCACTTAGCGCCGCCCGGGCCCCTCTGAAGATTTCCTGCAGCACTGACACTGTGATAAGGGAACACTTCGTATTCCTGTGATTGTCAGCGATGCCGTAGGAAACGCGACAGACAGAATGGATTTCCAACGCTTGACTTCCGCAACAATGCCGCTTGAGGCTGGTGGAAGAAAAAAAAGAAACAAACACACAGGAAGACAGAGGCTTTGACACGATAACCTGCAGATGACACCGAGCTGCTTCAAAGCCTGTTTTATTGGGGGGAAAAAATCACTTTGGTAAAATTCTTCTTCATAAAAATAGATCAAGATTCAAAATTCAACTTTAATGTCATTTTGTCTTGGTCTAAAAGTACCAGGTGCAAATGAACAAAAACAACAGATGCAAAATGAGCATAAAAACAGAAATGTCTGACAATCCAAATCAATATAAAGTGCTTCAAATGGTAGAAGTGTAGAAGTAGGAGTGCATAATTACTTATTGCACAGAAAATGTTACACAAGATTGTAAATAAAGTGGCATACGGTAAAAACAGGAGATACAGTAAAATGAATGAAATCAATAAAACTCCAGACCAGAACAGATATTTAAAAAAGTTTGAAATATGATCTAAAAGTCAAGATAAAACAGATATGGAAAAAATATCACACAGAATAGCGATTGTTGGTCAATGTATTATCCAAGGCCGCTGACTAAAAGTCGGTGTTTAGCTTAAGTTTTGTGCTCTCCGCACATTCAGACATGTGAAAAAGGAGTTCATGCGAAGCTAAATGACATTACATGCCGGCTCAGGACCCGTGTTGAGGAACATGTGCCGTGAGCTCCGTCTGATCCTGAGCGGGGGCAGAAGGATTGGCCACTGTTGCAACAGAGGCCAAGAGGTGCCCCGGCGCGTCTGTGGGAGATGGAGAGCCAGCGGGCCACGGCTGTAACCGACACTCCGACTCGGTGTTGACAGAGTCAAAGGGGTCGAGACCCTCCGCTGGCCCCTGCGCCTCGAAGCGGAGCTCCAGGTCCTGTCAGCGGCACGGAGAGGGGCGAAGTAGCCGCCGAGAGGAAGAGACTGAAGAGGCCTCTAATGGCTGTCCACATGTGTCACACTGTTGTTTTCGCCCACCCTGGGGGAGGCTGTGGGGTCGCTTTGAAGACCGCCGGGCTAATTTCTGCACACATGCTTGTGTCATTGCATGAGCGATGAGGTTGAGGATGATTCGCTTTAAAACGCGTGTGTAGCTATCAGTCATTTTTTGTGTAAGAATCAAATAGAAGTAACTCCTCGCTCCCATCCGGGCATAGAGTTGCCATCTTTCATTCAGAAAAATAAAGGACGCCTCCCGTAGTGCTCGGAGCCATGACCATCACAGGCCAGTGGCTCGCCAGTAGTGGTAAATCATAACTTAAAATAGGGTTTCAAAAAAGTTTATGCTTCACATTGGTTGAACTGCTTTGTGACCAATAGACATTAGAAATAAGCTGAATGTTTAAATTGGATTGAAATCTTTTAATTGAATGTATTTTTACAAAACAAGCGATCCTTGTTCACAGCCTACGCTACGCACGCTAGCAGCCAGTACACAGTGGTTGTGAATGGGTTGGGCAGTGGTATTGCCTGCAGCGACGTAGATTACGGTTTTGAACGCTATGGAAACGAACGTGAGTTTGCATTGAAAAACGGGACAATTCTGTATTTTACGGACGGTTTGCAACTCTATCCAGGTAGCAAGAATATACAGCAAAAATAATGTTAGCATTCTGTTTAGCACCTGAATGCTGCTGCTTTGTTTTATTTTGTATGTTTTCACTTCAAGTAGAACTTTTTTCACCCAAAATATTTTATTCACCAAAAAAAAATTGCCGTTAGCTTCAGTGTTCTGAGACAATAGCCAGATGATAAAACACAGATCTTTATATTTCCGTGAGTAAAACACACACTCGTGCGCACACACACACACACACACACACGCACACACAAACACATGCACAGAGTTCATAATCAGTTTCCTCTGCTTTATAAGATTGGGCATTTCCTGTTAAATCTGATGACTCGCCAAAAACAGGCTTCACACTGAGGGTCCATGAAAGAAAGGAGTGGACTCTGAGGGAGGCGTCCTCATGATATTTCCACTGGCGCTCCTCGCTCTGGGGAATGCAGGGGTTCAAAACAAAGTCAAATGCTGTTCTCATCAAAGAGGAACCAGCGAGGCTGGGCTCTGCGTTCTCTCACACTTGAGCTGACAGGAAACGCACTCTCTTCCCGCTTCGTCTCTTGTGGGGCTTGTAAAGTCACGCTTAGGTCGGAACACCAAAACCTTGACATTCGCAAGTTGTGTCCGCAATGAGCAATCAGATCTCTAAAAATCAGTGGCCTTGCTGTTAGACAGAGGCAAGCATTTGAACATGTTCTTACATATAAGTAAATCTTCTGGTTATCTACACATCAGTGGTCCTTCATTTGGAGGCAGATTATTGACAGGAAACATTGGCAAACTGAAGTTCACGTTTCCTGATGATGTCTGTTGGGAATGAAAATTGCCTCTTGCCCTCGTAAGAGATCAATAAGTATCAGCGGATATTGCTGAATTACAGCTCCAGTTCCAACCGGGAGATCTGAAGGCCACCGTACAGCAGACCATACATAGCGTGTGTTTACGGCGAGCTGTCATCCCTACACTTTACACACAATCCCCTTTGTTTACCTAACAGATTCCTCAGATGCCCGCTGCAGATAGCGTTCGGCTGTGGGAGGGGGAGCACGAGGTGGGATGGAGGGGTAAGTTGGGGGGGGGGGTAATTAGCATTAGCATTGACTCAATGACTGGCTCAGTGTGCAAATAAATATTGTCCATCAGACTGTGTGAGGCAAGCTAATCCCGCTCGCTCGAGGCTGTCGGTGGTTCAGAGCCGGCGGGGAGCAGAATCCCATAAGTCAGACCCGCGGGTCGACGCAAATGTACTTCGGCGAATTCTGTTTATAGCCGAGCATTTGTGAAATTGGACGAACGTGCCTTCGTTTGATTCATTTGGGACGTTGAGAGCCGTGTATATTGCCCGCCCTTAATGCACTCTTCCTGCCTGCATGTATACAGACATTTAAAAAGGGAGGGGTCAGAGGGGTGGGGGGAGGAAAGCACATTAGAATGGACCTCGTCGGCTAATAGCGGCCGTATAGTGTGTCGGGATGAAAGGCGGCGGATGGAGGAAAAGGAAGAAACCGTGCTCGGCTCAAGAATGAAAACACAGAGCGGCCGTGCTGCAGTGTCTATCGTCATTGTTACGTTGTGTGTGTGTGTGTGTGTGAGCATGTGCGTGCGAGAGGATGAGGAAGGGGCGAGACGGGAGTGTCGCTGCCGTCAGGAAAGACATGGAAACTAATCAGAGTCTTCCTGAGTCTCGCTGAGATATCAGCCGCGGCTGAAGACAGGAAGGACTCGTGTAAACTGTCCCCTCCTCGGAGGGCAGCGGGGCGATCCCGCCAGCGATACCGCTGCCGCGCATTCATCGTGCACATGCTCGCTGGCACCCCCCCCCCCACCCACTGCTGCGTGGCACGCCTGTGTTTACAAGGACTATGATGGGATACGCGCTAAATCGCTCAATCGGTGTGAGCCGATGCTCCTCGTTCTGGAGCTCTGAAATTTCAAGATTAAAGTTGAAATTTCGAGAATAAAGTTGACGTAAAAAAAGGCAAATTTTGGTTAATAAAATCAAAATTTTGCAACATCAACGTGAAGTAAGTGAAAATGTCGAGAATCAAATCGAAAGTACTCCAAATCTAGTGGAGTACTTCCGTTTAGGCCTGTTTCCTGATTACCGTGGGCGAACCTTGTGGGATACACCTGTTCTCTGCTGTGGGTGGGTTAACTCACCATCCATCCAGCCTACTCACCAATATCCACTTTATTTGCGTCGACTTTAGACATAAAATTTCTACTTTATTCACAAAATTTCATCTTTTTTACATTGACTTCATTCACGGAATTTCATCATTTTTACAAAAGTTTTTTTTAAAACTCGAAATGAAAACTAAAATAAAAATCTCCTACCCGTGACATTTTTTCTCTTCCTGTGGCCTTAATATTCTTTCCTAGATGTCGAGGTTGTCTGAGAACAGGAAGCTTAAAGAGCTTTGGCGGGAAGCTAAAACATTTGTTTTGAAAAAGGGAGTAAACAGGGGGGCTGGATATGCTGTTTTATGCATAGCTACGCTTTTAGGTCATTGGTGGTACAAGGCATCTCCAAAATGATATACAGAGAGGTCAAAAGTTAGCATACAGCGATCGTAGCATATGGTGTCATGATTCAGTTTTCTTTTCTTTTCTTTTGCAAAGCAAAAACTGCAAGGTGGCTGATCGTTTTCATCTCCGTCGCACGAGGACGGGAAGAAGTCCAAGCACAGGTTTGAAGTCAACCTCCTGGGCTGTTTTCTGCATCAGAGGGAAACTCTGCACCTCGCCGATCCTCCTGCCCTTCCTCTGATAATCCTGCACCAGTCGAACGAGGGTCCCTGCAGCTGCGGTTCCCCTCTCTGGCGCCGATAAGAATCACCTGAGCAACTGGAAAATTCCTCATCCGTATTTCTTTGTCTCCTGACCTTCAAACGCGTGATTTCAGCACAATTACGCTCTTTGAAAACAATTTGACTTCTTCGCTTTCATCTGAACGAGGCGAAACCGCATGCGTTTCCCTGAACACGTCACGGCTGCACGCCTGTTGTTCGCGGCGTCATGGTACTTGGAAACAGTTTGGATGAAGTTACCCGGCCGATGGACGGGATTAACGTCAGTCAGGTGCAGCTGAAACAGGATGTGCGACTTAAGACCGAAAGGTTTTTTTTTCTTCAGGCAGGGGAATGAAAATCGACCCATGTGAAATGGGATCGCTCAGAGCGGTGGGGTTTTGTGTGCCGAGCGGGACGCTTCTCTACTTTTATCAGAGTATAAAACCAACAAGGCTTTTTTTTTTGACTGGAGTCTGGAATTCATCTGCTCTCCTAGACTTTTTCTTGTAAGAAAAAAAAAGAAAGATTGAGAGAGTTGGTGGACAAACCAAACCGCGCAGCTGGATCGCTCATGTTTCTCCCGTCCGTCTTGCTAATTTTGATGTATTTTCAGTGGATCTCAGGAATATCAGCCAATCAGCGTCCTTTCATTCCCGATGAAACCAGGATGCAAACAACAACTGCTCTGGTTTTGTGACCAGTCACCCCCCTTCCAATTGTTCTTTGGCGTTTTTCTGAAGAAAATTTTTTTTTACCGTCAATCTTATTTAATGCTAAAGAAAAATCAAAACCACAACATTCATTGACATCAAATCCCAATTTCCCGACATTCTCTCATCAACCGTAATTCCACAGTGACTTCAGTGCTATTTTAAAGAATCATCAGCCGCCCTCTGCCCACTCCCCCACCTCCGCTCAGCTGGAATTGTGTGGGTTAAACGAAACAATCTGGTCCAAATGGCTCGGTGCCGGACAGTTGTGTTCCCGCCGTCTTACGCCACTGATGGACTGCTCAGATTTTCCCATGAACTGGCAGTTCAGGGCCCCTGCAAAAAAATAATGTCTCGAGCGTGAGTGAACTTCTGGCATCGCTCCTCCCCCACCTCCTCTCCCATCCCCTCCCCTCCCATCCGCCCTGCCTCTCGCGGCACACTGCGCTCATTGGCGCGGCAGGCCAGGCAGCGGGAGGGAGCTCGTGTTGGTGCCGGTGCAGCTACTTTTTGAATCGGGACTTCTGACAGCTCTCGACGCCGCGGGACAGGCGATGCATCCGCCGCCTTGTTAGTCATTTCGCTCTTGTCGTTTCCCACCCCTCCATTCACTTTATTATCCCTGGTGAGGATCTGCGTTGAAGGCGTTTAAAGTGGAGAGGAGCGCCGCGTTCTGAAGCGCGGACGTCTCGAGAAGCGCGTGGGGATGGCAGGGACGACGCGACGTTTGCGGCTGGCAACAGCTGCCGTCGCCGCTGGTGAGTCACACATTTCGCGGCATTTGACGCAGAAGGAAAAACAGAGAGATTTCTTTTTGTTTGTTTGTTTGTTTCATTTTCAGTCGCGTCCTGCTCTCCGCATCCTTTGCTACTCGGGATCGTGCACCTGGTGTAACCTGCCGCGTAAAAAGCATCTCACAGGACCCACGCTGGGCCTACTTTATACTTTAATCGTTGTTCCTCTCGCATGTAGAGCTGATTGATGATCGCAGTTGATGAGCAGTTGATGATTGATGATGATCAGATACAGACAACCGGAGACTTAGCCCTGTGTTTGCAACGCACGTGCATGAACGCTGTTTGTTGGACTTTCCACATATTTGGAGAGGGACCAAATTGGTGTACTTTGAAACATCATCGTTATTTCATTTAATTTCTGTAGAGGTGTTTTGTATCTTTCATACTCTATATCTTAGATTAGCCTATGTTCTATCTTTTTTAAAACTTATTCATGTGGGCTATATTTCTATTGCATGTATATATTTTTTTCTTTGTGTGGAAAAGCCGAGAGACTCCTAAATTTTGTCATGCTCATGTAATGAAACTAGGAGTTCTGGAATCTTGAATCTTACCAGACTGAGGGAAGTGACTTCTGTATGGTCAGAGAGGTTTAATGCAATGACAGAGGAAATTGCCAAGTGGTTGAACTGAAAATTAAAAAAATAAAAATAAATTCTCCACACACGAGGACTTGATTTTTTTTTCATAATATACAAGACCTTTACGTTTGTCACTGTTAAAAGTTCGCCTGTTATAAAGGTGGTGGCACCAGTGTCCCCGTAAATTCTTTCCGTCTCTTTCCCCGCATGTTATGTATTCTGACTGGTGGTGAACCGCAGCCTCGTAATTGTTTTCGCGGCGCACATCGCGGCCGCGGCCTCACACGCCGGCGACGCCGAGCTGCCGCTCCAGCAGCAGAGTTTGGCGAGCGTGACAGCTAAGTGACCGCCGCGCAAGCTAGTTTTCCAAGAAAAAGACCAGATGGTTGTGACCGTTCTACCTTCTAAGTGTTGACATTTGACATTCCCTCAGATTTTAGTCATCGCAGTCTGAAGCCTTGAGCGAATCCAGGGATAGGAGGGTGGGGGCGGGGCGATGGAGTCTGGAGTGGGAGGTGGGACCACAGACGACTGCTGCTAATTGGATCGGAGATTTTCCCAAGGCTGGAAGGTAAATATTGTCTGGTATCGGCTCTCGGAGACGTTCAGGCTTTTTTTGTTTTTTAATTGTAATGGAAACCTGAGTTGGACTCCCCGTGGGTGAGGCACTGCTCCCCTGCTGCAGCCCTTAGGGCGGCTAATGAATTAATTTCTAGGTCACGTCCGAGTCGTTTAAACATGATGGGAAGTGGCGGCGACGGGAGAGAGCTCGTCTTCTCCTTGTGACTCTGACGTGTGACGGTCATTAAAGGCAATCGAGTTAGAAATAAAGGTGCATGTGTGTGTTTGAGTGAAGGAATCGGTCGCATCCCCGAAGGCAGGTTCACATGCTTCTCCTCTGGATCCTCACCGAGTCTGCTGCAGTTCAGCAGGGGGCCTCAGGCTGCGCCGCTGCACGTCGTCTGAGCCATCGGACCATGTGACCTCAGGCCGGGCTACGCGTCTCTGAGCCGCTCCGAGCCGTCCGCTGCGAGGCCGGACTGCGAGAGACCCCCGTCCTGTGTTGTGTGCTGCCTCAGAGGCCCACATGTGGTTATTGTAGTGGCAGCATTTAATCTCTGTAAATTCCTAACGGAGATGGGGGGGTGGCGTTACAGGTGGTTCTAGTTTGCTGCCGCAGAGCAGAAGTGGGTGGGGGTGGGGGGGCGCATCTGGCTTCAATCAGCTTGTGTCAGAGAGCGTAGGCCACGCCCACCGCCGGACGCGAGCTCTCTGGCGTTCCAGTGAACAAGGCCCGCTGCGGCCAGTGCGTGTGGTGTGAGAGCAACCACCCCCGAAGACGCTTATGTTTCACTTGTAAAAAGAAAAAGAAGGTGAAACATCCTCGGAGGACGCGTATCCTGAGCTCACGAGCTGATGTTGTTCTCATACTGCAAAGAAAATAAAATCAACATTTTTTGTCCTCGTTTTTTATTTTATACTTTTTTCTTGCATTTTTAGACCCAGGCCAGACAACTCACTTTTCCACTGTTTAGACTTAGAACAGTTAGAACAGTTAGGAAACAGTGAATGGACAGTTAGCCCAGAAATGATAACAGTCCATCCATTACTTCCTTTACTCGCCCACTTCTGGGAATCAGCCTTTTGTGATGTCACCAGGGGCACCAATACCTCTTCCGGGGTCGTGACAGCAACTCCATCCATGTGTTTGTTCCTGGATTCTTAATTTTGAATGAATGAATGATTTATTTTTGTGATTTATGTGTCATTGCACAACAAGTTGCAACGAAATTTAAAAAAATGCTGCTTCAGTGCACTGTATGTAAATGGCTAAATAGTTTAAGTGACACAACAACAAATAAAAACAACAACAAGAACTGTTAAAAAAAAAAGGTACAGAGAGCGGAAAAAGTTCATGCCCTGGCTGTGGGAAGTCCTCAATCATTCTGTTTGCTCTGCTGAGGTAACGGGAGGAGGCAATATTGCTCAGCGGGGAATTTTACAGGGAGCCCTCGATTGAAACAGGTACAAAACGGCACGTTGAATCCTGAACTTGAGCGGAACTCCGGAGCTTCCTGCGTCCTCGCCGCCGCCAACGGCTGCAGATGCCGCAAACTCTGCACGACCTCCCCCGACTCTCGTAGCGCAGCGCATCACAAGCGCGGCACGTGACGAGACGCCTGGCGAGGATATGGGAAACAGCCACGGGACATTTGGCAGCTCATGCGGGCCCTCTTGACTTAGCAGAAATTTCCTCCTCGGCTGCCTTGACTCGCAGCCAGGACGCCGGCCTTAAGTCACAGCCGCTCTTATCTGCGGCGGAAAGAGGGAAGAGGCGACCGGAGCTGGTGCGCAGTCGCTCTGTGTTTCTGGTCTGTGCGTTTTGTCAGAATTTTGAGACGCGAACACTCTTGGGGATGCAACTTGTTGCTTTTTCGAAAGATGTGAGACCTACAGCAATGAAAAGGCCCGACCTTCATCACAGGGGAGTCATGGCTTCTTCTTTTTTTATTTTTTAAATGTCAGTTCATCGGGTTGTCTTCCGTTTCCCACGTAAAGGAGCTCGCGCAAGCTAGGCGCTGCTCAGACTAAATGCGTCAAAGTGACGAAAGTGTGAAAAGAACC
Organism: Thamnaconus septentrionalis; assembly: GCA_009823395.1. Classification (NCBI taxonomy): domain Eukaryota; kingdom Metazoa; phylum Chordata; class Actinopteri; order Tetraodontiformes; family Monacanthidae; genus Thamnaconus; species Thamnaconus septentrionalis. Next base: position 9,521,993 of record CM020518.1, read on the forward strand.
ATGAGACCATTTCCTACTCTCTGGCTTTGTTTGCAGCATCGTGACTGTAGAAGAACACTCACTGCACAGTTACAATTGGTGGATTTATGGTCTAAAGTAAAAAACTCACTGATTCTTAGACTTAAAATTGACACTCTCATAATTTTCTCACCACTACTACTTCCCTGTGACAGGCTACTGGAGGCTTCGGCGTTTGTCTGTTGTGTCCTAGTGCATGCGCACAACAACTGAGTCAGGTTTTCCACATTGTCCGTGTTAACCAACAGAAATGCCCCCGACGACAGAGAAAAGATTAAAGGCAACGAGGAGTTTCCAACAAGGCATTCAGGCAAATGTGTGTTTATTATTATTTTCTTTGCTCTGTAAGACACAGAAAAAAATGTTGGCGAGGCAGCCTGATGCTAGATTATGTTTGCGGCCTGCTGCGCCCACTGGAGAGGAAGCTGAAAATGTGGCGTGCCAGCAGCAGAGTTGGCCCAGCTTGCCAGCTTGGTCAGTGCACGCAGGGGACTTTCAAGAATTGCTGTCTTGAGAAATGAGCTTATGATGCGTTCAGGATGTGAATGTTACTGCAGGAAGGAAAAAAGGAAAAAAAATGCGGCTGAAGGATTGTGTGTTTGTTATTGTGGTCAATTAATACCGAAACTTGCAGTCAGTGCCTGAAAAAAAGAAAAAAAAGGTTTTGGCCTCGTTTCAGCCTGAAAGACTGACGCAGGGCGTCTCGTCTATCTTTGACCAACAACAAACATGGTCCCATTGTTTGGTTTTCAAAGTACAAAACTTTAATTGTTTAGTGACTGTTTGACACACATTGTTTCAGTTTCAGTCGAAATAACAGATTTTTGTTTCCTGCTTTAATTAGGAAAGGCTATTAGCCAGTACACACGCTGTACAGTGCAGCTGCCTCAGACGCCTGCAGAGGAGGACAAGGGTGCATTCTGCAGCAAAAGCAAAACATGGGAACGTGCTTTTAACAGGAAGACGCACACACACACACACCTCAAAGGACCGCACAGGTTTACTTTTGGCCCACTTCACTCGCTCGCATACTTCCAAACCGCTGCCACCAGCCTTCGCACTGCGGTGTAGCTGCATTTCTGCAGGATGTAGGGGCCGTGAAAAGATTACTCATTCGAATATGTTTTAAATGCTGGCTCGATATGTGATACAGTTTTGCAGAATATTTGACATCCTGCAAAATTAATTGAGATGAGAATGAATTAAGAGTTAGTTTTAAAAGGTTACAGGTTTTTGACGTGATCGAAAAAGAAAACAAAGTTGTGACATATGGAGGGTAAGAATTCACAGTAAGCCGACACTATGTGACAAGTAAAGTCACAAAGGAAGCAAAAGCAGACTCTTCACAAAGCCCACGCTATAAAAAGCCAAGTGGCTGCATCGGCCAAACTTTCACTTCTTGGCGTCTGTCGCCACTTTATCAAAAATAACCTGAGCGCGACAAGGAAGCGGGGGGACTTGACTTTGAGTGACTGGGAATGACAGACGCTCTCTCAGATGTTCCGTCAGTGTGGCTGCGGCGGCCGCCAGCAGCGGCGCGCGCCGAGGTCAGGCTCTGCCGCGGCGCTGAGTCATCGCTGCTTCTGTGTGGCGTGGCGTCACCGTGCTGAGGCCAAGAAGACCTTTGAGTGTTCAATGCCAGGAAACTGTGATGACAAGCCAGCTTTTTTATACAGCAATGCACAGGACACTGCTGTTACTCTGGGTTACTACACTGCTGAAATGCACAGATCAATTTTTTAATATTTCTAGACTAATGCGTTTCTTTATCCATTCGTCTCTTTTGTTCTTTGTTGCAACAGTCAGTGCTTTGTTGTTGGTACTTTATAGGGGCAGCACTTCCTGCTTCAGTCGATGCCAGAGCAACACCAACTGTTTCCTCAGTACTTAGAGCAACTGGAAATGAATTTGAGGCCACGCATAGTAGGAAATGACCCGTCTCACTTTCGCTGCCACCAAATTGAGACGGTCGATTGGCTAATTGGGAGAATTCGGTTACAGCTGTGATCTCCGCAGAGGGAAAAAAATAAATAAATAAATAAAATAAAAAATATATATATATGTTTTAATGCTGCGACCTGCACCACTTGACTCATTGCCTGGGTTAATCACCTAACGAGGTGTTTGAGAACCTAATCCTGCTCTAAGTGGCCCCTAATCTCTTAAACAAACACCTAGAGACATATTATTGTTAGATAAGGACGGGGTAATCAGCAGACAGCCACTAGAGAGCCGGCGAGACACCCCATCACAAGACGCGGGTCCTCTGAACCCAGTCGCCGCCACACGTGCAAACACGCCGGCGCGCCTCGCGGCGCTTAAAAGGCGCCTGCGTCTGTTTCACACTTTACGATCTGTCGTCACTTTCTGTCAGGCTGCTACAATTCTCTGCAGGTTTTCGTCGAGCATCCGCTTGACCCCGTCAGGCTCCCCGGGGATAATGGTTTCCACACCGAGAGTAATCGGGAAGCGTCACAGAAACATAAAGCGGAGGGCTTGAGTTACGCGTCGCAGGATCAGAGTGGCGTTTATCATCGTTTTCCGTTCATTGCGCCGGTCAGATTGGCAGCGTTCTGGGATAGTTTGCCTCAAACGTAGTTGGAGTAGGAGGCAATAGGTATTTTGGCTTCCATATACTTGTATAACACCAACATGAACCATATGGATTTGAGTGACAATTTCCTATGTGACAATTTCCCCTCTGCAAAGCTCTGGAATAGTTCAGCTCTTTTTGCGGAATTTTCTCTTCACCAAGTGCATGAACTTGGATATTATCAGATCTGTGGAAATGAGACAGACATGAATCATCTGTCCGCAAGTCTACAGTCTAACCAGACAGATCAGGTTTTTCCCCTCCGGTCATTGAAAATCAATTAATGACATGATTACATGTTTTAATCGATACGTCCACGGTGCTAACGAGCGACCGGTCAACTGTAGCGGATGCATTCAATGCGTGTGTTTGGAAAAGCGTCCTTTTCTTTTCCCAGATTGGCGGTGGAAGCAAAAAATCACTCAAGCGTGACTGCGGAGAAGCAAAAATAAATAGATATACAGCCGTACATGCAACCAGCTGGGACATGGGACCAAGACCTCCAGTCTTCGACGCAGCCACAGAGAAGCACATGAGCCTTGTGTGGCTCGAGACGTATCTGAACCGTGGCCGCACGCGTTATCTCAGCGATGAGGCCTAATCACGCTGCCCCCTCCTCCTCCTCCTCGTCCTCCTCCTCACGGACAAAACGGCAGATTATGCAGCGACTGGATTTATCTCCCGTCTCGGCCGCCCTGTCTGCCGACAGTTTGAGGTATGCCTGCGATTAGCGTGACCTCCGGGAGGTGCCGGGGGTTCGGGAGGCGGAGAGGAGGGTGAAAGTGTCGAGGGAGGCTGAGAAGCTGCCGGGATGAGTCGGAGGGGAAGGCAGCGACTGGGAGGACTGGGAGGACTGGGAGGACTGGGGGGACTGGGAGGACTGGGAGCCAGCTGAAAAAAAAAACAAGCAGGAGAGTGAAAAGTGCAAGAGGTCGGAGGGAGCAGACGGTGACTGGCTGTGTTTTGTCAAGCAGGCGAGTTGGTTCGTCGTCTGTGCAACCTCTCCGTGGCGATTTGGCCGAAGTCAGTCGGAGACTCCGTGACATCACCGAGGGGGGGGCCGTTCGCTCCCAAACTTGGCTGCCCGTTTAAAGTGTGAAGCGGTTCAGTGGAGGTTCAGCCTGAAAAGAAAAGAAAAAAGAAAAAAGAATTCCACGCGCTCTGAAATCAAAACACTTTGAGTACGCTGATAGCAGACGCACATCAAAGGCGTTTCTCCCTCCCCACGGCTATCGCAGCTTATAAATATCCTAACTCGAGTGCGCGTTCTTGCGGGGGGGGGTCTCGCGTTTCCGACCGGAGCCGTGCAGCATGTGCTCGCCAGGCCTCTCCAACATCTCCGTCCCAGGCCGGCAGGGACTTTCAGAGCCCATCCATCAAACTGGCATCGTGCTCGGGAGCGGAGGCGGTGGAGGCGGTGGAGGCGGTGGAGGCGGCGGCGTCTGCCCTCGGCCGCGGCCTCACGTTAACCTCACAGACGAGAGGCCAGCAGGAGCGTCTGCACTGCTGCTGACTGAAGTTTACACTGGAAGGAAGCAGTTGCTTCTGTTGGTGTTAAGATGTAATATCGATGAGGTTGATGCTTGATAACCAGCGAAACCTTCTTCAATCATCATGCGACTGCTGGAATACTGTAATGATGAGGACCAAGTGGGCCACAGTACTCTGTAGATGTAACAGAACCCAGTATTGACCGGGGTCCTGCACTTTCAGATAATCAATAATAGATGACTCATAATAACTACGGTAAAATGCTCCTCGTTGGAACCATCTAATTCCGCCTGCTGCTGCTGCTGCTGCTGCTGCTCCTGCTGTGGAGGAGGAATCAAAAAGCACCTTGACGCTGAACAGACTCGCCGGCTGAGCGGGAGGTAGCGGTGGTTAGTTTTTGTGACAGATAGGCGGAAATGGGCGAAAACCGTTTCTGCCATAACACAATGCCTTAACGCACACTTTTCCATAATTTATGGCGTTTGCGGCGAGCGTGTTTGTCCAGCGTGGTGTTTTTCTGTACCGCTGTTGAGGAGACTTGAAATAACAGCACAGAAACCAAACACGGTGGGGGCCCCGCCTGAACGTGTGTGTGTGTGTGTGTGTGTGTGTGTGTGTGCGTACGCGACAGGCAGGGAGTTTACCGATGGGTGGTCTTCACTCCCACTGTGGCTGCAACCCCCCCCCCCACGCCGATGCGGTACAATGTTCATTTTTCTCCGTCCAATCTTTGAAGTTTTCGATCTTCAATCTGATGTCAATTTTGAAAACGCACTTTGTTGCCAAAGTAACTGTGTAGAGAAAAAAAACTGAACTGGCTCGAAAATCAAAATTTCTTCTCTTTTTACTTTTAAACACTGTTATGCACTTATCGCCTCCGTTTAAAGGGTCATTACCCCACAAAATGATCGACATGTTTGTGTATTTCCACACCACTGCTCCCATTCTCAGAAAATTCTCGATACAAATTGATGTGGGTTGGCCTTCATTGTTTAACCTGCCGGTTGTGAGACAGAGAGAAAAAAAAATCAGCGCCGACCTGCACTGTTATTCCAAACCATGTGTCCAATAATTGCATATAGTCTCTCTCGGAGTGACCTGCAGGAAACGCTCCTTTGTACAAATAATTGACCAAAAAGCCGGCGCTCCATTTTCACGCTCATTAGTTCCCCCGTCGCAGCTTGGTGTGACTTTTCATTTGCTTTGACTGGCTTTCCCAAAAACAAACCGGCGGTGATGTTTTATCAGTTGTCGATGAACACGACTGCGGCGCTTCGCACACAAAACCCCCCTGGCCGGTATTTTATCACGCTGTTTGCCTTGTAGCGCGCTGCTTATTGAATCTTGGGAAGGGTCGTCCTTTGACCCGTGGGCGTGTGTATTTTTAGTTCCTCTGCCGATGTTTGATTTATCCATCCGCACACACGGATGAAAAAAAACTCCTCGTCCCCAGCCGCTCCCCGTCCGTTAAAAGTGTTGTGATCAGCAGATTTCACACACACACACACACACACACACACGTCTGCATCGGGGTTACGCTTTGGAGATCGCCTCGGCCGATCCCTGCGCTGAGCGCCGTGAATTCAGCGGAGGCGCGGGATGAAAGCTTTGACAATCGTCCAGGGGAATGATGTCACGCGCTGGCTCCGGGCTCGCAGGCCGCATGTTCGCCGCAGCGCACCGGCGGCGGTGGAACAGCGGCGGAGCCCTGGAGAAAACATCTGGAAGTTTCACGTTGGAATCCGACACCGTGTTCGAGGAGGATGCGTGACTGGAGGGGAGCCGAGGTAGCCCCGGAATAGACGCTGAAGGAGGCGGAGGGATGGAGTCCATGGAGAATTGATGAGTGGGTGAAGGGGAGTGGTGGCAGATTCAATTGGAGGGAGCCGAAACTGTGGGAGATGATTTTAAGGGCCACTAATTATTTGCTGCATCATTGGTTTCACCACTGGCAGCAAGAACTCCATCATTTGTAGAGAATGGTGCATGTTGTAATGGAACTTTGAAATGATTGTTCCTTAAAACTACTACTACTACTACTACTACTACTACTACTACTACTACTACTGCCAGTAATACTGATAATAATAGTAATGATAATTGTATGAGGTTTCCACTAGCAGTTAGAGAGGACAATTTTTCCACCATCTAGGAAATAAAAAATTGACAAACGATAAGAACCCAAAGATAAAGTGAAAAAAAAAAACCGTCTGAGCTTCTAAAAGAACACTTCAAGATGATTTGATAACGCCTTTCTTTGACCCAATCATACATTTTGCTACCCTAATGATGGATTTGGCAACACCGCAAGGCCCCAGTTTGGTGTTCGGGGTGCAGCACGGAGCTAAGTGGCCCTGTTGTGTTTACCCAATCTCATGCCAAAGCCAACCTGGGCAAGGCTTCCTCACGCCGCTCTACCCCGCGAGTAAAAGTTGTTCTTGCTCTGATAAAAGTTCAGTGTTTTCTCTGCATCCGTGCTGATATTTAGTACCTGGAATCGGCTTCCTGTTTTTGTCCGGGGTAAACCAGGGCCAGCCCCCCCCCCCCCCCCCGCACCCCCCATTATTGGCCCTGAAAACTACAGTATGTAATGCCTAGAGAATTCCAGCTTGAAATCGCAGCAGCCTTGCAAGGTTTGCATGTTTGACCCATTTCTCATAAAATATTTCCGAGGGTTTTTCCAAGAGATTAGCGTAAGAGGGACACACATGGGAAACAAAAAAAAGCACATCTAATCATCACTAATTTAGGATTTATTGACCTCTTTCGTTTTGGTCAGAGCCCATTTGTGCATTCGCAATATCTTCGCGGAGACGCTGAACGTGCCGTGTCCGTGGCAAAGCGGCATCTTGTCTCGCTTATCCGTGTCCTCCTCTGCCGGCAGACGCTGAAACACAACAGAGCTTGAGAATACAAACACACCTACGCTCCGGGGCCTCTTGTGTCCACTCCTCGCCCACGTACCATGCGTTGGCCAAGAACCCAGTTGCAAACTGTAGAGACGGCCAAAAGAGGAGGATACATCAAATTTATGAGCTCTATCGGAGGAACTGCTTGTGATTAAGAATTGTGGGAAATGCTGCGTATGGCTCTTGAGAAAATGCCCAGCAGTGAAAGAGGAGGTGCGGGGGGGATTAGGGTGATGAAGGAGTAGCTGAGAAGGAAGGGTGTGGTGGCAGAAAGACGAGCCCACAAAAAAAATGAACAAATCCCGGGAAATATTTCAGCCTGAGTGTTTCGTGCTTTGCAGCAGGTCATGGTTGAATACGTGGCTTCTCTCCCCAGCAGCTCGTCCCTCTTCTTAAAGACCAACACATGATGCGTGAAGATTCAGGCCCCACCCGAAAACCTCCCTTCCACCTTGAGTCAGACCTTTCCCCCATCATAAATCCTCCAATCCTTAAACCATGACTCACGTGTCCTGAACTAGCCGCCGCTTTAGCCGTCGCCTGTGTTCCATCAGATTTATGACCTGACGCCTGTTGTTGTGTTGTGTTTTTTACTGGCTCTAATTAACGTTATGTTTCAGGGTGGACTTAATGACTTTGCCGCCGGCAGGTGCTGATTTGCGTTAAGCTTTAAAAGCCGATGATCGCGGGTTAGATATGTTGCAGATGAAGCTGGTCAGTGGTTTTTACCAGGGGCCCATTAAAGCTCTGCAGGCTACAGGTGCTGTCTGGTGGTCGCGTTGGGGCAGCAGGTGCCGACCCGTAAAGTTTTCTTTTTTCTTGCAACTTGGTTTGAAGTCGAAACCACCATGTTTCTGGAGGTTGGTGAGGGCAGTGGGGCGTTTGGTCTGGTGTCGCTGACGTTCTGCCAGGATCACTCACAGCCGCATACGGCTTGACCGTAAACAGGCCCAGAGGTTGTCCCTGACTATAGAAAAGTCCATCCGAATCTGTTACATTTTTGTTTGGATTGTTTGCATTTAGTGTTAATTTCAGAGGTGATGAGTAGACCTTGAAACTCTTGAAGGCCATCGGTGGCTCTAATATTACTTGAAAATGAACTTGAGACATGTTTTATTAAATGAAAAACACTTAAATTTATTTAAAACTAGAAGCCTGACTTAGTGTTTAGTCTCCTCTTGTGAATCACACAGCAAAGACATTCACAAAGTGTTGAATTACTCAATTTTATTCGAAAACTACGCTTTAAGCGAGTATTTTGTGTCACGCAATTTTAGGAAACTAGAGACTGGAACAGTTGTGGAATGCTTCAGAACATGTGATTAAAACATTCCTCAAGCTGATAATACTCGACAGATTATATAAAGAAGCCTCTAGGAAAAATAGATTCGTTTTGCCGATGACTCTATCCTGTATTTGAGCAAATCCTCCGTCGCTTCTTGGAGTTAATGTGCTGCCGTACTTCTCCAGCCACTGGACCCTGCTCTGCTCGCCACATGTGGCCGAGCGCCATGTGAAACCTCTGGACAGTGATGGACAGCTTTACGGCCAGATACCTGACAGCCTTATGGGGCTATTTCCATCCACAAAAGGTTGCGGGTTTTCCAGGACAGATGTCCAGCTCGGCCACCGGGCAAATACACAGCCAGTTATGCAACAAAGTGGTTTTGATTGTGGAGAAACTGAGCGATGAAAAATAAAAATGGATGAATGGATGTGTCAGCTGCAAGACAAAGATGTTTTTCTGCTTGATTTTCAAGCTCGGGACAGCGTGACTCTGAAGTGTACTTGAGGCCCAGACTGTGATGAATGGAAAAGGCCTGGTTGGATAGGAGCCATCTCAAATCTGCTAAATTAGCCCTGTGTGGGTCTCTCTGGCTCTCTCTCTCCCTCTCCCTCTCTCACTGTGTGTACCTGTGGGTTTGTCTATAATCACGTTAATAGAAACAGGAAATGGAGCTTTCCCAAGAGAGGGACAGGGGTGATAGAGGAAATACAGACAGGGCTGAAGGTGAACTCGGGGGATAATATATCTTGGCTGGGATTCCAGTGTATGACTTTGCATGTCTCTATCTTGCAGACTTTACAGAGGAGGACTGTAGAAAAGAGAATGTATAAACAGTGAGCGCTCAAGATCCAGACTTGATGAGATTTTATAACTTTACGCCAGCATACAGAAATATTACCAAAATGTTACCAGACCTCAGGATCTCTGAATTCTTTGCAGATATAGATTAATACTTTTGACAACTTTTACATTTATGACACAAAACTATCAACAACAAAACAGTTTGTGCACCGACCGACTGACCGACTGAGGCATCGGCACTCAAACTTATGCACAGTCGATATGATTTCCTTCATGCATCTCCAAAAAAGGAACAAACGGCTTGCGTCTCATCGTCCTCTGCACTCCCTCACAAGTCTGACAATTGAATAAATTGCGCCGGAGGAATTTTCAGCTTCAGTAGACATGAAGGGTGCCGTTGTGCGCGCTGCATAATAAGACATGGATGGATTTCATGTAGAGCCTCTGTGATATATACGCAGCTTGGTGGCAGAGAAGAAGCCATTGTGCTGCAGGTCAGAGCGCACTCTGACCACAGTCCTTCCCAGTGATGTTTGAAATTCCTCCATCGCCCTCCAAACTGACCGAGACTTTGACTATGTGTGTGTTCCAATTCATGCTGATCGTCTCACTTCATCATCTGCATATCATAATTACATATCCCCCCCCCTCCCCCATCATCTGATTTTTCTCATTATGGTGTCAAATGACCAAATATAAACTCTGTTCATCCAGTTTATTTGTTTCCCTGCTTGCAGTGCAAACATTCATTAGCAATATTTTGCAGGCTGACCCTCTGTTTTTTTAATATGACTTTTCTTGCATGGGAAAATTAATTTCCAACTATCATGTTTCAGCATTGCAAATATTTATCAACAGAGATTGTATATTAAAGGGAATGTCTCTCAGAGATGGAGTGCTGTTATTGAATATTATGACTAGGGGGTTATACAGTTTAGTGTCCAAGATCATCACACTGATCGGATTCGGTGTCAGCCCGTGACTATAAAACATCTGATACATTAAGCTAGAGGTCCCAAAGTGGTTATACTAATTCCTCATATTTTTTCCTCCTCCCTCTCACACAGCGATGCTGGCGTGCGTGCTCTCCTTCAACGTGGACCAGAAAAACAGCTTGTCGTTCAACGGCCCGCTGGAGGACCTGTTTGGATACACGGTCCAGCAGTTTGAGAACCACGAGGGGAAATGGTGAGTCTCTCATCCTCAGTTTGGTGCTCAGCGATCATCACCGAGAGTCATTATGACTGACGCAGCTTAGCAGGCGGATCCGCAGGTTCTCCGGCTTCATCCCACAGACCACGGACGTGCGCACGAGGCTTGTCAGGCAACTCTAAAGTCTCTGTAGGTGTGAGTGATGAGCGTGAATGGCTGTTTGTCTCTCTGTGTGGCCCTGTGATTAACTGCCGACTCGTCCAGGGTGTAACCCCGCCTTCACCTTCACCCCGCCGTGACAGCTGGGCTGGGCTCCAGCACCCCTGCGACCCCGTGCGAGGAGAAGGAGAAGTTATAGTTATTATTTTCCTTCCTCCAAAAAAGAATTTTTTGATAGATAACACCAAAATTCCCCCCTTTGGATTATTTTTCACAACATAGAAACGCCCATGGCTTGGCCTTCCTTTAACATTGGCCATAGCACAAAAATAATAATAAAAGAGTTCTTGTGAAACCAGTAGAGGGAGAAGACGGCAGCTGCTGCCGTAATGAGGATCTTTGCCTTTACTGCTCTAACTGTTAAGACATAAACTGCCCGCTGGAGGATCCCAACAGTCAACCAATAAAAAGGCTGCGACCAAGCATCCGTGGCTCCTTGCTAAAACTGTCGGGGAGCACTTTTTTAAAAACCTTGTTAAACGCTATTAGCGCGTGGTTTACAGGACCGCCGCCTCCCCGGCTCCCACTCCATGTCCTCCCCCCCGCTCCTGTCGCAGCTCCGTTTGCTCCCCTTCCAACCTGTTGCCCCAGCCGACTCTCTCCCCACACGTGTCTGTACCTTCCATCTTATCGGGCCCCATGTGAGATCAGTTACAGTAATTCACTCAGCGCTAATCACCGGAGCCAGCCACGGCTGTATGTCTAACCCACGTTGACTTCATCCCGGTTCAAGCCTGATTGATAGCGGCCTGACTGATGCTAGACCAGCGAAACGCGTGCAAGTGAGCCGCAGAGATATGCGGTGTGAATGAACGCGAATGGGGCAAGAAAGACAGAAAGATGAGGAGCAATCGGGCAAGAGGGGGTCGATCCATTGTGCTTCAGTGCTGGGATCTAATACGCAGTGAAAGAAATGTCAAACATGAGGTGATTGGTCGCAGATGTCTCTGCCAACCAATAGCAGCTCTTTGGTGAACATATGGAAGTGCAAGTGCAATGAACTCAACCGGTGGCGGTCGCTGGTTGGTGACTTTGAGGCTCCTTGTGTTTTTCAAGTACATGTTTGGATGTCTGTGCTCTCACGTGTTGTTGTAGTCAGTCTGACAAACGTGAGGCTAACTGCTCTAGACTGAGGCTTGGCAAGATAGATGTTCCAGATTAGAATGCTGATATCTTATCAGTCCGGCAACATGTATCATGAGATTTCAGCCCAACGCCGATCGCAGATAAACGACCGTCCTGAACTGAATTCATAGGTGAACGTTTCTCACAGGAGGCGGCCAGCTTGTTGTTGTTGTTCCGCTCTGTGACCCGCTTCAGATGACCCAGGGCCCATTAATGTTCTGGAATGTTAATAGGCCTGAGTGTTTGGCGGAAGGCAGATGACCGGCTCTTTTTTAAGCATCAATTTACCGATGGAGTGACACGGCGCTGGGAAGCCGCTCGGCTGCGTAACGCAGGCTGGCGTGCAAACGCACGCGTTGTTATTCAAAAGCTTGTTGTTGCCTCACATCTGCAAACATCTGTAGCGGGTTATGCGCGCCGGAGTGTTACGAGGTCCAAATGAATTGATATTAAATTTTTTTAAACGAGGTAATGACACGGCAACCGCGGATTTATTTGCCAATTACAATTACATGTAATTGTATTTTTTCTTACAGCCAGTTTATCATGAGGCTGTGAAACTGCGCTGCGGCTTTGCGGTTGGTTGCACTCCTTTCTTACCTGACCAATCGCAACCGTTCCCTATTTTTCGCAGGGTTCTGATTGGATCACCGCTGTCGGGCCAGCCGGCGAAAAGAACGGGAGACGTCTACAAGTGTCCCGTGGGGAAAGGCGACAACAAGTGTGTCAAACTGGGGCTGCCGGGTAAGAACACTGTGCAACACCAGATTTACAGGACTTGTGGATATATATATATACAGAGATAGATAGATAGATAGATAGATCGAGTATATTCCACAATTAATTTTCAACAGGCCAAACAACAACAGCGCAGAGGTCGAGTTTTTACTTCATCATGTAAATCTTGTGTGCATCTGAGAAAGTCCCGTGGGGCAGGAAGTGAGGCCTATCAGGACAGGAAGGCAGAAAACAAACAGGGTTTTTATATTTCATCCTTCCAATTATGTTGAATGCAAACAGAAAAACTCAGCCCGGCTCCCGGTCGGCGCGCCGCAAAGCCTCAGCTGCTGCCCGGCCGCATCTGCACACAAACCCCTCAGCCAAGGCGTTAAGACCTTTAGCCCGAGTGGTGTTACTGTGTCTGGCACCCCAGCCATCCCGAGAAGCACTGGGGTTCTGCATAGCACCACAGTCCCTGTAAGGATCCAGCGAAGGTCCACAATTTTTCCCCGTGTGTGTTCACCACCAGCCCAGCTGCCGTGTTTGGTTTCTGCCCCCGATGAATAAAAAGCTCAAGATCTAACAAATTAGGTCTGGATGCATCTTGTGGAAATCGATGGGGCCTGGCAGTCAGAGCCAGAGCACTCACTCAGCAAACTATGGGCAGTGTTTTGCATTAGGACAGTAGTGGCGCTGATACAGCAGCAGCTGCAGGACTCAGGCACTCAACAAATATCCACAAGGCAGAAAACAGATTACAAGGACAGAACAGTAAGAGGGAAGTTCTATCTGTCTGTCTATCTATCTATCTATCTGTCTATCTATCTATCTATCTATCTATCTATCTATCTATCCATCTATCTATCTAGCTATCGTTCAAGACACCAGAGGGTTCTATTCTATTTTGTAATAGAAACGGAGAGATTGAGTCTGGGATGCAATAATATCGAAACTTTAATAGATGCAATCGTTTCAACTCTGGGTGACATTGTCATGAAAATATGAAAGCTTCTATATTTAGCCACATGTCAGTGGTTTTTGTCTCCCCTCTGTTCCGTCCCTCTTCTATGGGAAAATACAGCCGAGGAATTTGTCCAGCTGCCGCTCCTCTCGGCCCTGCTCCTCACTCTGTTTATTCATCCTTATTTTTTTCCCCCCTCAGCAAACACAACAATTCCCAAATTGAAAGAAGTCAAGGAGAACATGACCATGGGAACCACGCTGGTGACCAGTCCCGACGGAGGATTTCTGGTGAGGGCTACGGAGTTCCTCCTCCCCGACTTATACAAAGTGTCCTATAGTGATGTATTTAGGAGCTCTGCGCGGATCTGGACAACGTATGTCCTCTGAACCTTTGCACTCTGCGGTCTCGACCCTCCGTGTTTCCCACCGAGGCTTCACGTCCCGGAAATGTAGCAGGGGGCTGTGAATCAAATGCAGAAATGCAGGACGGAGTTTTGCAGGAGGTTGTGAGGCCAACTCTGCTTTTTTTTCCACAGTGATAAGACCCTGATGCTGTTAAAAACTCTGTAAACATTTTTATTTAAACTTCCTTTTTATGATTTCTTGGGTCCAACAAAACCTATTGAGGGAACTGTGAGGGTTGTCAGGGCCGTGACCCTCACGCCTAATGTCGTTAGCAGTGAGTGCTGACATAACTCCTCACACACGTGCCAATGTTTTCATGAGTTGGACAGGAAGTGTGCATAAATAATCTAATTTAGTCCCTTTTATAGTCCCAGCAGCTTTTTGCTTACCTCTAATTCTCTTACTGGTGCTAACTTTTAACTTATGGTTCCAATTATATGATATTACATTGTGTTTGGAAACATCATGCTCTAAAACAGACAATATTTACAATTTCTGAATGATATTTTGTTTTTTTCAGAATTAGCTCAATTTTTATTTTCTCACAGAGCTTTGAGCTCAGTTGTGTTCTCATCCTTTCAGCTGCGAAGACAGAATGCGGATTGTGAATGTCTTAGGAAATGACACTAAAGGAAAATCAATTATCACATTTTTCCGTTATTGCTTTTCATTGCAGCAATAACGGAAGAGGTTCCTTTTTGCCAGAGTCAAAATGAATGTTAGTAATGTGAACAGTTTCTCTTTATTTTCAGTGTATTCTTCTGCGTTCTGAACGTAGATGCCGTGAACCTGCTCTGACCTTTGACCTCACTACGGCAGCTAGCCGAGCCTCTTTGTTTTCTTAAGCCGCTGAGTCTTTTAGCTTCTTTGTTTTTATGCCCGTGCTTTTTCCTGTCCCCGCAGGCCTGCGGGCCCCAGTACGGCTACATGTGCGGCCAGCAGCAGTACATCTCCGGCGTCTGTGCCAACGTCAGCTCGTCCTTCCAGGTCCTCAACTCCGTGGCTCCGGCCGTGCAAGGTAGGAATGCATCGGACTCATCGACTGAGCCGTCTGGGATTAAGGCGTAGTAATCTACTCATCGTGAGTTGGCCTCCCGCCCCTCCCCCGCCCGCCCAAGATCCTGACATCAAGCCCGCCTGACCATCCTCAGCCAAGAGGAGAGATTAGAGCATTCCTACTACTGTAAACTTGCCTGAGAGAGACCCTCCGTCACTTTCCGGCCCATCCCGTCCGCCTCCCTCACCAGATGCCCAAGTTAGGAGACGCTTTGCTGTGTCTCTCAGCTCTGCTTCCCTGGAAGGTAGCAAACCAGGAGGAGACGCAGAATAAACGGCGAACAGCCGCATTCCCTGTTTGTTTCTCCGACTCCTTCAACATCTCTGTCTCGCTTGAACTGAAACAAATATATAAAACATACAGATTTTATAACAGTTTGACACAGAGACTGAAGGTGTTTTTGCTTATCACTTTGTCCAAAATTAGTGCCAGCAATGTCCTACCTTAACGGTGTCGGAAGGGGACTAAAACTCAAGCTATTGTTTGCTAGTTAAAGCTCATGATATTAAATGTAAAATGTCCCCTCTCTGCCCTTAACGCGGCAGAAAAGGTTTTTCTGTGCTGGCTCTCCAGCAGCAGTGTGGTTTATCGCAGACTCGTTTTCCAGAGCGAAAGCCACCGTGGTGAAGTAATGGGCAACGGCTTCGCCTTCCCGGCTGCATAATACAGGGCACGTGGGAAGTCACAGCACTGAGTCAACAGTGTTGGTAATCTGACTGCCACAGAAGGGAAGAAGAAGTTCTCCCAAAACTTTTTGTGAGATTTTATTGACAGGCAACATACACATATTAGTGTCCGAAAACATTGGTAAAGTTGTTTCTGCATAATATGGGAGCTTTAATAATCCCTCTTGAGAACCTGTCCTCTGCATTGCTGCAGCTTGTTTTTGCATTGTGACTGTAATGCATCTGCTGTGGGCACGAACAAAGAGGAAAAGGAAGTGCTCTTCTTTTTTTTTCTTTTTTTTGATGTGTATCAGCCGGTTTTTGTACTGCCAAGTTCAAAGAGGAAAACAGGAATTATACAACTTTTTTTTAATCTGTTGCCTGCTTAGTTTTGTTTTGGGTTTTTTTCACTTCAGAGTGTGCAAAGGAGTTGGACATCGTCATCGTTCTGGACGGATCCAACAGCATCTACCCCTGGTCCAGTATCATCGATTTTCTGCGGCGCTTCATTGAGAAGATTGAGATCGGACCAAATCTCTCACAGGTCTGCTGCACGAATAGGGCAGAAAAAAAAAAAAAAAAAAAAAAAAAAGGATGTATGACTGTGTTGTGGAATGAAACACGGCTAACTGGTCAAGTTATGTAAGATCAGACAGTGAAAAATCTTTCCTGGCGGCTCTCCTTCTAATTTTATATGTAGTGACATAATTTTCCTTCCAGTGTGGAATCCCGCATGTGTTGCCAGCCTTGCCATCGCTGTGGACTGGCCTTCCTAAGTCGGGCATAATGAGTAAAACACGTCTAAGCCCCGCTAGATTTTACCTTGAGTGCTTTTCTGAGCTTTTGGATCTTCTGTTTGAACCCGCGGTCGGTTTCTGTTATGGTTACTCTGATCTGGCCTCGGCCTCAAGGCTGTTTCCAGAAAGGGGGGGGAAACACTGGAAAGTCTTGTCGCCGACCAGCCCCGGCGGTTTGCTCGTCACATCTTCCGTGGTGTGCGGAAGCCTCCCTGCCTACTGTATATAGAACGTGGTGTCACATCTGCGCCATTAGACCCGACCGCATGCTCGCCAGACTGGCTCTGGAGTTCGTGGAGGAACAGCGACGTGGCCGGCGCTGGGATGCAGAATCACGTGTGTCTCGTGCGTTGCGCAGGTGGGCATCGTGTCCTACGGCGAGACGGTGACTCATCGCGTCAACCTGAGCCAGTTCGACAACACCGCCGCCCTGCTGGAGTTCGTGAAGGATCTCCCCCAGCAGACGGGCTTCAAGACGATGACTTTCCTGGGCATCGACACCGCCAGGTAGCCTCGTTCTCCTTGGATGGAAGCCGGAGCGTCAACGAGGGTCCGGGCACTGAATTCTTTTTGTTTCCAAACAGAGAAGAGGCCTTCATGAAGGAGCGCGGTGCACGTGATGGGGTCAAGAAGGTCATGGTGATCGTGACCGACGGTGAGTCGCACGACTTCCACAACCTTGACAGTGTCGTGGAGGCGTGCGAGGAGGACGACATCGAGAGGTTTGGCATCGCTGTGAGTATACACAACTACCTGTTGGTTGGTTTTATCACATGAGTGCGTTTCCAGAACAGTCCAGTTCAATTTATCCAATCTCACTCCATCATTTCAGAACCTGCGACTGACTTTTTTTTTGTTTTTGTTTTTTGCTTCCAGGTTTTGGGTGACTACAATCGGCAGAACAAAAGCTCGGAGGAGATGCACAAGTTCATCAAGGAGATCGAGTCCATCTCCAGCCAGCCGTTGCGGGATCACTTCTTCAACGTGTCGGATGAGGTGGCACTGCTGACCATCGTGGACACTTTAGGGAGCAGGATTTTCGCTTTGGAAGGTGAGTCTGCCGTCGCAAAAAGCCTGTAGACTCTATGTGGTCCACAAAAAACTAAAATATATCTTTTCAAACCTAATAAATACTGATTTACATTTCAACAATTATGAAGAGTTGAAGACTATGGACAATTCACACATTTTTAGAATGTATGTATGTATGTATGTATGCCAACATTAAGTTCCTCCTTGATCCCACCACAATATTCAATAATAGTACACAGTAAGTTTTGTATTCATGTTAATGGAGAATCTCTAAACTCAAGCGCTGATTAGCTTAGCCTAGCATACAAGCAACAGACAGCTTGGCTTTTGCTCTTTTTTGCACCAATGTATTTTTACAGCACTGAACTGCCACCAGAAGAACACATCACTTTATTTTTTTCCTGCTCTATTACTTATTTTTAAGAACAGATGATCTAACGTCTTCTTTTTTCCCCCTCCGCAGCCACCACTGGCAATTACACCTCCTCCTTTGAGATGGAGATGTCCCAGACTGGTTTTAGCGCTCACACTTCAAAAGTAAGTCCATCTCCAGTTATTTACATCTGGGGGGGATTTCGCAATTAAGCACGCCGGCCAAAGTGCTTTACTGTAAATCCTGTGAACCAGACTGAGACTGTGTCACATCTGCGGATCACGGCGGAGTTCGACTGGCCGCAGGCCTTTCAGTTTATGAAGGAAGGGGTTTATTTTACGCTCTGTGTGTGTGTGTGTGTGTGTGTGTGTGTGTGTGTGCGTGAGTTCATGGGCCGTTTGCACCGTTAATAAACGCATCCGGGCACAATGTGCGCACTGTTATCGCTGGCGCATCTTTCAAGCCCCCTGGTCATTCACCTCAGGTCGGCAAAAGTTTTCAGCCGAGACAGACGCTCTCTGTGCTGGCCGCTCGAGCTGCCGCAGACTTCCCAGACGCACTGTTTGGCTGTTTGGTCTGGTTGCACCACTCTGTGCGAGACAGAGGGACACGAGGGGGAGCGGGAGGCCCTGCACTGCACCAAAGACAACCAGGGAAGGGCTGAATCACACGTTTGTTTCGCTACGCTCGCAGCGACGCGCTCGCTCGGCCCCTGCGAACTCATCTCCAGTTCATTCGTCAGGCATTTCCTGCGTCGGCTGAAAAACAAACAGACTCGTCCCTTCTTCTTCCGGCTGACTGGTGTTTGTCGTCGCAGCCATCACCATCCTCCCCTAGCGTTGTGTCTGAGTCACTCCACTCCAGACACATCAACGGCGCGCTAAACAGTCTCTTCGCACGCGTCCATGTCACGACAACGCTTTTGTCTTTTTTTGGCCATTTTCTGTGTTGTGTTTACCGGAGCTGAAAAGGATCAGTCAGAAAGTTGTGTTGTGTACTGCTGTGGTTGAAACCTCTGTCAGGTTATGGTTCGACTAATTATTTCAAGCAAGTATCTGCTGGCAAACCAAATAAAGGTTCTCCTCTCTTTGGTTGGGGGAGGGTTGAAAAATACAGCTTCCCAAACCCCCGACGTCAGTGTCCTCATTCAGCTGATTTATTTCTGGAATGGAAACAAGACACAAACAAACAAAATGCTCTTCTCATTTAAAGGGCCACTGTGTGGGATTTAGCGACATCTAATGGTCAGAAAACATATGGCAAGCAATTTTGATATTTTATTTCACAGTATTTTATTATGTTCTGGTTAAGCTTCACACACCAGAGCCTTTAGCCGGCTCTTGTTGTAAAACACTTGTGAGATTTAAGACCTCGTACTCACTTAAGTCCAGCACAATGATGAGGGAGATGTTGTGGGTGTGTATTTTATTACTGATGTGAATAACATGACAAACAGCCTTTATTTATATCCAGTAAACAAATGTACAACAGCAAAAGCCCTGGCTCTTGTTACTCTTGTCACATTATATACAGTCAACTCTCGAGGTACTTATTGAAAACAAAATTGAACGCAACAGAACTAACGCAATTCCTGATTCCGCTTCTCTTGCGTCTGTTAGGAGGGTGTGCTGCTGGGAGCGGTGGGGGCCTACGACTGGAACGGCACGGTGGTCATGCACGCCGCTGGAGAGACGGTCGTCCCAGGAAAGACCGACTTCTACGACCCAGAGATTGAGGCCGGCTACGAAGGGCTGGCTGGCTACCTCGGTGAGTTGCAAGCGTCCACACCAATAGCAGCTGAATCACTCCAGAGTGGGGAAACAAATCAAGATATTTCTAAGATTTCTCACTGGACCTCCAAATATAGAAGC
The DNA here is from genome assembly GCA_009823395.1 of Thamnaconus septentrionalis. NCBI lineage: Eukaryota > Metazoa > Chordata > Actinopteri > Tetraodontiformes > Monacanthidae > Thamnaconus > Thamnaconus septentrionalis. The sequence goes on from CM020518.1 coordinate 9,541,472, forward strand.
TTGCGAGGCAGCTGGTTTTCTGCGATAGCAAATCGGCATATTTGGCATATCCGCGATGAAAAGCTCCAATCTAAACTATACTCAAGAAGCCAGTTTGTCACAAGGACGGCGTCCTTTGAGAGAGATGAGGCGGCTGCAAGCTTGGAAGCAGCCGAGGTCACAGTGCCTCACTGTTGGACTTTAAAAGACACAGACAAAGAAGAGCTCTCTGAGGGTTCTGCAGAGATTCTGCAGCTGCAGATTGAAATGTTTGTGTTTCTGTAGTTTTCAAGCTACGCGATTCGCCGTGCGTTGACGAGAGACACATTCTCTGTTTTTGGCCCATTTATTACACACACACAAACACACACACACACACACAGTCTCTCTATCCTGCTCCCTTTTATGGCCTGCCGCGCAACCGCGGCATCTTAATATCGAGCTATTTAATCAACGTGACATTAGGAAGAGCAAAGCGGTGGAGGAAACGGCCGCGCGCTCTAAATTCAGCTGTTGCCCTTTGTTTGTAGCCCTACGTCGGAGTGAGTACGTCGTAGCCTTTGTGTGCTTTTTCTGCTGCCAGCCCGTCCTGCCAGTTTCCACCGGCGTTTTATAGTTTCCTCCAGGTCGGCAGATGTAAACAAGGTGTGTTTAAAAATACCCCACAAAGGGGAACCGCCGCGCACGTTCCCTCCTGGCACTTCCAGGTGTGTGTGGCATGTGCGCGGAATTCCTTTTCGGCTGTTGACGCAGCGATTTGTTTGTGTTCTCCAGGCTATGACGTGCATTCGGCATCCAGCCGTGACGGCGTGCTGTACATCACGGGGGCGCCGCGCTACAACCACACGGGCCGGGTGGTCATCTACCGGCTGAGTAAAAACAACCAGGTCGTCGTCTCGCAGATCCTCAAGGGGGAGCAAGTGAGTCCTTTGGCCTGCACCGTCAGGGATTTTTTTTCAGCTACAAATTTGGGGTTATCATGTGTTAAAACTAAACTAGACCACTATTGGACATTGTCAGTTTTAAGAAATGAAGCATTTTTTCTGGAAGAAAAAAAAAACCCTTGTCCACTGATGGTTTCAATTTCTCACCCAGTCTTTTTAAATCCTGTAACTATAGGTTTTATTGTGGTGAATAATTAGTTTTCTTTCTTCTTAATTATGGAGTGTATATTGTCTTTTAATAAGAAATATGTTCTTTTATCATACATAGAAGAGTTCTGTGAGTTAGAAAATGTTACAAAGTTCAGAAAATTGCAAATTTTACTAATAACTCATAACAACCTTCATTCATTCAAAACCTTTGTTTTCCCTTTAAAATGATATTTTCTAATTTACAGCCAACGCTCTACCCTGAGAGCCTACATTCAGACCAAACATAAGTCTGGAAGCAATCAAATTTGTTCCTGTAAAATCTCAAAAAAGTCACTGATGATTCTAATTTGCGTGTGCAGATCGGTTCCTACTTCGGCAGCGTCCTGCAGACCGTTGACGTGGACGGGGACTCTTACACCGACATCCTGCTGATCGGCGCTCCGATGTTCATGGGCACAGAGAGAGACGAGCAGGGTCAGGTCTACGTCTACAAACTCAACCAGGTACCAGGAAACCAGTTCCATTCAATTAAAATTGGCCTGCTTTGTTTTTTTGCAAATACAAAAACTCAGACCTCTCATCTCTCTCCGTTAACAGGACGGCCAGTTTGAGCACGACTTCACCCTCAAGCCCGTCAATCAGTCCTGTTGCACCGCCCACTCTGAGAGCTGCACCCACAAAAACGAGCCGTGCGGCGCCCGCTTTGGAACGGCCATCGCGGCCGTGACCGACCTGAACCTGGACGGCTTTAACGACGTGGCGATCGGCGCGCCCTTCGAGAACGACCACCGGGGGGCCGTCTACATCTACCACGGGGACAAGACCTCGCTGAAGCAGAAATATGTCCAAGTAGGGAGAAGAGCCGACTGGTTTTGGTGGCGTTCTTTGCGCCTCGCTGTTTGTTTGTGGGCTGTGCCAGCACTTGTGCGGTTCAAGTGCTGGAATCTTGTGCATGATGGGATGGGCCCAGTCAGCTGTCGGGGGGCATTAGTCGCAGATGCACCAAGTTTCCTCACATACTTTGTCCTGAAGCTTGTTCTCAGTCCTTCTTTTATTGTCCTCAGCTGAGTTCATGGCCAGGCCATGAATGAAAAATAACATTGTTACTCTAAATTGAAAACTTCATCAAAAAGTCATGCTATTAACCACTTATGTAAGTAGAAGGTCTGGAGATTCTTTCTACACAACCATTCTGGAGAGGTTTAAGGGTGCCAATGTAAAAAATGAATGACTAGATAAGAAACACAACCAAAATCACGTCAATGTTTTGCTGACTGTATGATGGAGGAAGACTGAGAGGGATTTTCTTTGAGTTTTTAAACCAAAGTACTCCCTGTTGCCTCTTCTAGCCAAGAGATTCCTGTTAGTTCCATTGCTCAAGCTACTAAAATGGACAAAAACCGGCGATGCTGTCGTGACTCTTGGCCCGGGGCCGAAATAAACCAGACCCTCCCCTGTTGGCGTGCTCTGATCGTCCCTGTGTTCCGTCTCCGCAGCGAATCCCTGCGGGCGGCGACGACGACACGATGAAATTCTTCGGCCAGTCCATCCACGGAGTCATGGATCTGAACGGCGACGGGATCACGGACGTCACCATCGGAGGCCTGGGAGGGGCTTCGCTCTTCTGGTGAGACTCGGCCCCGCAACCCCCCCCACGCCTACACAAACATACAGCTGCTGTCAAAGTGCCTATGGATTGTTATCCCTGCATCCCGGAGACATCATCATCTTCATCATCAGCTTCTCCGCAGCTGTGCGTATCCCCCCCCCCAGGGCTCCTGGAGACGATCACGTCCTCGTGATTGCGGTGTTAAAAAACTTCCACAGTGCTGGAAAGCAGCCTGTTCAGACATCGAGCCCACGCCGCCGCTAATCCTCCCAGGCAAACTTTTTCGTTCTCCAACACTTCCTGCTGGCGGGAGGTGCAGCTAAACTGTGTGAAAACTGCGTCTCCCGAGTGGCCAAAGGGCTGAAAATGGATTTGGCAGCCACTCGGTCTCTCCGCCCGGTCGCTGGCGGCTGTTTCAGAAAGCTCAGAAAATGTTTGTGTAGTAGTAACGCGCTTACGCTCCAAAACGCCCCAGTTTGTTGCGCTTTTTTCACTGATGAGGTTCTTCCTCCACGGCCAGGTCCAGAGACGTTGCGGAGCTCCGTGCCAACATGACCTTTGACCCGGCCAAAATCAACCTGCAGCAGCATCAGTACGAGTGCGAGTACGGCGGACGCAAGTCCGTGTGTGTGAAAACCGCGGTGTGCTTTGACTTTGCCGTCAAATCTGAGCAGGCGGACCCAACCTTCGCTGCAGGTGGGACCAACCCCCATCCTATGTTGAACGAAGACCAAAAAAAATCCATTTGACATTGTTGTGTTTTAATTTTCCCTCCTGTCTTATCTGGCCATCCTGCAGAGATCCGCTACAGCCTGGAGGTGGATGCGCTGCGGGCAAAAGCCAGGGCCTCCTTTATCGACCTGGGTGATAAGAGCGAGCGCAAGATCACCCGGACCTTCAGCATCAGAGACGGAGGGAGTACGTGCGTGCAGGAGACTTTCATGATGGCGGTGAGTGCTCTGATCTTCGAGAGGACTACGTCAGAGTTTAGTCACGGTTTCTTACCCGAAGAGAAAGTGAACGCAGAGCGTTTTGGAGCACGGCGAGACCCGTTTTCAGTAGCTGTGCTCAGAACTCTATGAATGTGCAGAAAACAGCATATTTAGCCCTCTGTTTGTAGCCGAATATGGGAAAAACTTTCCTTGCTTTAGCCTTCTGCTCAGAGTCAGTGGTTCTTCCACCCCTGGCGGCCGTGCAGGAGGTGCTTTGAGCCAATCAGGCTGCGGCTGAGTCCGCGTTCTGTGACGTCCGAGGAGCAGGAAGATCTCGCATTCTAACACGAAACAGACCCATCCTGATCAAAGCATGCCGAGCTTCGGCCCGTGGCGCGCTGGGTGATAAATCATCTGCAGGCCTGAGGGAAGTCGCACAGCCAAAAAAAAAACAAAAAAACCTGAGAACAAAGAGCCAAGTAGGCGTTGAGGGCGGAGACGGAGGAGTCGGAGATCAGGATCCCAGCGCTAACGAGCGCGTGCTCGCTCCGTCCCTGCGTCACGGTGACACAACCCACTGTAACCCCTGCTGGTCTCCAGTGGTAACGCTTAAGGCTGCTCACACAAAGTCTCCGGCTCCAGCTGTTGGGTGGATTCCACTGATTAGCTTCCCTCCCTCGGCGAGGGACAGAGGAACTAATCAGAGGAAACAACTGCTGCTGCCGTGTGTGTCGACCATGAATTCTTGCTCTGTCTTCGTAGCCCAGTGTGAGCGCCTAAACTCCCTTCATGGTTTTAAAAGCGAGGTATTAAGGGGAGGCTGCGCCCGGCACAAGATGCTCCACCTCTGTCTTATCTGCTCCCAGACGGGTTCAAGCCATATCTGGAAGATCTGGAGAGACAAAATAATCTTTTCAAACCCAACGCAGATGTTAAACTGGTGAAGCCAAATGTTTCTTGACTTTCACAGCCTGGCGTGCCACAGTGTTTTTCTGCCCTGGAACAGTGTGAATCATTGTTTGTGATAGAAAACGATTGTAAACAAACACGAAGAAAAAAGTGAATAACTTATGACGGCAAACCGCCATCATCTGACAGAATCGGCCGTCCTCTCTTGCATTCTGTTTCCTGCCGCAGCGAATTCACTTCCATTCTCTCACTGTCTGTTCCCCGGCAGGTGCGGCTGGACTTCAGAGACCCCCTGATGGTGTCTCTGGACTTCGGACTGGCTGAGGAGGACCAGGGCCCCGTGCTGGATGAAAGCCTCCCCAGATCCATCAATAAAACTGTGAGATTACCGCGACTGCTAACAACGTGCCGCTGCTCTCTCGACACCTTCCATGTCAGATTGCAACGCTTGTTTCAGAGCCGAGACGAGAGAAGCGGTTCTCTCCCCCTCCCAGCGCATTAGCGTTAGTCTGCAACAGCTGAGAGCAATTCCTCCTAAAGGCCTGCCCCAGTGTTTCGACACCGAGCCGCTTCCCACGCTCCCACGCGCACGGTTTGCTCTTTCCCGCCAACCCTTTTCCTACAGAACTCCTGCGTTGAGTGACGCCTCCAGTGCATGAGAGCTCCACGCTGTTTTAAAAAGAGCGTGGCGGAGTGGAGTGTGAAATGTGCAGCAGCAGCAGCAGCAGCAGCAGCACAACATCCTCCTCTTCCTCCGCGGCGAAACATCCTGAGCAGCGGGGCCAGAAGAAAACCAGCGGTCTGAGGAGCCGCCGGGATTTCTCCTGTTATTGTTGTGGGAAGGAAGAGACGGGACACACAGAGAAGAAAGGAAGCCATCAAACGGATGCTGCTGTTTTGTTGGGTTTTTTTTTTTTTTTTTTTTTTTTTCCCCTAGTGACATGGAGCCGGCCGATATTCCCGTCCCCTGGTCCCGTCCGTCTTGGGAGAGTGCGTGAGCTTTGCCGGCCCCGCTGGGAGCGGGCTGGGATCGGGGAACAGATACGACTGTGACCCTTAAAACACTGCGAGCAAACTGGGGGGGGGGCAAAAAGGAAATTAAGATTGTCCCAATGCACCCTGACAAACAAGTGCACAGAAACAGCAGCATGGTTATCTGCTGATCTCATTGTCCACGCAGTTCAAATCACTCCTGACTCGGGGCATGTGCGCAGTCTGGTCCTAATGACTGTTTGTTTTTCCTAGCCACATCAGAATAGCCCAGTACGTGGCTTCAAAAATAGAAACATATTTGCTGTCACAGATGTTTTGCATCCCAAATCATCAGTTATCCCATAAATGGTTCATTTATGGGGATTTCAATTATGCAATTACAATAATTTGGTGTAATTGGGGCTTTAATCTTCCCGGTTGGAGACACGGGGCACAAAAAAAAAACAGAATCTAACTGTACAATGTGTCAATCCACAGCCTCGCTACATTCATCTCAAGATGCTCTTTGAAAGTTACAGTCATAATAATGACTCAATTTGTTGGCAAGTCTGCGGTGCTTGTTTTCTCATTTCCAGTTCAGATGTCTTGTGAAAAACCTCTCGGTCATTCTTACGGTATTTCCCACAGATTTCAGAGCTTTATTGAACCCAAATGTCTACCTGTCTTTGCAGATTCCCCTGGTGGAGTGTGGAAGCGAGGAGAAGTGCGTCGCCGACCTCTCAGTCAGAGCGGAGACCAGCGTGAAAACGTGGGTTTGTATTAGCATGTCAAAATAAAAGTCAAAATCAGAATAGGGATTTTAGTTGAGGATTAATGAAGCGACGAGACGGTTTGGAGTCGTCTGTCTCTGCCAAAATGGATTAGAGCTCAGCCTTGGGTTGACCAGATGATTGGGAGCAGTATTTTCCTTGTTGAGCCGCAGACGTCTGACTCTGAGCAGAAGGAGGTTCTCACTTTGATTTGAGACGATATCCTGTTAGAATAGATTAGACGAGAGCAGCGTCAGCTGAGACTCGGACTGAACGCTTTAGCTTCGTCTCTGTCACGCTGTCGACTGGAATTACCTCCACGACGGATCTCTCAAAGGCCAGGGAGGTAGAACAGGGTGATCAATATCTCCTCCTGTAAGCACATCAACATGTCAGCAGCATCTTTGTTGTGGTTCCAGCTGGTAGACTGACCTTCCAAGGCTCTGTCTTCTTGAGCATGACTGCACCCTGGTGGGGAGACGTGTGCTTTACATTGGATTATTATCATTATCATTATTTTAATAATGACAATTATTATCATTGTTAGGGATGTCCAATAATGTCTGCTCGATATTAGCATTTTTTTTTTTTTGTCATATCTGTATGTATCGCTATCGGTTTTGTTTTTGCTCATGTTTAGCAATGGGCTAAGGACAGAGTCTGCCTATATCTGTGCACTTTTGTTTCCTTGTGTGCACTTTACCTCATTCCCATTCAACAAAATATTGACAAAATGTTTTATAAATATATAAATATTGCACATTTACATAACTTAAGTTGAAGTGGTGTTCTTATTTTCGACAGACATTGTTTATTTGTGAAATGCATCTAGTTAGGCATCAGTAAAAGGAGGTAATGTATTAATTCCACAACGAGAGATATGTGATGTGACGTAAAAAACATCTGAATATTTTGGTATCGGTTGTAATCGGAATCGGAAATTAAGCGGAGAGTATCGGCTTATCGGATATTGGCAAAAAGTCAATATTAATTATTATTATTATTACTATTATATTGTTTTGCATACAGCATGCTGATCAAGAGCAATAAAGACAAGCTGGACGTGAAGATCAACATCAGGAACAGCAAAGACAACGCCTACAACACCAAAGTCATCCTCACCTTCTCGCCAAACATCAACTACGTGAAGGCTAAGGTGAGCTGCTTGGAGCTCCTCAGTGCCACTCCACTGTTTCCTCCTTCACTTTTTTGTGTGCTAACTTGTGTTTTTTTTTTGTTTTCTTTGGTTTGTTTGGTATTCTCACCGTATTCTCTCAGGAGGACTGCACTCTGAACCACACCAAGGTGGACTGCGCCGTCGGATACCCCTTCCTCGGGAGCAACGTGGAGGTCAGTTCCAGCTTATAACGAAGCGCCATGCGGTTGTGTTTTTCTTCATCGGAGCTCATCATGACCCCTTTGCGTTCATGTCTGCAGGAGGAATTCCGAGTGACGTTTGAGGCGAACCCCAAACACATCCAAGAGTTCATTCAGATCAACATCACAGCCACTAGGTGAGGTGAAACATTTTATTGCCGTTGTGACTTTTTTCCTTCCTCAAAAAAAAAAAAAAAAAAAAAAAAAAAAAGGGTTTCCACTCTGGTGCAAGTGTGCCTGTTGCTCACATTTTTTGTTTTCTACTGCTTCCGGGCCACAGTGACAGCGAGGAGCTGCCCTCCACCCTGCACGACAATTCAGTGCAAATCTCCATCCCTGTGCGGTACCAGGCTGGAGTCATATTTTCAGCGTGAGTCATCAGGCCGCTCTCTCATCTGACTGCTGGAAGCAACAAAGTGTCACTTATTTAACAAAAAGGGACGCTGATGCAACTGGAGGTTTAAAACATCACCAATGATGAATCCATTGCAAGTTATCTCACTGACAATCCTTCATCAACACTCGTCTAAAGTTGTTACACCCTCTCAAAATAACAGCAGTCCCCTTTGTGACGTCACAAAAGGAGCTGACACTTCTTACATGTCATGTGACTGACATGACAACACATATTGTCGGTCCAACAAAGCATCAGTTTTAGCAGGAGGTGAAAGTAGGGTTTTTGCAAGAGGCTGTAAACGAAGTTTCTTTTTTGGAGCTGTAAATTTAGGAAAATAATCTGTCAGATACTCCATAGTTTAGTGCATTAAAAAAAAACAACCATTTTTTAAACCAAACCTCCGCTGAAGATGAAATAATTTCACTCAACGTGTTTAACATCGTTGGGTGTGTTTTTTTTTTTAAGGCGGCCTGTGGACGAACACGTCGTGGTCAAAGAGGGCGAGGAGTTTCCCCCCGTCTTCAACGAGACCTCGCTGATCGGCGAGGAGATCAGCATCAGCTACACGGTAACGCGATCGAAACCTGCTCATCGTACAGTTCTCAAACGCACAGCGCCGCCGCCGCCGCCGCCGCTGTCTCATCCCGCGTGTGCACCTCTTGTCCGCTCAGCTGGAGAAGGCGGGCGACATGGTGACCACCCCGCCCCTCAACCTCACCGTCACCTACCCTCATCGCTCTCCGTGGGGGAACAACCTCCTCTACCTGACTCACGTCTCCACAAACCCTAAGGTACCCGTGCGTCCAAAGATGGACACGTACACAAGCTAGCAGAAACAACAATTTATTTATTTTTTTACCTTTAAGTTGAATTGCAACACACAAGACTTGATCAACCCGCTAAAGATCGGCGAAAAGCTCGTCACGCCCAGTCCGAAGAAAGAGACGCTCGGTGTGTTTCTGTTGGTGAGTCCATGAAGTTTCTCAGTCTTCTTAATCAACTTGACACACTTTTGATCTGCTTCAGAAGAAGTGATCTTACATCTTCTCTGAGTTTTCTTGCTCGGTGGTTGATGCCTCGACTCAGTATAAAAAAATCAAAAACTACAAATTAAACTCTGCTTTTCCTCACATGTTTTCCTGCTGTCTTTCCGTGTGTGTGTGTGTGTGTTTGTTTGAATTGTTTCACAGAGCTGTCAAAACCTCAAGTGCGCCTCATTCAGCTGCCTCATCCCATCGAACACCAGCAGCCAGATCAACGTGACGTTCCGAGTGTGGAAGCCCACGTTCATCGCGGTGCGTTAAGCAAAAGAGCCGCCACCTCGTATCTTCTTCTACCTATCTGGCAACCCTGCGCTGCTCTGTCGGCGGCGGACGAAAGAAAACTGGGAAGTGAACGGATAAAAAAAAAAGTTTGAATCTTTCAGGGGGAGTTTTCCAATTTGCACATGTTGGTGAACGGCAGCCTGGCGATCAGAAACTCACACCTGTTTGAGGTCAGCAGCAACGACAGGAGCAGGACGGTAAGTGGGACTGAGTTAGTGTCATTCCGCTTTTAGTTGAGAGTGTTTGTTTAACATTCATTTTGTGCGTGTGTGTGTGTTATGAACAGGTGAAGATCCAGGTTTCAAAGGAGACTTTGGGAGGAATTCCTATTTGGATCATCATCCTCAGCGTCCTGATTGGTCTGCTCATCCTCGCACTCGTCATCTTTATTCTCTGGAAGGTACATACGCGGTTTAGCCAGATAACTGTACTGAGCTGGAGCAGCCACAGCCACTTAAACAAAATCCTCTAGGTCTTGGCCTGCCTCTGTCTTTGTCGCTGCTCTTGGTGAGCGGTCGGCGATAAGCACCTGTGCTCTCTGTGACATCACAGAGTGGCATCACTGCGGCGTCAAGCTGAACAGCTCCAGGTTGGTTTGGCATCTCATCGGTATCCTCCTGCTTTTCTAGATGGGCTTCTTCAAGAGAAAATCCAGGGAATTCTCCAAGGAGTAAAAGGACTGTGGCCCGACTGGCAAAGCGAAGCGAGTCACACAGCGGGAGGAGGCCCACACACGCGCGCGGACGGAAGCTACGACATTCAGACGTGTTCAGACACTGCGGTTGTTTCCCTGCTGGCGTGAGCACACAGGAAGTGCCTAGACAACTGTACAAAGCCGCCAAAAAAGAAAGAAAGAAAGAAAGAAAGAACCCAAACACCAACTACAGCAAGCACTTAGTGGCGTCGCGCATCGACGGTGTGCACCCGCTCAGATCAAGCAGCAAAGTAGCATCTGTTTGCATTACATACAGTAGTTTTGCAAAAAGTCTTATCTGCACTCTGGCTACGCAGGAAAGTAAAGTCCTCAGGTTTTTGTTTTTTTTTTCCTAATGCCAAACATGTTGCAAGCCATGAAATAGCGCCAAACATCCAAAGAGTTTGCTCGCGAGAGACGGAACACGTGAAGTTTTTAACGCATCGGCAACAGTCTGTCTGGGAAGTTCAATTCTAGTTTGTTGAAGTTGATTAGTTTTATGGCACACACTGTATTCTTGTTAAGTGTTTTTCTCTTTGCTGAATTTCACCAATGTAACTTGGCACACACAAACATCAACCCTTGTATCCTAGAGAAGGCAAAGTCTGTACGCTTTTATTTTTGTAATGATTTTATCTCAGCTAATCAATCATAATGCAGACAGCACCCTATCCACCCATCCCAACTCTTATTTCCACACATTTGACACTTATAACTAGTGTCAGAGTCCAAAACTTTGATTGTATTGTAAATATTAGTAAATGCTTAAAAAATGTAAAGCTTATAAATGTACATAATGTTTGCTATTTTTGTGTAATTTAAAAGACTTTTTTTTTTTGTGTGTGTGTGTGTGTGCGATTAATGGATGGGGAAGATGACTTTCACTCAGGTGCTACATGTAACATGAATTTTTCATTTGACATACAAGATGCTTGTGTTAATGGTTTTAAAGCCTGTCCAAATATGTAAATATTGTTGTTTTTTTATCAGTTATATGAGATTAGGATTTCGGTTGGCTTCCACTATTTTGGCTTTAATTGATTCAAAGTGATATTTTTAGCTTTGTCAAAGGCTGCCTGGCACCTTTAATATGATCAGCTGTAGCAGATCTCATTTCATTGACATCAGAGGGTAAAATCTCACGTTTCACCAGCAGTCGCCACCTAATGAATACGATTCATTGTTTGTTTGTTTATGCATACCGTGGACAGACTACAGATGTTTGTAAAGTCTATAATTCGGCATCTTTCTGCCATTGGACGTCGCACAGCTCCATGTTACAGTAGAGCAGATCAGTTTATTTGCTGAACCTTGTTTTTTGTGCCTGTTCCGTCACATTTGCCCCCATTATAGGAGCAGGAGGAGAAGAAAAAGAGGAGGAAGCGTTTGCATAGTAAAAATTACCCAGCTCTCACCTACTTTTGACACGAAGCACATGGAACAAGGTATATGTACTGAAAGTGTAAATGTCATCGGGCACATGCACAGGAGGGCAGGGCCACCACTCTCAATTTGGCCACCTGAGAAACTCTGGGATTGTGATGTTAAGAGAGCCTCTGTGTGAGCCAGAGTGGCGAGCTCGGCGCCGGCCTTTGACACTGCTGTGAAGTCTTCAATGTAATGCACTGGTTTGTCAGACTACGTGTCCCCATCATCAGCACAGACATGAACTGAGTCGTATGTACAAAAATAAAGACTTTTGACTAAAGACGTCTTGGAGGAGTTTATGATCATTTCAGACAACGGTGGAAAGGTCCCATCTAGCCTTTATTTCTCAAGTGGAGCTGCCGCAATGGGATGAAAGGGATGTTTGTATTATCACTCAGAAAAAGAGCCGTATGAAGGTTTTTTGAATGGGTTTGTACGCACACCGTATGTGTGCAGAATATTTGGATCAGTCTAGTGCACACAAAAGAAACAAAAAAAACTCTACAGCGTAGACCCTACCCTGCACGAAACTAAATCATTGTGTATGTATTGGCTAATTTTTATTTTCATTTTTCCCATAGCAACCCGATAAAAAAGACTTTAAAGTTCCAATGGACTTTAAAGTCTCAGGTGTGGGTTTTTAATTCTACTGATCAACTTGGAGCATGATTTCTACAAAGCTGCAACATTCCCAGACTGATGTTTTTTGCAAAAGTGGAATTCTCTGGTTAATTACTGTCGAGCAGTAGCAAAATGAGGCAAATAAAGATCAGTTTAACATCATAAATGGCAGTGTAGCATGTAAGTAAAGTGTGCTCTTTACATTTTTCTTCACCTAGCAAATAAAAAATGTAATTATTTTAAAAGCATGGTGTCAGAAAGACACTGACATTTGAATATATTTCTATTTCTTCAATAGTGTAATTTGTTCCTTCCAACAAACCTTTTTTTTTTTTTCATATTTCTAGTAAAAGTAAGAGAGAAAAAAAAACATGAAGTAACTCGAGGCTTGGGGCAACATTCCTGTCGCGCGATTACTGCTCAGTCCAGCCCGAGTGGCCGCTGTTTCCTGTAGTACAACTCCCCCTAGCGTTCACCCGCAGTACATAACTAGTGATGAGTGACACTCTGGGAGGGGAAGCAGAACAAACTGTAAGCTGCGGACGGATCCATCTTGCCCGAAAAGAGGCGAGGGTTGCGGTTTATTTCAGTGTTTTTATCCCCCGAAAGACTGATCGATTCCCAGTTGAACGCACTGGGGAGCCCGAGGAGGGGCTGCGCTACTATTTGTAGGATGTCCCGACATGAGGGTGAGTTGATAAACACATCCACAGCGCCTTGGTCGCTGGCTAATGTTACCTGAGGTGCTAACTCCTTAGCTAGCTCCTCTGTGTGCTTACTCAAGTCATATGGGCTGTTGCGTTTTTTTCTTCCCACGGGGATTGCATTTTAAAATGTGTTTTCTCATTGTCATTGTGTTTTCTGTCGCAGTCCCTGGCGTGCTTGCGTGGCTCACATCCCATAATGTTCAGTGAATAGCGACATGTTAAACGAACCAGCTCGGCATGAAACTGCAACATTGCGGTGCTTAGCCATTAGCCGTTGCTAAGAGGCTAGGGCTAGCTCCGGGAGCTAACGTTAGCTAGCAGGAGCAGTCATTGCCGTTGCTGCGATTGTTTTGTGCACTCGGACTTAAATCATATACGCGGTACACAGCGACATAGTTTTATACAGTTATTGTAACATTCCGGCTCTACATTCCCCGGCATTTTTAAAACATCAAAGCTGAGAAGCCCTGATGCTAAATGCTAGTGCTAAAGTGCCCTGTCTTGCCACAGAATCCTGATGTTGTTAGTGCACTGTCATCAAGAAGACGACATAAAGTCCAAGGCCTCCTGAGCGTGAACCAGTCACCACGTTAGCTAGCTGCCGTCCCTTTAGCTCAAGTTAACTTACGATGTGTTGAAGTTGAAACTCAGCAGCAGTCTTATCTGTCATTATTATGCTAAAACTATATATGCGTCAAGTTGAAGCAGGCCAGACAGGACTAGATCGTCCCGTTTAATCACCCTCCCCTCCCAGAAGTTGCTATGGTGTTCTGTAATGCAAACACGAGCACGGTATAGACGCGCAGCCCCGTAAGACCGTCAAGAATGTCCACATTTAGTGTCGTAATAGCACAATGAGCCCTGCAAATCCTCTCTGATGGGAGATGCCAGTCTCTCGCAGCCACCCTACACTTTTTGCAAACAGTCAGAATTCCTCGTGTAGGTGTGTTTCATGTCGCATTAGGATGACACAAAGTGGCATTCAGGTCGCATGATACTTGCTATACATGTTTATGACACATGTTGTTGTATGTAATATACATATATATATATAATCAACATGTTTGTTGACGGCTCATCCAGGCTCCTCCACCTCCCCTTTGTGTCGCGGAGTCAGTAGTTTGAATATTTGTGATCAGTTACAGAAAATAAGCAGCTGTGTCTGCACACCAGGAGGCTTGTAATCAGTGCTGTTCTTTATAAACAGGCAGATGACACAGAGAAATGGCTGATATTAAAGCTCATGATGCAGGCGCTGCCACCGTTTTCTCACTTGTCCGATGAGATTTGTGGAGAGGGATGAAAACCAAATGCCTCCTGCAAATATGTGGATTGTGCTGCAAAGTCAAAACAAAACAAAAGCCGAAATGGCTTCACAGTGCGTCAGACGCCCGCACTGCTCCTACTGAGTTGTGTCTTTGAGGCCTTGCCTGTGAAGTTCCCTGCTAGCTGCCAGAGTTTTTCACGGCTGGCACTTGTGAGTTGGTGCCTCTCCAGAACGCACGCTCCTGTCAGTGGGACTCGCTTTCCCCGACTTGCTTTTTTTTTTTGCAGTTGTATCTAAATCTGTCTTCTCCTTCTTCTTCTTCTTCTTGTGCAGGTGTGAGCTGCGATGCATGTTTGAAAGGAAACTTCCGCGGACGACGCTTCAAGTGCTTAATCTGCTACGACTACGACCTGTGCGCGTCGTGCTACGAGAGCGGCGCCACGACGACGAGACACACCACAGAGCACCCCATGCAGTGTATATTAACCCGGGTAGACTACGGTGAGGCCACGTGGGAGCGTCCGCGACGTCTGTCCAGCCTCTCGACTAACAGAACACGCTGGGCGTCGATTGACAGACATGTTTTTTTGTTCCTCCCCCTCTCTCTTCACTTGCAGACCTGTATTATGGAGGAGACACGTTTTCGGTAGAGCAGCCCCAGTCGTTCACATGTCCCTACTGCGGCAAGATGGGCTTCACGGAGACGTCCCTGCAGGAGCACGTCACCTCGGAGCACGCCGAGACCTCCACAGAGGTGGTGAGTACGCCGCATACTGAGCGCTCACCTGGGGCAGAGAGAGCTGCCGCGCTTCACAGCGTCGCACGTGAGGTGCGTTCGGACGTGCGAGCTATAACAGTAGCGAATTACATTTGCCTTTGTTTGTTTATGTTTGTTTGCAGTCAAGAATGTTACTTAAAAGTTACTTATAAAAATATTCCGTTTCCTCCTCCATCCAAACATAACGCGCCATATTTACTTGAAGTGAGCTGGTCATGTGACCCCACACTTGTCACGTCCGGTGACGCCTAAATATTAAAAAAGTGTTTCCGCGACACTTCGTCGAAGCCTTTCAGCAATACTTGAGAGGTTTTTTGAAATGTATCCGTTTTTTATTGCGATTTTTAAGTGTTGCAAAATTCTCGGGCTAATGCAAACACAGCTAGTGATCATAAAAAACAAGAGGCCATCGTTTGTTTGGCGAACACCAATTTGTTTTCCCCGCTACTGAATCAGACCGACGGTTCCTCCGTTCTCTTTCAATGAGACCCCCTGTGGTGCACAGCAGCTGGCCGAGACAGTCGCCGCAAACTCCTTCCTGTTGCTCGAGTGTGAAGTCTGAGCTGCTGCCATCAGACGGCATCACACCGTGCCGTGAAAACCTGTCGGATAAGTCAGCGGGACCCCCGCATTGGCGCAGCAACGGCAATGCATTAAGTTCCAACTCACTCAAATTAAGCCTGGGCGATATGGCAATTTTTTTTTATCACGATATGTTTTCTTATATTGCTCGATGTCGATAATTATCATGATATGAATTTTTTTTTAATCAATAATAGTTTTAATATTAGTATTCTCCTTGGACCGCAAAGAAACCAGAAGGATTATTTTTATATATTTATTGTTAGAATGTATGACAATACAAAACATTCAACAGCAACCCGACAGAACCAAGACGTTTGTATTATTTTTTACATATTAGATGTACTGAAATAAAATAACTTAAATGTTGAGGATTGTGCCTTGTTTTTAACATCTCTCAAACATTTTAGAGGTGGTGTACTGAACTGATTCAATAAAATAAAAACAAAAAATAAAAAGAGGTACAGACAGACAGTACAATATTGCACGTCACTGCTCTGGTTATGTTTCTGTACCGCGTCGATTTTTTTTCTTGTACGGGGTAGCTGCGTTAAAGGCTGACTGTATTGTTGTTTGACGAGCAACTGTTTGCTGAGCACTGTCGCTAGCTAGGCTACTGCTACTGCTAGCGGGAGTATCATGCTGCACACTCCCCCTGAGCCCAGCAGTGCGTTGTTTTTAGCGTTACCTGCGGGGAGGCTAGCATGAAAACGTAAACTCTGGCTTTCATACTATTCTTTATCGTGGTACTTCTTGAGATGTTGAAAGAGGTTCTTGGTGTTTCCCGTCTTGCTTGGGACTGTTCTCCGACATAATTTGTACTTAGCGTTAGCCTGTACTTTGTCGGACCTGAGGTAGCCGAACCAATTCCAAATCACCGAACTGGTATTGCCTTTCTTCGCCACCATTTCATCCTGCTGGACGTTTTCAGATTCCTCCTCACCCTCGGTGTCAGGGGTACAGTTCTCAGGCACATTTTGGACAGTTTCTTCACTTCCCTCGACTTCTGATTGCTCCTCGCTACTCATTTCTACATGTTCCTATAACTCGATTTAGCGGACGGCTGTGTGTGTGTCTCCCATCTGAGTTGTTGTGAGCGAGAGGAGGCGGGTGGAGGGAAGGAAGCACGCCGTTGTTTCTCTGCTGGGATTGGTTGGGTTATCGAAATAACAGCTCATGCATTTATCATCGTTATCGTGGAGTTTTTAATCGTGAATATTATCGTAATCGTTTCATCGCCCAGGCCTAACTCAAATAACCTTTCTTGTCCGATTTGCTGTGCTCATTACAGGGCCGTAAGCCAAAGTTGCAACTGTTTATTCACTCTCTGATCCAAAGCGCAGCCGCTTATCAAACTAGTTTTGTTATTGTTGAATCTCTGCCGGGCTTTTTTTTTTTTATACTGCTCCTCCTTGTGCCAGCAGTGCCAGCGGCTGTGCCAGCAGTGGTGGGTGAGGTACATGGCCAATGACTCACAGAGCCGGGAATTTTCTCAAAGAGTCCACCCTTTTTTGGAAGAAAAAAAAAAAAAAAAAAAAAGCTTTTCTCACATGTTAAGTCGTCACCCATCTATAAAAATGAACGTCTGAAACACGTCTTGATCCAGACTGTTGGTCGTCGCGCTTCACGTTGACGCACTTCTACCAGAACTGTGGGAAGACCAGCATGGCAGAGCAGGAAGTGTAGTCCCAACAGCGGCCTGAAATACCCCCAGTTTCACTGTAAAAGCCTGACAGACGGTCAAGATTTGTGCCACTGTGTATCTGACAGGATGGGCGTCCAACTCAGAGTTCAGTCTGGCTTCAAAATGATTCGCAGAATTTATTTTTCTCTCTCCCCCTCTGTCAGCTGCTCGCTCTCTTATTCCCTCATGTCCATTATGGTTTTCACAGTATTTAACCATGACATTGTAGTCGCCTCATTATTGGACAATTTAACTGGCTGCTTGTTTTCAGTCATGATATTAGTCCCATAATATCCACCGCTGGTGATTAACCGCCTCCTAAAACTCGTCTTCCGTGCACTGACGGCAGATCATCTATTAAAAACCTGCTCATAAATATGTAATTTCACCACTTGGAAGTGCCGAGTTATTTCCTGTGTAACGGCAACTGCGTTGGTGTTTGGACGTGTTGCTTCCTGGCCAAGATTAAAGTGTCATTTAGTGGCGACTTTTTCCAGAATGTTTTTTTTTTCTCTTGGATGGAAGTTACCAGCAGACACTGTGAAAGAGTTGGAGAGGAAGAATTGATCTTAGTAGCTGTGTTTCTATTACCCCTAGAATTGCGCAAAACCTAAATATCGCAATAAAAAATGATGATGAATTATGAAAACACCTAAACTTCTATTTGAAAAAATCTCAAATATCGCGAGAAGGTTTTGACGCTCTCATGAGGTGGTTTTTCAGACATATGGATACAGAGGTGAATCGGACATGACGAGATTTGACGAAAATTGCGGCTTATGCGCTTCACACCATTCAATCGAAACACCTGCAAATCGCAATTGTACTTTGTCGAAATTTTAGAAATATTGCTTTTATTTTGGCCCTGCGATGAACTGGCGACTTGTCCAGGGTGTCACCCTGCCTTCGCCCTAAGACAGCTGGGATAGGCTCCAGCAGACCCCCGTGACCCTGAATTGGAATAAGCGGGTATAGAAGATGAATGAATGAATGAATGCTTTTATTTTGCGAAAAACTGTCATGGAAACGCAGCTATTGTGTCTGCTTCTGCCAATAACTCCTGACAGTATGTTTTTTTTTTTATTTACTTTTTCTCCTTATTCATTCTCTTTGCTTTTTTCAATGAATCCATGTTTTTCTCAGTATTCCAAAAACTGCAGTAAAATAACCCTGACCTCTTCACTCTGACCTTTATTCCAGATTTGTCCTATATGTGCTGCGCTGCCTGGAGGAGACCCCAACCACGTCACGGATGACTTTACAGCTCACCTTACACTCGAACACAGGGCGCCAAGAGATTTAATATCCTTTCTCTGCTTTGCCACACACCTCTGCATGCTCGTGCGTCTCTGTGAGGCGTCCGCGCTCACTTTTCCCGTTGTTTTTGCCGCGTCGTTTCCACCTTAACGGTCCCCGAATCACGACGAGTCGAGCAGCGTTCGACATGTACGCAGGATGTTCCACCCGGGCCGAGGGCTGGGCGGCTCCAGAGCGCGGCGGACCAATATGCACTTTACTAGCAGCTCCACGGGGGGGCTCTCGTCCTCTGCGTCGCAGAGCTCCACCTACACTCCCAGCAACAGGGAAGCAATGGACCCGATCGCAGGTGAGCTGCACTCACCCTCCCTTACTGTCACCAGCACCACACACACACAACTTACTGTGTCTTTGCACGTACAAACACTTTATTTTCAACCCAACTGGTCAACATGAACGTCTGTCGCCTACCTTTACATGTTATAATATGTTTATATGTCTGTTAATAATGAAATAATTTTCTGCCACAGAGATGATGATGATGATGAGATCCTGAGGAATAACATAACTCTAAATGACTTTTAAATAGCAGTCACTGTTCGTACTGGAAAAAAGCTGTGTTTCATTCATGTGTGTTCCATGCATAATGCATCAATGATGGATCCTGTATAGGGATGTTAACAATTAATCGATTATCGATTAATTGTTAATTGTTAATTAAATTAAATTAAATTAAATTAGTCGCTTTTTATTGTTCTCTAATGTAAAAATTCATCACATTGGCCCCTCAGCATCATTTAAGAGTCTAGCAGTTTGTTCCATACACATTTTTCATTATGAAATATAGGTTCTCAGGAAAAATCGCCGCTTGTCAATTAATCGTTAATCGATCTAGTGATTAATTAGTTAATGGATAATTTGCATTCCTAATCCAGTACCATCACCAACCAGAACTTCCAAAGTACAGGAGAATTTCACTCTTATCACGGCTTCTAAAATAACAGACTGCCTACAACGTTGCAGTGCGGGGCTTTGACTGTGAGATAGTCTGCTCTGCCGTCTAGCTTTCAGCTTAAGCCCGCTGCTGCCAAAAGCCGAGGCAGCTCCGTCTGCGCGGCTCACGATCGATCGCGACTGACGCCGATGTCGCCTTCCTCCCGCAGAGCTGCTGTCTCAGCTGTCCGGCGTGCGCCGTGCGGCCGGCGGCCAGATCAACTCGTCGGCGCCGTCGGCCTCTCAGCTGCAGCAGCTCCAGATGCAGCTGCAGCTGGAGCGGCAGCAGGCGCAGGCGGCGCGGCAGCAGGTGGAGTCGGGCCGCCACGCCACCCGCCGCGGCAACAACCCGGGCGCCAACGCCATCCCCCCGTCCAGCAGCGCGGCGGCCAGCGCCAACGCCGCCACCGCCGGGGAGAACAACCCCTCGTCCTCGAACCACAACTCCCAGTTCCTATTAGCACGGTGAGTGCAGTCAGCCGGGCCGATGGCAGCCAGTAGGATCTGGATTGCTGGAAAAGACGCAGTGAAATCAACACAATGCCAACACAATGACGTCAAGTCTTAACGTCTTTTGCTCAAAGCTTGTGAGCTGCTCAAGCTTCAGTTCAGTTAATGTGATATCAGAGTATTCACTAGGAACTATAATATGCAATGTGGTAACTTTAATGCTGGTTTGTTTTTCAATGGTTGGGCTAATCTTGCACGAAAACTGATTTTAATGATTGATGCATCGATGACCTGCAGTCGCTGCACTCGGCCCATTTATCAAAAATTACTTACTGTTGGTTTTCCCCTTGCTGTGTCTTCAGCCATGTAGCATCAGGTTCTATACATTTGAATCAGTTTTGATCTACTTCTGTCTTTCTGACCTTATCGTCAAGCTGCTTTATCAACGCTGCCGCTTTCTGCGATTTTGTTTGAGACAAATCTGGGATATTTGTAGCTCTCTTTACAGTTAGAGCCCGTTAACGGTTCAAACCAACACATCTCGCAGGTCAATAACCTGGAAACTTAAAAGTACAACATCAACTAGGCGAGTCATAATAAGAACTTTTGCTGAACGATATATCATCCCAGAAATGATCGCAATAAATGATTGTTTTGTCAATGTCTTTTGAAGACTGGCTTTGCTCACATAATTATATAGCACACTAATGCAAATATGCCCATTCAGAATAACTGTAAAAAAACAAGAAAAGAATATTCAACAGCAAAATGAAAATCTGAAAAAAAAAAAGAATAAATAAAACACACAAAAAAAACCACCCTCACATACTGACCCCCAGCCTGACTGTTTCTCCTCTTGCGCCCCCCCCGCTCAGGTTGAACGAGCCCAAGATGTCGGAAGCGGAGCGGCAGTTCCTGGAGGGCGAGCGCGCCGACCGCAGCCTCTTTGTGCAGGAGCTGCTGCTGTCCACGCTGATGCACGAGGAGAGCTCCTCCTCGGACGAGGACGAGCGGCGAGACTTCGCCGACTTCGGCGCCATGGGCTGCGTGGATATCATGCCTTTGGACGTGGCGCTGGAGAACCTCCAGCTGCGGGAGAGCAGCTCGACGGGGAAGGAGCCTCCGCCGCCGCCTCTTTGATGTCCGAGCAGCGAGCAGACTGTGTCCCCTCTGCTGCCACTGTCAGTGACGGGCAGAGAGAGCGAGAGAGAGCGACCCGACCCGACCCGACCCGACCCGTCTCACCATCCTTTCCACCCCTCCTCTCTTCTAATTTCTGAGTTTGGTTTCTTTTTAATTTTTAATAATTTTATTATTGTTATTTTCATTTTTTTTTTTTTGCCCCCCCCCGGTCCCGTCGGTGATTGTAATTTCAGGCCTGTCACCATTTTTGTTACATTGTGAACAAAAATAAATGAGAGCAAATGGGATGAACGTGCGAGTGCACAATAGCAACCGAGTGAGCGTGCGAGAGAGAAGAGAAATCTATAAATATATATATATAAATATATATACATACCAGATATATATGAAGTCGATAATCAGTCCACATACTTTTCCTCCGTGGCGGGGTTTTCAACGTGGCAGGCGGCTGCGGCGGCACACCTTCGTCTGCTTCCTGTGACACTCGAGTGGCTCAACATGTTCAGTATCCACATCCACAAGTGGGAGGCGGCGTCGGCCCCTCGCTTCAAGCTGCTGTGCGCGAGTGTGCGTTTGAGTTCATGACTATTAATGAATAAAAAGTGCTTGGATGGGTTACCATAACTACTGCATGCAGTTATTTGCAGCGCATGACCTTTTTAATGACGTCATTAAAAAAAAAAAAAGGAAAAAGAAAAAAAAAAAAAAATCTTATGTTTAAAAAAAAAAACAAACAAACAAAAAAAATTGATCCCAAATCTTTCAGCCGATTGAAAGAGTCGAGTCATTTTTGCAAGAGCTGCTGTGATGAAGGTGACCTGCCACGGTTAGTTTATTATGGGTTGTTTTTTTTGGTCCCAAAGTGATGAGTGGGAGTTACCTGGCGCCGCAACACGGGGGTTATTTAGTTGTAAGCTGTCGAAGCACCTTATTCCTTCTGGTTTGTAGACGAGATGCTCAGAGTGTCTATTGCTCTTTCACATTCGCTCTGTTTCAGGTCCGTTGTCACATCACATGCTTTCCGTTTTGTTTTGTTTTTTCTTTTTGTTTTTCTGGGTATCAGGAAACTTTCCTCTTCGTAGTTTTGTTCTTTTTTTTTTTTTCTCGACAAGGCAGTGTGTGTGCGTGCAAGTGTGTGTGTGTTTGTTTTCTTTCTTTCTTGCTAAAATTTAGCACTTTCTATTTATTCATGTTTTTTTTCTGTTTTTGAGCCTTGATGTGATTCATGACACCTTCATGCCTATACTTTTTGACCCTCGATGTAAAGTTCGACGAAATTGCTTAACTTTTCTTAATGGTTCCAAGACATGGCAGACTTTTTTTTTTTTTTTTTTTTTTTAAAGAAAAGGAAATGTAAATTTAGAATACAATAAATTTAAAGGACGCACTGCTTTTGATCAAACGGAGACATTGTCAAACTTTGACACCTTTGTTGTGATTTTTACACGGTTTTGACTCATTGGCTTCTCGTAGAATTGAAAGGATTTTATTATTAGCCAATGGTATTTGGTTGAAAGCACATAACGACACGTAACGACCTCCATTTCCCCCCGGCGCTTCTTTCTTACTAGCTAAAAAAAAAAATGACGACCAACAGATTAACATTTTTGTATTTTAAAAGAAGTAAAAAAAGAAAAGCGTAAGATTGTACAGAATACCGATTTTGAAAAAAACCTAATTTAAACGTTTATTTTTACATTTGTTTACAAGTTTTAGATTAAAAAAAAAAGTCAGTTCTTCTAGACTGAAGGGAATGAATAATCAGAATAAATTAAAACAAAATCAGGTAGCTTAATGTAACCTCAAACATTAAATATTTGAAGACGCCGACGGTTCGCCCTCCTCTTAACATTCTCAGTTTTAGGTCATCCTCTCCATTGGCGCAGTGTACAGAGGATTTCTTTCCCCTGGCGCGTCTCCCAAGCTCTCTGATGACGTCGCCGTGTCAGACGCAGAATAACAATGTGTGGGAGACGTCCTTGGAGAAGCGGCTTCGCCGTCTCCACCTCAGGAAGGTGAGTCGAACACGCAGGAGATGCTGGGATTGTCGGCCGTGGCGTGAAATGCTCAGGAGAGACGCGAAGACGCGTCGGGCGTTTGAGGCCCAGCAGGGCAGCTGTCCTCGTCACTCTGCTGCAGTTATTGTTAGAAACAAATGGTGGCCGGGGGATGACTTTCATGACGCTTGCTGAAATTCCTTTCAGAGTCACCCGACACAGGGAGCCACAGTGGAGGAGCCTTTGACGTCTGAGAGGACTTCCTGTGTGCAGTGTTCAGATGCTCACAAGGGGCAAAATACTATCAAGCTTTATGAAAGACAGAGGTTACAATTCCTGATGAGTTTTCTTTTGTGAAGGTCACATTTTGTATCAGCATATTTGGCCCAGACAGAAAGAGCAGCCGCTTGTGACATCACAAGGGGTCATTTGCGTACCTTCACGTTCTAGAAAGCTCTCCATGAAGAGTGGAGCTAGCAAACATGAATGAGTAACAAACAAAAAAAAGAACTCGCTGACAGGACAGATATATATAGTAACTATGAAGTAAGAACAAAGTTTTGTATGTGATGTCCTTTAAAATCAAACCTGCTTGTTAATACATTTATTTATTTTTTATTTTGCAGTCAGCTTAAAGTGGTTGCAAAAAAGATATTAGTTAAAGGAGACCTGAGTGTAAACTTCTTCCGTAGTACGAAAGAGGATTAGGGCCACGAGAAGAAGAAGAAAATTACAGGTAGGAGATTTTTAAATTTTCATTTCGAGGAGGGGGGGGGGAGAAGGACGTAAAGTAGACCGGATGGAAGGTGGATTAACCCAGTTACCCACAGTTAAAAGTAAACTGCTGAAAACAAGTGTACCCCACAAGGTTCACCCACCGTAATCAGGAAACTGGCGAAAACGGAAGTACTCAACTAGACTTACGTGCAGAGCCTTTCAACTTTATTCTCGACATTTTGACTTATTTCACGTTGACATTAATTGCAAGACTTCGATTTTATTCACGAAATTTCGTCCCTTTTTTTTTTTTTTTTTTTTTTAATAAAGTCAACTTTATTCTCGAAATTACGACCTTAATCACGAAATTTCAACTCTATTCTCGTTTTGGAAACTGGAAAAAAAAGGATACATTTTTTTTCTTCTTGTGGCCCTAATCCTCCACAAATGAGATAGTGTCCCTTTCCGTCAGATCTGATCAAATTCGTCTGCTCTCATGACTAAAATAGTCACATATAAGACATTTGCTGTGTTAAGATGTGTGTGTGATGTTTTCATAAAAGCAGCACGTCTCCAAATCAAACACCTCCCGGCACACCTGCTACTGTAAGACATACCACCTTTATTAAATGCACAGTATCACAAGGAACATTTCCATTAATTGTGGATAAGCTACTCACATGATGCACAAAGCATTGGATCGATTCATTGATTGATAGAACTGGCTGATTAAAGCAGGATTGAATCTGCCAGGGAGCGCGCACGCACACACACACACACACACACACTCTCATCCGCTTGCATACGTGTCCATCAGAGACATTACTGACACACACACACACACACACACACATACACGCACTCACTCGTCAACCTCTCTGTGTTCACACATTAGGTAAAAGTTTGTTATCTGCACAGGAATGAAAACTGTCGTATTTTTTTCTTTTGTCGTCGTCATTTACAAAATAAATCCTCAACCCCTCTCTCCCCACCCTGCCCCCCCTTCCCCACACCTCCCCTCCCCGTGTAGATTATATTCCAAAAGAAAAACCCGAAAGAAAAAGGAAATAAGTAAAGAGTTCCCGACCCTTCTTCTTCTAGATTACATTCAAAATAATATACTATTCATGATGCAAAGTCACAGTTATTTCATCAGAAAGAGGGTCGAAATAGGCTACAGTCAGTCGTAGGTTGGTTGAGTGGCACCGGAGGCGACCTCTGACCTCCTCGCCACCCCGGCCACGCGTCTGCTGGAATACCAGTGAGCGACTAGCAGGAGGAGGAGTAGGAGGAGGAGGAGGTGAGGGATCGTGATGCTCAGATCAGATCCAGAGTCTGTGTTCCTCCTTGCGGACGTCTCAAACAGCCTCGCTGTGAAGCTCCCCATCACAGTGGAGAGGAAAGAGGAGATTTTTTTTTTTTTTCTTTTTTTTTTTTTTTTTTTAATTATTTTTCCTTCTAATGTTCGAAAATCCTCCTCCGTAGATTGAAAACAACAAACAAATGAAGAAAGAAGCAAAAAAACTGCCAACAAAAAGAAAAAAGGGGATTGTGTTCTCAGCGGTCTGATGAACAAGCACAAAGAAATTATACAATGGTGGCACAAATAAAAATTGTATTTACATACAGTAATGTATTGCCAGTGGCCCGTAACACATCGTCTCCAAACAGGATGTCACACAGTTCTGGACATGATACCTGCTCAAAACAGATTATACTATTAAACATAGCCTACTATTGATATAGACAAATATCAGAACTGTACAGAATTGACAGCAAGGGTCGTATGTACAGCAGACACGTGACTTATAATACAGGAAGTGACAAACGGCTTAAGAAAAATATAGCTGGACGTCGTCATTTTTTTTTTTTTCTTTTCGTTTTGTTTTTGTTTTGTTTTTTTTTACATCGGGGGACAAGGTGTCAGGCTTTTTGCCTCCGTCGTACTGACGCTCCTACGTGCGCGGCCGGGCTCCCGGCTCGTGCACGCGGGGATTAAGCAACGCTACAAAGTGCACTTTAACACGACTCTGTCTCTCAGCAGGGAGGGAGACGCTCTGCAATAATGCCTCCTTATGGAAATAGGTGAATGCATCGTTATAAAGCTCTTGTTTTATACTAAAGACTGACACAAAGACTTTTATTTTTTTTAACTACACAATCGAACCGGCAAGTTCCGTAATTATTTAAAGGTCCCAAATTATGCAAGTTGCCAATGTTTTCTCAAATAATCTGGAAATGTGTCTTTTGGACTAATGAACTCTGAATTTCAGAAAAGTAATTTTCTTCTTTTACTTGCCCCCCCACACCTCTGATGTTTGTGATGTCACAAAGGGCACTGGTAATAACATCCAAAATCCCCTGCCAGATGTTGGTTTGGCCTTGTTTTCATCCCGTTCCCAGTCATGTGGGCGGTCCAACAAAGCTAAAAATTTTATTTTTGCAGTCGGAGGCTATAAACAGAGGGCTAAACACGCTGTTTTCTGGAGATCCATAGTGTTGTTCACATAAAGAATGCTCTATTAAACAGAACCAGTGAAGGTCAGAAAAAGTGTATAATATGGGACCTTTAAGTTTGTCTTTTTTTTGTTTTGTTAAATCTTTCTTGGACGCGCGTACATATTGAAAAGAATCTAGAAAATGAACCGTGTGAATGCATACTTAGAAACGGTTTAGGAGCCGTCGAATGCTCTCAGCCTGTACAAATGTGCTTTACGGATATCTGAAGCTGTTTCAGTCTCTGCCCGACTGGCTGACTGGTGCCACTTTGGAGAAGCTAAAGCACCCCTGGGATGCTTGAAGGGCAATCAGACTGTTAATTAAACCTGACTGCGGTTCTCACTCGGCCCATTACGCGGAATTGAAGATTAGATCCTTCAAGTCCACTCTGGCAATGTCCATAAATAATAAACAAACAGCATAAGAGAGAAGTGCAGTAAAGGTGAAGACGGTGAACTGCATCAAAATGTCCTGCCAATTCCTCCATTAAAGAAAAAAGACAAACAATCGATAAATTACTACAGTCTGGTCAGACCTCGAACACGACGGCACTACAACATCTCTAGACTTTCACTTCAGAACCACAGATGAGGGATGGGAAGGAGGGGAGGTCAGTGAAAAGGCTACGGCTTTTAATAAATGGAATTGCTGGTCTTTTTTTCTTAACGGAGAAAATTAAAATGTGCTCATTGTTTGTGGTGGGGTGGGGAGTAGGCACAGCTCGACACCAGCAACTCCTCTGTGCTTTGGGTGCATCACATGAAAGTAGGTTGTCCGGTAATGAGTGGAGCGCTCCGTTAGTTTTGTTTGGGGAGATGATGTCACAACTTAGAGGTAACATAGCGACGGTGATGACGAGATGGTGTGTCCCAAATCGCATACTTCTGCACAAGACGGCTAATATCTTGAACAAAGTGCTTTAACGCAGTTACGTGTTCACACACACACACACAAAACAGCCCGAAAGTACCGAGTGCGGATTGATGGACACGATCAATGAACACCAAATTAGGTTAATGCGAACGCTAGTAACTGCTAGCGGGCTAACGTCCTCCTCGCTGGACGGCACGTTTGGACCAGGCGTTAAGGTTGCGGTGAATGTTCCTGTGTGACAGATTGGCATTTATTTTTTTACTATTTGCAATTAAATGTTTAAAGTTAAGTTAAATGTTTTATGTTTAAAAAAAATAATAATAATGATAATCGGAGTAAGAGAACACAAAATACATTGTCGTTGCCATGAAGTGCAAAACAACAGCGCAGAAAACTACCCCGCTAAGAGTAGCGCACTAAACAAGAAGCCCACTGCCATGAAGTGAACTAATGCGAGTGTGCGATTTGGAACACAGACGAAGACACTGTGCGGCCCTTACGGGTTACAATCTCAACAGCAATCTGACATGAAGGGGGCTTTCTGTGGATCGCAGTGGTTCACATTTCTTTCACGTTTGAATTTCAGTTGTTTTTTGTTCGTGTGTTTTTTTTAACGTTGGACTAACTAAGAAAAGTTTAGCTGCAGACAAATCAAAAATAACACATTCAAATCGAAGGCTTCCAAACATAGTCGGTATCGATAAATACTGCAAATACCTTTCTGAAAAAAAAAGGAAAAAAATGGAAAAAACCTTGCTGTATCTATGCAGTCGTGTCCTTACACTGTCCATTACGGAGACATGTCCCTTTTTTTTTCCCTTTATTGATTCCCGGTGCAGAGTAACGCAATGCAACGCAAACTGACCGTCTGTCTTATGTTGCGTCTTTGTCAAAAAAAGAAAACGTTGACAGTTTGAACAAAGTTACATCAACCTGTTTGTGTTTTGGTTCTCGGTGTGACACATGCCTCGATGACGTCCGCAAAGCTATAAGGGGACGGGGGAGGGGAGCAGGAAAAGGAAATCATTGAAAATTTAAGGCTTTTTTTTTTCTCGATGTAATGAGGACGCGGACGACAGCATTTACAGTCACATTTACAGCCGGGTATTGTACACAGGATCACACACACTCCTCCTACACAGACACAGAACCCTCATTTCCTGCCTGCCAGCCTTCTAAATCCCGAGGAGACAAACAATCTCTCGCGCTCTCACAAAGAACAAAAAGACAAAAAAAAAACCAAGTACATACACGGAGAGCGCCGCCTCAGCCCAGTATGTCCAGGTAGACGGGCGAGGCCTTGGCCAGGCTCTGGAGCATGCAGTGGATCTCCTTGATGTTCAGCCTCATGTAGGGCTCCCTCTGCCAGCAGCCCAGCATCAGGTTGTACACCTCCTTGGGACAGGTGCGAGGCCGCTGCAGCACACGGCCCTGGGTGATGCACTCGATCACCTGCGGGGGGCGACAAAGACAGCGTCAGTGACCTGAGCTTCCAGGAATGGAAATCCGTTAAAGGACCTGTGTGGCATTTTGACTGCAGTGTGCCTTCCTGCCACTAGATGACGCCAAATCTCGCAGTCTAATGGACTTTGGCGACATGGTGGCGCAGTGGTTAGCGATGCAGCCTTTTTGGCCAAGAAGGTTGTGGGTTCGATTCTGATCCGGGGACCTTTCTATGTGGGGTTAGCATGTTCTCCCTGAGTCTGCGTGGGTTCTCTCCGGGTTCTTCGGCTTCTTGGGTCTTCCGTCGCGTAGAGCGACGTCACAGACAGTCAAAACCAATCGGTGTGTTCGGTGCTGTTCAGGCTGAGACGCATCTGTCCAAATCCGGTTTCAATCTGGATTGGGCTAAAAATCGGATTTTGGCTGGCAGTCTGAACGCGGCCGAAGACATACAACAATTCGCACTCACATGGTGTTTGTGTGTGAGTGCAAATGCTTGTATGTCTTTGTTTGTCTCTATGTGGCGCTGCGATGAACTGGGTGTCACCCTGCCTTCGCTCTATGACAGCTGGGAGAGGCTCCGGCAGACCCCCGTGACCCTGAGTGCAGGTATTGAAAATGGTTGGACTCTGACCTCGTTGTTGGAGAGCTGGTACCAGGGCTGCTTGCCGTAGGTGAAGATCTCCCAGAGCACCACGCCGAGGCTCCACACGTCGCTTTCTGTGGTGAACCGTCGGTACATGATGCTCTCCGGCGGCATCCAGCGGATTGGCAGCATCGTGTGACCACCCACCTTGGAAAAAATAAGAAGAGGTCTTAATCAGAAGCTGAAAAGATTCTGATCTGTTCGTGTCTATTAATCTTTTCTTTTGAGTTGAGTTTCGGTGAGAGATCCATGCAGAAGAGAATTTAGATGATGAATGATAATGAGATAACCAAAACACCCACAAACGTCAGTATGAATTGTTTTGTTTGTGGGTTCTGTACATATAGATAAAAGGGAACCCTTCATTAAATCCTGGACAAACTGAGGTTGTGATGATTCTACACGTTTCTACAAGTTGTGCTCGAAAATCACACAACAGCAACAACAACAAAACAAACACACAATGCTCATATGGCTTCACTGAGCGCCGCTTTTTAGCCACGCCCGACAAACTTCTGTGGCAAATTACATACGGACCAGTCTATGATGCGGACGCTCGGCCATTAGCTACTGTAACACACACCTCTTCTCCCATAACCTTTTATCCAATCAGTGTCTTCCTGTCTTCTTCCATCTGTTATTTCCCTGCCTGCTAAATGCATTTCCCTCTCTTCCTGTTGCCCCCTTTTATCCAATCACCTTCGCTGCACTTCCATCTTTTCTTTTCTATTTTTTCTTCTCCCCTCCTCCACCGTACTCCCGTGCACCATAGACCACTTATTAAAGAGCCGATGTCTGAGCCAGTGTCTGGGGGATTGTAGCGAATGTAGCTCCAGCAAAATGCACAGCGGCACGATAAGTCATGCAGCGGCTAAATCCGCACCCTTAGCTTAGCGCAGAGTAAGAAAGAAAATCTGCTAAGTAAATTTTGAGCTTTATATTAGCTTTGCCACATTTTTTTCCCCCCCTCCGTGAGCAGCATAGTAGCAGATGAAATAGCTACAGCCAAGCTTTTAATTCTGGGTTGATGAAACCTTCTGATAAGTTGGTACCAGGCCCTTTTCATGGAGATCTTATCCCCTCAGCCACATTTTTTCCGTCTTTGCTGGGGTTTGTCGATTGTGATTCCGGCAGCAGAGGGCGCTGTGGAGTTTGAAACTGAAAACTGAAAGCTTCATCTTCATCCTCAACAGGGGACTTTGTTTATTCAGCGTTTTAACTGGTTGCAACAACAATGTTCAGTGTCCTCACCGCCGCAGCTATGCAAAAGTTGAACATGTTGAGAGAAGGAAAGTCTTCACTCCTTGATACAGGGGGAGGAAATCCGGTGACATCGGCTGATTTATTTTGCACCGATGGCCTTTATTACCATGGTAACGCCGTTTTATGCAGATTATGGAATTTCCATTTAAATGGCATTTAAAAAAAATAGATAAAATGCTTTTGGTTTAAATTGTCATTTCAACAGCTATTCACTCGTTTTGGGCTAAAACTGGAATTTAAAAAAAATCTAATTACATACTGGAGACTATGTGACTTCATTTCCATATTTCCCTCTGTGCGTGTGTTTGAGTGAGTGAGAGAGTGAGAGCGGGAGAGAGCAGGCCGGGGACTCACTCTGTAGTAGTCTGTGCTGTAGACGTCCCTGGACATGCCAAAGTCCCCGATCTTGACCAGCAGGTTTTCCCCGACCAGGCAGTTCCTGGTGGCCAAGTCTCTGTGGACAAAGTGCTGCGAGGCCAGGTACACCATGCCAGCAGCAATCTGTTGGGCAATGTGCAGCATCTGGGACTGTGTGAGCTCCACCAGGATGCTGTGTTGACCGTCTGCCATGAGCACTGCGTCGGGACCGTGCGACCTGCGACCACAAGCGCAACTTCAAGTACTTGCGTTTATTTGGATTTTTTTATTTTTTTATTAATTATTTTTTTCATTTATTTGATTAATGCTGGTCTTTAATTTTCGTATGAGAGGAATAATAAAGCAAATATACAAAAAGCTTTTCTGGGGTTAAAGGCCCAGTGCGCACTACTTGGCATTGATACAATTACACTTTTTTTTTTTTTTTTCTCAGCACTGGCAGAAGTCAGCTCACCTGAGGAACTTGTTGAGGTCGCCGTGTTTCATGTATTCAAAGACCATGATGAGCGGGTCGCTCTCCACGCACACGCCGTAGAAGGTGACGATGTGCTCGTGCTGCAGGTTGGTCAGAAGCTCCGCCTCCCTGTAGAAGTCCGCTCTGCCGCTCTCGTTGGCTTCTTTCAACGTCTGGTGTTGAAGGAAAAGAAAAGAACAAGGCAAGAGAGGAAGGAAGTGAGTGATGAGTGGACCACGATGATCTCGGCGAGCAGCGTTAAGGTACCTTGACGGCGACGTGGATCTTCTCCTGGTCTGGCGTCAGGTCGTAGCACTCGGCCAGGAACACTTTCCCGAAGGCGCCCTCGCCCAGCTCCCGCTTCAGCACGATGTTGTGCCTCTTTATGTGCTGGACAACTTTGACCATGCAGAGTAAACCAATTGGGAAATGTCAGTCACACTATATTTAAGGTTGAACTTGTTGACGTGTGGCGGAGTTGACCAAAAGGAATGCATTTTGCCGCCAAACCTGTTTTGTACACAGCAGCTAGCTGCATTTTGCTCACTTGCTAGACACCCCGACAACATTACTAAAGCCCCAAATTCAGTTTACTGCTGCTTTAAATAAATCATCTTGGAAGCAGGACAGAGTTGACATGTTCCAGCTGTGACTGTAGTAATATCAACATTGTCAATCTGCAATATTAAAAAAATGTAAAACTTACCAACACATCAGTTGCAGTGCTGCAATCAGCAGAGTAAGGAGAAGGTAATGGCGTCCTCAGATATATAGCTGACCATAGTATTGCATAATTTAGTGAGGATTGTGGAAAAATCTGACGGAGTTGACAGAAACTCAGGACACAACTTAGATGGGCAGATTTTTAGGGAAATTATTGTTTAAACTGCACTCTATGATTCTAAAAAAAAAAAAAAACTAATATAACCCTTCTTTTATATTTAAAATATAAATTGACAAATTTATAAACTTTTTTTTTTAAGTTTACTGGGCAGTTCAATATTGGGACCTCTTGTGGAGGACAGGTTGAATAACATGGACCTACCAACTACAGATCAGACAATCAAACTCAAAATAATTATAAAACTTATATTTCTATACAAAGTTCCTTCAGATTTAAAATTTCCAGCATGGAAATCATGATGAGTTTATTGATTTTTAACATAAATTTAACATAAATGTGTCCCAACTCTCAAGAATCAGTGATATATATATATATAAATTATAAGCCCAGTGTGCAACATTTAAAAGGCATCTATAATGAAATGCCACGTGGTTGACAAAAGCACATGTATGTTGTTTTCTTACCACAAGATGCCACTAAATCTTACACACTGGGCCTTTAAATGCAAAGCCCATTTGAATTGATTGAGGGGAAAAACGTGAATATTATAAACTTGTCTGTGTCTGGTTTTTGCACTTATATCTTCATGAAATAGTTACCAAAGTAATTTTCCCAAATACTAAAAAAAAACGTCTTAATTTGGCAACAGTTAAAGGAAAACCTCACATTTCATGTGTTTTTCTGAGGAATGAAACCAATTCCGGCTGAGCATTGGCCGAACTGGCTTGTGTTTCGGAATGTAATCTGCCTCGCCTCCCTTCTGTCTCAGCGTCGCCATCACAAAGACGCAGGACGCTGACGGCCACCCGACCCCTGCACTGATTTATCAGAAAAGGTCCGGGTTACTGCCGGTTGATCGAAGGAGGCAGCAACTCACACGTGTCGGATTTCAGCATGCTGCCCGAGTTGCGGAAGTACTGGGGGTTCTCGATGACGGGAATCTTTGTCATCCCGATGATCACGGCGTCGGGGCCCATCTCGGAGGACGACGGGGTGTTGTTGCCATTGGAGACGTGATGAAGGGGGCTGGCAGAGTCATCGTCGTTACTGATAACCGAGGAAGAGCCTGAGGGGGAGGAGGAGAGGAAGGTGGGGAGGAGTTTTACACTTTCAAGAACTGTGGTCACATATACAAAGAGTGATTTCATGATTCCATGAAGCCATTTTTGCAAACGCTTCAGAGCCGGCTCGTGGTCTAGGTTAACAAATTCTTTAAATGCAATGAAATATCTATTTTGTGTTGTCTTGTCATCATTGAATTCACTGACAAATGATTTAGAAATTTCGGAAAAGAATCTTCATCTTAAAAATTATACTTATCATAACAGTGCAAGCAGTCAATTTGAAATTTAAGGACATGTTAAATATTTTCGGAGATCCTTTTTGCAACATTGTTTAAAAAAAAAGAAAGTATTTATCGGCGTCTAAGTAGGAATGACAGCATTTAAGGTTCACTGAAGCCAAACAATGTGAAATTTTTACCAGACAGAGGTCCTTTACAATAAAAAAAACCCCAATAATTCCTTCTTTGCTACTAAACTTCATTGCTTGCCTTCTGAATTGTTTGGATTTCGCTCCGGTTCCCCCTGACAGACCCTGCAAAGATTCCAAACCTTTGCCTTTTGATTCTGCGCCGTGTTTCCGGCAGCGGAAATGGCATCTAAAAATACGCCCATAGTGGATGTTGCATACGAGGATACATTTACACACTGTTTTGGCTGACATGGATATCGAGCCGCATCCACCCGAGCCAGAGTGAGCATCCGAGGAAGAGGTCTTGGAGAGAGGCGGGGGCTCGCTGCGCCTGCCATGCAAGAGGATACGGCCCTCGGGGAGCAGGCTGAACCTGGGCTGCAGGAGGAAAAACGGGGAGCGCTCCTGTCCTTTGCTCATGTTCCCTTCAAAGGTCACTAGAAACAACTACCGCCCTTCTTTTTTTTTTTTTTTTTTTTTTAAGCTTTTTCGGGCCGTTATGCAACATTATATCCACTGCATCAGCTGCGTCTGAGGAGGGAGGGCTTCTTCATTTGGATGCAGAATATTGTCACCGGATGAGGAGGAAAAATGGTTTGAAAGTCCAACACTACAGTTATTTCCCGATAAGCCGAGTCATCCAGGACACCGAGCCCTTTATGATGTCTCACACGCATGTTTTAGCTCTGACTTTCTGGGAAGTGGAGTGAGCTCAAAAATAAAAAAAAAATAAAAAGACAGACTTTTGTTGCTGCGCAATACTGGCAGGCTAGAGACACATAAACCACAATAACCACAATGTTCAAACGAAACGCTAAATCCAAACAATCAGTAGCATTTGATCACCTTTGATGCCGAACTTGGAGTTTCTCCCGTATTTCAGAATGATGACCATGAGAACGCATCCGGTCAAGAAAACCCCGGCGATTCCAACCACGACGTAGACCTGGAAGTGACAACAACAACAAGAACTTCCTTGGTCACCGACATGAACAATGTTATAATATGAAAAACAAACAAACAAGTAAACAGGAGCACTTACTGCAATGCTGTCGTCCAGAGGGGGCGGATCTGGAGCAAACGGAAGCAAAAAAAATTATTTTATGATTAGAAATGAATTAACGGTTGAATAGAAAGGGTGAGTGCCACCTACCAGTGGTGTCTTGACGGGAAGAGGCCGAAAGTACATGGAGAGGAGAGCGAGAGAGACACGATTCCAGAATTCAATTTAAAGCATCAACGTTAATAATGTGGCGTCAGGAGGTTTAAATCGTGACTTACAGTCGTAGAAAGGATCCTCTGTTGCGAAGAAAGACGGAGAAAAGAAAATCAGGTCAGCGAGTGTGGAAGAAAAAAAAAGATAATTCTGGTTTCAAATGTGACCCCCCCCCCTCATACACCACCCTCTGGTGTGTCAAGTCCGCACCGTCACCTGTGTGGTTGATGTACGGCGGGTCAATGAACTGAGCCATAACCTTCTTCTCGGCGTGGCCGTACATGTTCTTGGCCACCAGCTTGTACATGCCATTGTGGATGTGCGTGGGGTTGATCAGCTGCAGGCAGCCGTGGTACTCGCTCTCGGTGGAGACGTCGATCATGGTGTGGATGAAGTTGTGCTCCAGCAGGGGCCGGTTCTCGTGGTACCACTGGAACTCCGGCTTGGGGTTGCCGGTCACGGTGAAGGGGATGCACCAGTGGTGGTTGAGCATTGGCTTCAGGAGCTCCAGGATGGTGGGCGCGACTGGGGTGGGCGGGGCAGGGGTGGGGATGAGGAGGAGGAGCAGCAGGAGGGGTTGCGACAGGGGGGGAGGGACGACAGGGAGGTCAACACCAGGGGCGAAAAAAAGCAAACATTTACGGGCTTGACGGAGGAGCGGAGGGGCGGCGGTGGGGAAGGGCGACGCGACACTGGAGGAGGAGAACGTGGAGAAATGCGGCGGCGAGCGAGAGGGGCCAGTGCAGCGAGTCGCCGGGGAGCTTCACAGGAGGAAGAGTTATACGGAAAGGAAACATGGAGAGTCAATAAGATTTGCCAAGAGACAGTAATGAAAACAGAGTGAGGAGCCGCGACGCGCTCTTCCACTGGAAATAACCGCGTCCAGGACGAAGGCATTTTAAAACAATCACGGCAGGAAATTAGATGCTGGTGCTTAACGTTTACAGTCAGTGGTAATAGAGGAGCCCTCACAGAGGATGTTGAGCTGGAGGACGGCCTCCGTCTGGCCCACCATGTTCTCGGCGCTGCATATGAGCAGCCGGCCGTTGTCGTCGGGCGAGAGGTTGGACAGGGTGAGCGTGAGGCTGCTCTCCGTCTCCGAGTCCTCGATCTGGAAACAAGCAAAAGGCCACGCATGAGAAAAAACCAAGCCGAGTTCGCAAGAGGCACGAAGGTCTCAGTGTGGCCTGGGAAGCGTTTTGAATGGGGCCCGTCACGCCCTAATCTGTTGGATTCATTTACAGTTGTAGGAATTTTTTTTTCAGACACCCTTAAAATTTTACTCAGTCCCAAGCATCGTCATTAAATAGTTGCCAGACAATTTTTTCAAAAGGTTGGCTGCATTAGAGGCGTGCAAACAAATGGAAATGATTTTATTTGTTGTTTGTTGTCAAGAAGACAAAATAATAAAAAACTATATTCTAACGTAATCTGGATGTGTTGCGTATTATTTTACAACCAGTTAGTGACATTCTCCTGAGTTTTCAGTTGGTAAAAAGAGCGTCTTTATTTAAATGCAAACTAAATGTTACTATTCGTCAAAGTCAATAGCTTTTTTTCTTCTTCATCGTCCTCGGTGGTTTTCTAATCAGTCTTTGCAGGAGGCTGTAAACACAGAGCTAAAAAGCTTTTTTCTTTTTCTTTTGTGCAAGGCTGCTTCACTAGGACTGAAGGTGAAAAATAAGAACCCTAAATGAGTGTGACACAAGGGGCCCTTAAACAGTTTAGGAGGTCCCCGATGTCGGTGTTGACCCCCGGAGTGTTTGGACCACTGGACCCCAGAGAGCCAGACCAGTTAAACGCAGAGAAGCTCTGATGGACTAACAGTAGATGGCTTCACCTCGTGGTGGCTGGAGAGCAAATCGAGGTTCCACTGGATCTCAGGAGAAGGGGAGCCCGTGGCTTTGCACACAGCCCTGATGCTGGCCCCCTGCATCTCGGACACGTTCCCTGGGGTGACCACCACTTTGGGCACCACTGCAAGAAAAAAAAAAAAAAGCAGAACTAATCAGCTGAGCGCAACCTTGCCGTCCGTCTTGGTTTCTACAGTTCTTCTTCGTTTTTTTTTTTTTGGCTTTCTAAATATTGAATATCAATACTGAGTGCTGCTTGTTATGGCGCAGTCTCACATTACCGCAGTCCGGTGGCATGAGCGTGATGAAGGCCTGCAACACGTCCCTGTCGTCTCTGCACATCAAGTCTTGACTGTCGGCGTCTTCCAGGATCCTCATTTTTATCCACAAGTTCTCGCAAACACAATCCAGCGGGTTTCCGGACAGAATGAGCCTGAGGAAGATGGGGGGGAAAAGAGAAAGCAAAAAACTACATGAGGAACTTATCCTCATTTCAAAATAAAATGACACATCAAGCAGCGGCCAATTTTTAATCGGCGTTTCCTAACAATAACGGGTGTCTGGCTCATAAGAGGACTCCCCTGAGTGGGTGAGTGAGTGAGTGAGTGAGTGAGTGGGTGGGTCAGTGAGTGAGCTTTGCCTGCTCCAATTCTCAGAAAAGCAAACACATCGGTTTGGAAATCAACCCTCCGTGATGTCACCACAGGCGCCGATGCCTCATTAAATACGTCCACCCGGCTGGTGACAACAAACCCCGGGGCGACTGTTTTTTTTGTTTTTCAGCTTACACGTATAAGAGCTTTTTTAACAGGAGGCTGCAAACAGAGGGCTAAATAAGATGGGGTAAACAGCAAACTGAAAATGCAGACGCCTGGCGTACTTACGGGAATGTTGCGTTGAAGTTTTGAAAGGTTCTCCACGACAGCGTGGACAGGTTGTTGTCTTTGAGATTGCTGTAACAACAACGACGACAATAGAAGAAAAACAACGCATTATCACGCAAGTGTGACACGACTCATCGCCGGTGTTCTGAGATGCTTCTTACACATATTGAAGTCTTGTGTTGTTGAAAAACGCGTCCGCCGAAATCGACGTCAGCCTCGTCTTTATCACCGTTCTGTTGGCGACAGAGGCGCGGAGTCACACACTGCTGTTCACGTTGCGCGCCAGCAGCAGAAAAACCATGCGGGGTACTCACAGGTGCCTGAGGTTGATGTAGTGCCTCAGACTGTTGTCGTTGATTTCAAACAGTCTGTTCTGATTGGCTATGTATCTGCGAGGAGAAACAACAACAACGGCGACAACAACAACAGTCAAACAAATCAGAAAATGAAGTTGCAGGCAAATAAAGGATGCAGTGAAGATTGAGGTCACGCGTTACGTTCCGCCAATGACGGGCGAGGTTGGACCAGCTGGGTTAACAAAGCAAACTGGCCGAGTTACTGGAAGAGAAAATCCTCCAAATTTAAGGTCAGGTCTTTGTGGGAAATGCATTTTGCGTCATTGAATTAGATTTTATTTTTAATGCACACGAAGTGCCGAGGAACAAAAAAAAGCTTCCAGAGCTTCAGTTGAAGAGCGGCGGCACAGAATCGGTTGCCACTTTCTAAAAATGTGAAGCAACTTGCAGTTTGTGGAGATTTCGGCGCAAAAAGTGCAAAGTGATGCCGCCGTCCAGTGGGAGCGAAGCTGCGACGACACCTTTTTCCACAATGGAATTGTTAATGTTTGGCCTCATATAGAAGTGGATCTCACCGTGTGTGTGTGTGTGTGTGTGTGTGTGTGTGTGTGTCTCCTGCTGACATCCGAGCGACATGTTTTCCGGGCAGTCACGCTCACGGAGCACAGATGTGCACATATTAAAAAAACAAAAACAAGTATAAACCGCCTTCCTTGCTGTCATGA